>CM040239.1:117176126-117220237 GCA_022545495.1 Chrysanthemum lavandulifolium | reverse complement strand
GCATCCAACACCGCCATCATTCATAGATTCTCTCCAAATGTT
Organism: Chrysanthemum lavandulifolium; assembly: GCA_022545495.1. NCBI lineage: Eukaryota > Viridiplantae > Streptophyta > Magnoliopsida > Asterales > Asteraceae > Chrysanthemum > Chrysanthemum lavandulifolium. The sequence continues at coordinate 117,220,195 of CM040239.1, read as the reverse complement.
TAAATTCAAATCCTTTTCTCATCTTCTTTCTTTTTTTATTTTGATTCCAATGAAAACAGGTATTTCTTTATTTTGATTCCAATGAAAACAAGTATGTTGATTTTAATTTATCAGTTTATGATTTTGATTGATTATAACTAAATCTTATTTTTTTTGTTTCAGTATTGAGCGAATTGAAAAAGTATGCTGACGTTGTTAAGATTGTTGAGGTATTCCTTGTAACACCCCGAAAATACGGTCTAGCGGAAGCATACGAGCCTTTGGGTGCTACAATCTTGGTATCACAACATAAGTTACAAAGAATGGTTTTTATCCCATTTATTTAGAATAAGATTCATTAATTCAAAACGTTAAGTTTACATTAATGAAAGTAGTGCGGAAATAGGCCCAAAAGATAATTAAAGCGGTCCCGTTTATTCATCAGAGTCGCCTATGACCATGCCCTTTGCCAAGCGTCTTCCAATAGTGAGCTATCGCCTTAAACCCGAGAACACATGTTAAAAGGTCACCACGCCGTGAGTTCATAGGTTTAATTTCAATAAAATCATAGTGGACGTGTAGGAGTTGATTTGCTATGCAAGACCCAAGATAGATAAATACCGTTGCACAACCGATCCTACCCGGATCACCAATCATATCCCGCATCCAGGATTACTGGCTCAGCGACTTAGTCCAAAGACCGCCGTGGCAAAATCTAGAACAATTGCCAACCCCGGACTAGATCGAGGAAGAAGTCTATTCTTAGCTAGGCAACGTTTAACCTAGACTAAGGCAACAACTACCGCACGCCTATCTAAACAACAAGCATATAAGCAAATCCAAATAGTTTTAAAGGTCCAAAAAAGAGCATGATTCTCACCCCAATTTAGTTAAAAACGTAGATAAAAGTGGGGCTATGAAACTCACCTTAGCCACAAAGAATGCACTAATAAACACTAGCGTAAGATAACAGTAATCACTAAGACAACAATGCACTATTCACTATTGACACGACCGCATCTAAAGTTAATCTCCACGGCATCCAAAAGAATGCACGACGAGTACAATAGAATAGTTGTGACGCAACCTAATGCGTATACGATAATCTTAAAATACTGCTCATATGATAAAGTAATCACTAGAAAGTAATGTGTTGTAGTTTTCGTGGATCATTCATGTCGTTATCTTCAAAAGTACGTTATCGTTCCCAAAAGTTTATAATTGTTATCTCAAAAGTTTAGTTTTAACGTTTCGTGTGGTGGTAAGAAACAAAGACGCGGCGTACAACTCACGCGAAAGAAGAGCAAACATCGACAAAATCGAGACATACAGACCAAGTTAAGAAATACCGACAATACTCAAGCTAGTCAAAGACTAGGAAATGACGACAATTATTTATTAAAATATAAATAGGTTACTTGATTAGTTTAGTAAATTTACCCAATAATCCCCAAACGTAAATGATTATAATAAAAGACAAGTTTCCATTTATCGCTCAATTAATAAAAGTTTCTCACTTATTACAAGTTTATAATGAAGTGCGTTATATAAAAATGTACCATTGTAGTATTTATAACGACATACTCGTTATTCAATGTTTCCAAAATATTACGTCTTTATCATACCGTCTTCTCAAAATAAACATTTCCCAACAAGTTTATAAAAGTTAACTTGTTTGTATAAAACACAAGTTATTCTCATAGTTGATAAAGGTTTTTAAATTAAATAAAACCATATTTGACGACATGTATATAAAAGTTATCACGTACTTTAGAAAACATGAATTATTATCCTAAATCAATAAGAGTTTATAAAACCGTATCCGACTGGTAATCTATAGTTATATATCTCGTTACTAGTTAATAAGTTACAATTAAATGTTTAGGCTCGTTGTGAAAATATATTTTTCTCATGCCGAATCCAATATATATTGCATTTAGTTAATCCAAAATATTTAATAAAGTTCACCTACGACAAATATAACTCGTTATCGAATGTTATTCCAAGTATATAAAACATAGTTAAATACTTATAAGTTATAACATATATGTAATATTCGTTATTAACTATCAATCATAGTTTATCATACCGTTTTATATGTACTTATTCGTTATTTGATCATGTCTAATATCGGGCATCATGATAATTTTATTCCGTTTTAGATGTATAATTGATTCGTTACCATATCACGTCGTTAAGTACTTATTAATAACCGTTTACGTCTCACGTCTACTTTCAATAATTAGGTATAATTATCCCGTTATTACTTTGTTTGTTTCATCATTCCATGTTAACATTAATTTACGACTTATAAATGATTATCGCGTTTAAGTGGAATAGAACCCGTAACAAATTTTATCTCATGTCTTACATTATTATACCAACTTAATACAAACAACCATTAAGTTACTATCCGGGTCAAACCCCGAGACCAATGATAAACCCCAAGTCAAACTTATTAACAAAAATGAAGTATCACAACTAAACCAAGAATTAGAAATCTAAGGTACCAAAGTATATGGCTACATGTTCACTACTATTATACTTAATTAAACATGATTTTATATTTTGCAAATCACCATCAGATTCAACTTTCTATTATTAAAACGTTCAATTCCTTGTTTTCGTTGAAAAGGGCACTAATTATACATTTTATACGTGAATACCGAGACCAAAGGTTTATCAACATGCGATCTCCTCAAGGATTCACACCAAAGTTTTCACGGGTGGCCAAATGAATAATATAATCAAATAAAAGGGTAGCCCATTTGGTACATCAACATTTATATTAATTCAAAGCGTTATTTACCTAAATGACCCGTCAGAGAAAAAGTTGTCCTGCATAGGACCACTTTTTTTTACTTTTCCAAACGTCAAGATTTTCTTTTTATTATAACCGAAAACAAAATACACACGTCATTATTTTAGGGAAAAAAAAAAAAAAAGGCATTTCGTGCCTCATTGTAACCGAAATGCAAGATACTTGTCAGACATTAAATGAGGAGAATTAAAAAATGCAACCACCTTGAACTATTTAATATATACAACTTTTTGTATTACAATTTTATTCATCAATAGTAGCGAATATCTTGCGAATTCGCTAACGAAAATATACAACAAGAGCTCTTTATTTAACAAAACGAGCAATATCGATATATTGACGACGACGATATTATAAAAAATATGAAGTTTGATATATTTTTAAAAACAAAAAACTTTCAAAACACACTCAGAAACCATGCGACCAAAGACGTGCAATTCTATAAATAAGAAAAATCATTCGGAATAATTTAATATCGTTTGGAAATAAAACCGTAAACATTCATAAATTAAAACGGTATCCTTGTATTAATAAAACTAAAACACCAACTTTTTCTATATGAAGCTAAAACTTTTATTTATAAATTTATATAAACAAATTTAGTATTATTATCCTTTATTAATAAAGTTATTACGTGTTTTTAATGAAAACAGTATCCTTTTATAAAACTAAAATGGCATCCTTTACTTTTATTTATAAAACTAAAACGCCAACTATTTTTATATGAAACTAAAACTTTTATTTATAAATTTATATAAATAAAGTTTTAGGATTATTATCATTTTATCAATAAATTTATTGCCGCTTATTTAATGAAAAGTTATTGTATAAAAAGTTGTAAATAAAACAAAAACAGTATCTTTTTATTCATAAAACTAAAACGCCATCTTTTTCCGTATGAAACTAAAACTTTATTTATAAATTTATAAAAAATTAGTATTATTATCCTTTTATTAGTAAATTTATTACACGCTTATTTAATGAAACAGATCCTTTATAAAACTAAAAACAGTATCATTATATTCATAAAACTAAAACGCCAACCTGCTTTTCAGATGAAACTATAACTTTATCTATAAATTTGTGAAAAAATTTAGTACGAGTATTATAATCCTTTTATCAATAAATTATTACGCTTATTTAATGAAAAGTTTAAGAAAAACAATGTTACGCTTTTTATTTCCAAACGATATCTTGGCCATTCTAAACGATTTTTTATTTATAGATTGCACGCCTTTGGTCCCCTGGTTTACGAGTATGTTTTGAAAGTTTTTTGTTTTTTAAAATATATCAAACTTCAATATTTTTATAATATCGTACGACGTAAAAGATATCAAAAGATGTCGTATATACGCCAAAGATATGTAAACAAGTTGGCGTGTTTGGTCCCTGTGGTTTTATTTCCAAACGATATTCTTGGCCATTCCAAACGATTTTTCTTATTTATGTAATCGCACGCCTTTTATCCCTCGGTTTACGAGTGTGTTTTGAAAGTTTTTTTTTTGTTTTTAAAATATATCAAACTTCAATATTTTTATAATATCGCACGACGTCAAAAGATATCGACACGTACCGTTTGCTCGTAATAAAGAGATCTTCAGAATCAGATATTTTCATTAACGAATTCGCAAGATATTCGCTAGCTATTGATGAATAAAATTCGTTATACAAAAAGTTGTATACATTAAATGTGGATTTGCATTTTTTTAATTATCTTGCATTTCGGTTACAATGAGGCACAAAATGCCTTTTTTTTTTTTTTTTTTTCTTGTTTACCTAAAATGGCGACACGTGTGTATTTTGTTTTCGGTTGTAACTAGGCACGATTCTCTGCAGGACAACTTTTTCTCTGACGGGTCATTTAGGTAAATAACCTTAACCCGGTCAATCTTTTATGACTCATAAATAACCTTAACCCGGTCAATCTTTTATGACTCGACCCGACCCGTTTATCCATCCCGAAACAGCGCAACAGATTCCACCCTACTAGACCAACCCAAGCACCAAGATATCTATCAATCCCCACGAGTAGGCTCGACTTAGCCGAGTCCCATAACCCAACTCAGTGAGTCCACTCGACTCCCTGAGTCACCGTGACTCAAACATCAACCAAAATCGAGTTTTTCCAAATTTATTTCTTACCACACAAAAGTAAATCAAACCGTTTTTAATTCTTGTTATCATTTTCATATCCACGAGAACACAAAATAAATATAAATACACGAATATTCATAATCGGTTATGGACAAAATAAAACAATATCAAGAGGTTGGGTTTACCGAGAGAGCAAGAGAAACGAGAGGGTGTTGTTGGTGTCCCATACGAGTACAACTCGTATACCATACCACGAAAGACCTTTGAAAAACGCTTTCTTTTAAAACCCTAGACATCCGAATCTTATAATCAAGATTTGGAGAGCGTGTGGGTGTTTGAGCGCGAGTGTTTTATGAAAATAGAACCACGGGATCCCGATCTACAAGATGGGATGGGTGGTGTAAGTAGAAGAGGTGGCCGGAATTTGGCCGGATTCCGGTGACGGCTCCGGAACCCTAGTTGGGTGGCCGGAAAATATAGAGAGAGAAAGGAGAGAAATATTGTGTGTGTGAGTGTGTTAGTAGAGAGAGAAAGAAAATGGGTGAAATGAGAGAAATTGTGAGGGTGGGGGTATAAAACGATCGCTTTAATCGATGTTTCTCCGAAAACGACGCATAGAGGAATTTACGAGTTGTCACATTCCTTATCATTCATATGGTGTTTTCAGTTATAAAATTTATTGATTAATATGAATTATTTATTTATCTATATGTGTTTGTACAACAAGATTATTTGATTATGGGGCTTATGGAAAGAAAGTTTGACTATTTCAGTTTAAAGGTTATATCGATAGTGTTTGAAAGAATGACTAAAAGGTGTACGTAAGCAGTTTTTTAAAGAACAAGCATGCCAACTGTTTGATAAAATGCTTAACCAAAACATGACTTTTTCTATTTGCCAAAAGGAATTTAGTGAAACTTTATTGTTATCGCTTATGTTTCTTTGACATTGAATACATGGTTGCTTAAACTAGAAAAGTATATATTTAAAAGGTTATCGTATTAACATGGTGTTTCGGTAGTTAGGAATGAGATTCTTGGTTGACTCAAGGTTGCAAAAGTCTGCATAATATCTATTTCATTTGGTGTTTACGTGTCTCTTATTTTGGATGTTTATACAAATAATGAGTATATCGAAAAAGTTATTATGATTTCTGAGGATGGTTTTAAGAACGAATAGAATGCAAGTTTGTAAATGGGGATGAATATTAAGGACGAAGGGAGAGTAATGAAAAAAATGTATGATCAATAAGCCTCGAGTACTTCTTGAGCACTAACCTTACGCTTTTAATCGTGTTGATAAGAATGTTTAAAGGGGTGTTTGAGATTGCTTAATTAGGTGTTTGTTTATTGTGTTGCTGCAAAACTGATGCAAGTTATTAACGAAATCACAAATATTTGCAGGCCTGCATGTCTATTATTTTTTTTGGATGTAGCACTTTAGTTATATAAATAAACTATAAATGGATATGTTGCAGACATTTTTTTTACTAACTATTACTGCATTTTGTTTTTCTTTTTGAAGAATTAAAAGGTAAACCTTATGTGAAGTACTTCTCAAAGATATTAGGCTGCCATTTATCGAGCCTTCTGCATTTTTTTCAAGATAAACAAGCAACAACTCTAAGGTTTTTGTGTTTCACCTATGTATCAGGTTCTAATGGATAAAAAAAAAGCATTATGTGATAGTGTGCTTATATGATATATTATTAATGGCATGCGATGCTGAAAAATTAAGGAAAAATTGATGATTTAATCCTATTTCCTTCTTATTTAAAGTTGTCATGTGAAAGTGATGATTTATCGCTCCTTATCTAGAAACTTCATGATGGTCGTTGAAACAACTTCCACGTAAGAATATATGTTCGTGGTAACTGATAATACTTTTGATTGTTTTAGATCCAACTTAAAGTGGTTCTTGGTCATGAGTAATTCACGGGCCCGGAATCATAGATTCATAGACCATGTTTCAAGCAAACAATGCAATTAAAAGAATCCAGGTCACGAGTCATTACCCTCTCAATTGCTAAAAGCATTTGGCATCATTCTCAATATCAAGGTGAATTTGTAACAGTTGATGCATAAATGCCCAAATCAAAATGCAATTTTATTATTTTAGAGGTTTGGTTTCAGGATAAACCCGAATTTTCTTTTTTTTTTACAACTTTACATCATCCACAAAAAGGTGTGAATTGAAGGGAACACTCTAACCCCAATTGCCTTTTAGATCACCTAATTATTGTATTTTTACTTTGACTATCTTTACGCATACATCACAGTTGCTCTTCAAGAGCACTTTATTTTATTGCTTATTAGAGTAAAGAGCGTGTTAAATTATTTGATTGTTTATCAATTTTAATTTTGGCTCATTTTTCTTACTTTGATTATTATGTTATAAGCATTTCATATTTGCCCCACTCTTTTAGGAAAATAAACGGTTTTCTAACTTTGTATGTTTTTCTTAATGGCATCAAACTTGCAAATGTTTATGTTGGCTTCAATTTGAAACTTGGTGATTTTATCCGTTTAAAATCATAAAACAAATTTCATTTGATTTGTGTCATGACATCGTTGGATTATTTTTTAAGCTTTTTTCCATTTAGCAATTAATTCCGTCATTGTTTGGTCATTTACATTCACATCCATAGTTTCTAATTTAACATGATGTACTCAACGTGAAAGAATTAAAATTTCGCTTGAGCACCATATATGTTAAGAGCTAAGAAGAAGTGGCGATCAACTTAATAATGATGTTTTACAAGACTAAATCATGACCATCACAATTTTTCCTCATTTCCTGTTAAAAGAAATAGCGATCAACTTGATCATGATGTTGCATTTATAGTTTTCTATATTTGTATAGAAACACGTTATGATAAGTTATTATTGTTAGTGCATACTTAAGTGTTGATAAAAACAAAATAAAATTATACAGCCCGTGTATTACACGGGTTCTTAGCTAGTTATATTCTTATTATCCGCATCACTACTCGTTTATTCTCACCTAAAAAATTCCCCACTTCTGTAATATTACACGGGGTTCTTAGCTAGTTAAGTATTATTTTATTTTATCTCAATAGTAATATAATTTTTTGAATTGATTAGGAGGTTTTATGAATTAAAACTAAGTTTTGGCGAGCTTCTGCTATTTTTAGTCTGAACCATATTATAAGATAAGATCAAGCCATTTTCAACAATGGTGAATCTACCAAAGTTACTAGGCAATTAAAAAGTTACTGCGAGATATGTAGCTGCTAGAGACTATGTGCTTGATAATTTAGGGTTTTATATCAGATAGGTTACCCAACTTTCCAACTTTGTTCGCCTAAGTTACCCAACTATTTTTTTGTTCAAACGGGGTATTAGACTACACGGGGTTGGCATTCGCGTCATGAACTTCAAAAGTGTGTTCAATCAGTTACTATTGACGAAAATACCCTTCTTTTCATTTTTGTTAAGTACATAAATGGTCCTCCGGTTCGCCTGGTGTTACGGATTCATCCGTTTTCATTTTTGTTACGTTTTCGTAAGTTTTCATAAGTTTTCGCCCCGTGTTTATACGCTTTTATTCGCTTCCTCTTCTCGATCCGCTTTTATGCGTTTTGTTCGCTTGTATCGCTTTTACCGCTTTCTTCCATTTTTATACACTTTTTACGTTTTTATCCATTTTCATCCGTTTTTCCTCGTCTCAATCCATTTTATACGTTTTGTGTGTGTTTGTTAAGTTAGTATAAATTACAAAGCACGAGTTAGTATCACGACACCATAAAGGTGTCGAGTGTGTTTATTTTGTGTGTGAAATATGTACGTGAGAAACACCAATAGGGTTGTTTGGTTTGTTGCTTGGCTAACGAGACACACACGAGGGTGTGAGTGATGTTGTGTTGCTCTCGGTTAAACAATCAAACCACATAGGGTGTATGTGTGCTCTCGGTTTAAAAGAGAGTGTGTCGCTTTATTTTATAAATGATTTTACATAACGGTTTCGGGCATTACTTGGGATTTTGTAAATGAAAACGGATAAAAACGGATAAAAACGTAAGAAAACGGATAAAAACGTAAGAAAATGTATAAAAACGGAAGAAACGGCGAAAACGATAACCACGGATTTAAAACTTATGAAAATTTACTAAAACGTAACAAAATGAAAATCGGACTAAACCGTAACACCCAAGCGAACTGTAGGGACCATTTATGCACTTAACAAAATGAAAAGAAGGGTATTATTAATTTAGTCATTCAAGAACTCGATTGAACATATTTTAAAGTTCGGTAACTCAATGTCAATCCCGTAGTCCAATACCCGATTGAACAAAAAATTGTTAGGTAACTTAGGCGAACAAAGTTGGAAAGTTGGGTAACCTATCTGATATAAAACCCGATAATTTACAAGACAACATTTTGTTAGTTGATTGATGAAACTTCTATGTGTTTAAAGTAACGGAAACACCATTATAACTTCGGAGTAAAACTTGTGGTTTACTTTTGGTGTTTTGATGAGATTTGGATTTAAAAAATTATCAACATGGCTTATCGTCTAGGGATAATTAATCTATACTAACTTCCGATGCTTGTGTGTGTGATGTTACTCATATCTCTTGGGTCTAATATTCATGCTCTTTCCAATCGAGATATTACAATCAGCTTGCAACTTAAAATCTAAAAGTTCATATCAATATATTACTAAGTCATGAGAGGGATACATTTGATGCTCTACAAGTGGGTGTTCTCTTAACGGATTAGCTATCGCTAAGGAAATTAAGAAGATTCGTGTGGTTTAATAGAAATCAATAATCCAAATTGGGATTCAGGTTGTCTTCTTGAGCCACTGATCTTGCCTCCCATTCTAATCTTTATTTTATTATGATTTTTCCTAAACTATGTTTTAATGGCTCGTCATGTATACTGCAGATCAGGGATATAGTGTTGTCCTCCCAGAAAAATTGGAGTTCGGAAAATGGAATGTATACAGGTCATTAGCTATATTCTATCACAGTCAATAATTCAACAACTTTACAACTGCGCATTTTTGCGTTAATATAACCGGTTTCTTGCAAAAAATTATTCCTGCCAAATCTGCACGTTCTCCATTGAAGCTAGTCAACAGATTTCCTAACCATCCCGAGATTGAAACATTGCATGAAAACTTTGTGTAAGCATATCACATTCTAGTACTTGTACTTTAATAAAAAAGTTGCTTTGAATAAGGTGATGATCCTGCTACTACTTATAGAAATGATCACATCAGGATTTACATCAAATAATTTTATGTTTTCAGACATAAAGTTGATGCATACCCAGATTACAAGTACTTGGGCTCACGTGTACGAGTAGATGGGACTGTTGGAGAGTAAGTCTACTGTTTTGGTCTTTAAGAGTGTACGCAAGGTGAGTGAGAGAGATGTTTCTGTAGGGGACATAACCATTTGACCACATTCCCTTGTTTCTAGTTTCATTGTACTTATGTAATATTGTGTTATAAATACAATATCTATATAATCACTAGTTGACAAACTTGTAAAAAGAAATTTGTATATACTGATCTTGACTTTTAAGAGCGAGTGCCAAGGTAGCCGTAGCGTTATTCTTATAATGGTTTTGGGCGAAGGTGTGGGGCTGCTTAGTTTTATACTTATATATGAACTACAAATTCACTGTTGGAGTGTTGTTTTCCATGATATAGCGCGCACATATTGCTGTCTACTTTTATGTTAGCCCTTGTTAATTGTGTTTAAGTCAAGTGTTACTTAGTATTAATATCTATTAAGTACTTATGTTTAAAGACATGTTTATGTATTATGTATTGGGTCGAATTTCAGCCCGCACACGGGTCATATGCAGCCCATGTAGTGCGATTAGGATAGCGATTACATGGCGCTTATTTCCCAAAAGTCACAACGTTTGGAGGAAAGATAATCATCATTTGGTGTCTATTAGAAACATATATAAGTGTAGTTTTCAATCGAAAACACAACAACTTTATCAAATACTTATGCTATATCTCGTTTATTATTTTGTTTTATCCGATACTGTTCCATTGCATTTGCAACATTCACAAAGCCAAATCAGATACCATGAAACACTTAATGAAACCAAGATCATGTGGCCATAAACCTGTACACAATTGGTATCAGAGCTACGGCTCTCATCCCTGGGATAGGCCATGTTCTGGTTTCACATCTGGAAGATATCTCCTAAGAGAAACCCCAAGAAGGGTGAACCTGTGGAATGCCAAAAGAAAGAAAACCATAATCTCACCAAAAGGCAAGGATATTCTGGCACAAACAGTTATGGAGAATGAAGCTTTCAATTCTGCAAAAGAAACTGATGATCTATTGAAATTGAAGAAGAAAGTCATGAAGTTCGAAAAGGACAAGAAAGCCAAGTGTCACATCTATAGAGAAAAGGGGCATGCCTTCTAGGCATGTAAGGATAGGAAAAGGCTTGCATCCAAGGAATTGCAACAAGAAAAGGAGATGGCAGATCAAGTTATTGCAGAAGAGGCCAAGTATATTGAAAGGGTCTATTTGACTGCTGACTATGTGGTGAAAGGTACTGATTTACAAAACTGGAACAATACTTGGTATGCTAGTAATTCCTACAAGTTCCATATGTGTCCCACTAGGGCCTTGTTTAATGAAATAGAATACAAATTAAAGATGATAGGCAAAGAAGAACATGAGAGGAAATTTATTTTCTCATATGGGGTGGGAGATGTTACAATTAGAACTGATGTAGGGGAAGTGGTGATTAGATCATTACAATATACTCCTGAGCTATCCTTTAATATGATAAGTTTAGACTTACTTAAGACTCAAGGGTATAGGACAGAGATTGATGATGGTGTATGCATCATATTTTACATGTATCATGATGAAAACAAAATTCAGTCACCACTGTTAGGAAAAGGAAAGGAACAAGTTGGTATTAAAGATATAGTGAATGAACATAATCAGATTTTGGAAGATCAATTCAAACAGATGGATCCTACAGATGAATGCTCTCTCATTAGGGGCTTAGAGGATTTAGATTGGAACAAAGATGATACACAGGACTATATTGATGAAGAGTACATCAGTTATAATGGTACTCTGTATGCACTCAAGGTTAATTCCTTTTCAAGGTACATGTCACTCATGAATTTATTGGCAAAGGATGATCTGTTGTATAGAAACTGGGAAATCTTCAGTAAGAGGTTCATTGATTTGGTTTTATTTGGTGCACTTGAATTATGATGCATTAGATACTATACCACCAGTTGTTAAGGATGTTGAATTAAACTTGTTATGTTTACACAAGGCTGTGAAGAATATGGGTGGATACTTCTCAGTCACCATAGGTGAAAAATGGGGGGTGATTGCACAATTGCAGGGCTTGGACACAGAAGATGCTAATACAGTTAGAGCTTGTTACAGAAATTTTATTGATCTCTTAGTTATTTATCATGAAACTGCAAGTAGTACTTGGGGTGAAATGCACAATGAAGTAGGTGAAACCAGTCAAATAAAGATGGCCAATGACCTACCATGCCAGAGGGAAGATGCAGTGAAGGATGATACAGTTGGAGATGGAGGAAACAAGTTTGGTGTCAAGTTGGTCAATGAAGAAGAAGATGGAAATGGAAGCAGCCAGGATAGCAATGATTTTGAAGTCATTGCCGGATGAAAAGCAAGGAAGGGACAACACAGAAGAACTTGACCTTAAAACAATTAAGGGGGAGATTGTTAGCCCTTGTTAATTGTGTTTAAGTAAAGTGTTACTTAGTATTAATATCTATTAAGTACTTATGTTTAAAGACATGTTTATGTATTATGTATTGGGTCGAATTTCAGGCCTACACATGGGTCATATGCAGCCCATGTAGTGGCAGTTAGGATAGCAGTTACATGGCAGTTATTTCCCAAAAGTCACAACGTTTGGAGGGAAAGATAAATGTCATTTGGTGTCTATTAGAAACATATATAAGTGTAGTTTTCTGAATCAGAAAACACAACAACTTTTATCAAATACTTATGCTATATCTGTTCTTATTATTTCTGTTTTATCCGATATTGTTCCATTGCATTTGCAACATTCATAAAGCCATATCAGATACCATGAAACACTTAATGAAACCAAGATCATGTGGCCATAAACCTGTACACATTTTACACATTCAAATAAACTATCTTGGTGCTAACATTACCAATTTTTAGGAATTTGCACAGATTCTCATCATCTTACAAAGTTAATTGATGAGGTTGAATGTCACTTATCTGAGTTTACTATAGAAAAAACTACTTGTTCAAGTCAAGTGATGCTACATAGTGTTTCAATAGGATACATATGATTTTAGTTTATAGGATATAAATAATAATATTGTATGTTTTTTCATGTCAACTCGCTTTGAGTGCTATTTTCTTTTAAGATGTTGACAAGTAAAATTAATTATAAATTTTTAATTTGCAATTGGCAGGAAAGATTCGAACTTTAACCAGTTCATATTATAGAGCCCAAGGAATCATCATAGGTATGAAAAAGTGTTCCTCCTTTTCTATTTTTTTCCATAATTTCTTGATCCGATTTTGATGCTTGGCTTCTATTATTGTTACATAGTGTCTAATCAAGGTAGTCCAACTGCCTAATACTGATACTCATGTCCATCGATTTGAGTTTATATAATGCTTGCATGTTGAGTCACATAATCTTCAGAATCACATAGTGGTCACATTCCCGGTTTGTAGGACACAGAGGACACATAATAGATGATTGAACTATGTAGCTCACCTTCCAAGCTATCATTTTACCTCAAATTCTTATGATCACCACCACTACTGTCGTCATCCTATAACCACCAACGTTATCCCACCACCACTGCGTCTTCGTCATCACACAACAACCACCACCATCATCCTGCCACCAATGTCTTCATCCCACCACTATCATCATCATATCCCACCATCACCACTTTCTTATTGTTCTCCTTTCAATATCAAGATATATGCGCTAGTTTCAACAAAGAGACCTTTGTTTTCCATTCAAGAACCATATGCAAAGAAACCTTAAAATTTTGTCTAATAAATTAGGGGCTGCTGGTCACTATTTGGACAAACCGAATCGTCTAGGAAAATTTTGATTTGACTAGAGATGTTTTGCAGATCTTGGTGTTTTGGATTGGTTATGGTACATATAATAAGAATTGGTATCAAACACTTTTTTAAAAACTAGTTGACACTATCACAAACTTTGGATTCTGAATATAAAACATCATCAATCATCTAAAACCACATCTTAATGAAATCGTTTGTAACTGCCGACAACATTTATTGGAAAAATTGCTAGTAACTGATCGACGATGTTTGTCTATGATAGACACACTTAGGATCAATGAAGATCGATAACTGTGTTTTACAAGATCTTGGACAATCAAGAGAAGAAAATATTATCGAAAGAATCAATGTATTATCAATGGTGGGTTTGTTACAGGGTTGTTACACAATGATTACAAAAGAGGGAAGAAGGAAAACTGATTCACGAAAGCTATCAAATGAATAAGAGTTACAAGTATTTAAAAGAGAGTTTGAGTGGGAAAGTTGGTTAGCTTCAAAGGAGAATTGTCACGTGCACCTCACGTGTCTAATAACACACTTGCGCCTCACGTTCCTTATAACCTAACCAACTTTCCACTGCTAGTATTAAGTTTCCAGTGCTAGTGTTAACTTGCCACTCCCAATACTAAACAACTCCTATCAATCCTTCCCTCTTCAAATCATTCTTGTCCTCAAGAATGGGAATCAAAAAATGGGAACTTGGCATATAACTCCTCCAAATTTTCCCAAGTAGCATCTTCTTGTGTACCATTTATCCACTGAATTAATCCATACACCACAACAACATTCTTCTTCTTCACCATTTTTCTATCTAAAACCATGAATGACATGCATATCGACATATCAGTACTTGAAATACACCAACACTCCTTCTTACCCAAACAGTCCTCCATGAACTCTTCCTCTTACCCAATAGATTACTTGAATCTATTCCATTCTCATCACTAATACCTTTCCAAACCTTATCCCTACCCAAAAGTTTATCAGACCAATTCTCACCACTACTAAATTGCTCATTCCCATTAAGAGCTTTATCAAACAAAGTACAACCAAACACCCACATATCAACTGATGACACACTAGACGACCCTTCATGACATTCTTTCTTGAACCTACTTAAACAACATACCAATTTCTTTTTCCTTCCAGACCATTTCCATATGTCAAACATCACACGTTTATTCTTCTTTCTTGGCCATTTCCCTATATCAGATTCCACACATTTCCTCGTTCTTTTTGGCCATTTCCATATTTCCAACTTCACACCACCCCTATTTTTACACTTTTGACCCACTTCAAACCCCACGAGATTTCCATCCTTACTGCTAGTACCATTACCATCAATAGCGAAACCAAGACTATGGTACTCTTCATCTTCTTCAAGAATATCCTTAAAAGCCACATACTTCCCATCATTCTCACGTTGAGCTTTGTATTCACAGCCACACATTCCATAGTCATTCGCCACATACTTCCCATCATTCTCACGTTGAGCTATGTATTCACAACCACACATTCCATAGTCATTCCCTCTTTCCTCATATTCCTTTTTCACAGCCTCACTTCGCATGAAGTGCCAACCCTGGCTCACTTTGCATTGAGCGCCATCCCAGTGCCAAATCAGGCTCACTTTGCCTCTATCCTTTCTTTGTTTGTCCCGCCACCATGGACGAGCCGAATTCCCTTTTTCTTTGTTCGCCCCCCATGAACAAACTATATTAGTCTTGTTGTATTTCCTTTTCTTTTTCAACCACTTCCATGTATCAAACATTAAATGATTAAAAGTTGCTTCATTATTTGTTACCTCCTTTAACAAGCAATACGATCCTTCTATTTGACAAGCCATGTTGGACAAGAGTTTAGCATATGTTTTCCAATGTTTCCTTTGCTTCTCTTGGTTAACAAATTTGAATAATTCCTCAACCGTCTTCGTCCAATTTCTAAATGAGGAATCTTTGAAGGTTTTTTCCATGTTTTCCTTACAAATCCATCTGTAACCTATTGAGTTGATAGCATCTGAAAGTATAGCTATTTGACCATTTTTTGACTCCACTAAATCAATCCCCACAGTGCTCGTATCAGCTTTTGTGCCACTTTCAACTGCCACTAAATTTTCTTGACATTCTTCCCTGCTATTGCTGGAAGCAAATCCAATAGTCATTGAGTTCACCCCACTTGGTTCAATTCCCTGATCTTTCCCATCCTCTTAGCAATTCACCACTCCATTGACGTTCACTCTTCTTGACTCATGCACTTCGAATTCACTAGTTTTCCCATTACATAATTTTCAAGACGAGGAACACCCATTTGCACTTCTTGAATCTTGTCGAGATTAGACCCATTTTCAATAAACGTTTTTCTCTCAACTTCATCATATTCTTTACATGTTTCACCAAGATCCTTCAACCCAAATGTGTCAATGTCCACACCACCCGATTCTATAACCTAACCAACTTTCCACTACTAGTATTAAGTTTCCACTGCTAGTGTTAACTTGCCACTGCTAATAATAAACAACTCCTATCAGTCTATTCAGACTCCTATGCTACTGAAAAAGAACATGTTGCCTATGTATTAACCGCAAATTATTAATAAGTTTCAACCCGCTTAGTAGTATTCACAATTTCAATAAAGTGTGGAGAAGACCAACCATTAAAATCGTGATGCAAAACCACTTTTCACCTGGACACGCCTTACACCTTATTGATTCTTCATGTCAGAAGTTATACACTTTGAAGATTGAATACATCATGACGTATATATAACGTCTAAATATTGGTTTAATTTTGGGACCCGTAATATGTTGTATTCTTTTGGGTCAATGTGAAACTTATTTGAGTGCATTGGTCATATCAAAAGTTTGTAAATGATGGAAGTTCTTGTAAGCGAGGTCAGGGGCTACACCTGGTGATAGCTATAAGCTGGTAAGTTCAAGCAAGCTTCTGCAACTGATTTATCTTGGTCCAGTATATGAACATCAGTTGAAGAAATTTGCTACCTGAAATCTGCAACTGGGAAAGAGTTCTAAGAATAACATGTGGTTGAGATCTGCAAACCAAGATACTTGGCTACTCGATCCACAAAACGACATAAGTTCCTACCTGATAATCATATCTTCATAAAGTAAATGATGCAAATAGATCAAAACGGGTACTTTTTTAGTATGGGTCAAACGGCCTAAAACATTTTCTTTTTATATAGAATTTTTAGTTTTGAAATTTATTTTTCAGTCATAACATTTAAAAGATTTATGGATTAATAATACAATATGGGCGCATTTTTTTCTCGTTTGACCCATTAAAGATAAAGCATTACCTAATTTCATTGTACCGTTTTTCTCTAAATATATTACAAGTACGGATGCTCATTATTTTGCGTACATGTTTGATAAAATCTAACATAATACTTGCAGGTTAAAATAGTGAATACATGTCAAGAATTTGGCATGGGTCCTAGGAGATTTTACCAAGCCGGGAAGAAAGTTACATATGATGTGCTTTGGTCGAAACTGGGACCCAAATAAAAAGTATGATGGTTCTGCAGCACCACCAATTCCCAATCGCTACTTTGATTCACCGAAATTGCACTTCAAAAGCTCAAGAAAAGATCCGAAATTCCTCAATGCAACCGGACATTTGTATCACAATTTCTATGAGACCAATGATCGCTTAGTCTTCACCGTGTTTGTTTTTTTTACCTTACTTTGCAAGTTTTTTTTTTTTTTTTTTTTTTTAATTCCGGTCATCATTTGGTACTAACAAGAAAATGTTTTATCATTCATGTAGAAATTTCCAAACGCGTAGTGCAATTTTTTAATTATAATCATACAAACTTTATTAGGAAATGAATAATTTTTTTTCCTTCAATGCGGGTCATACGGGATGGTCTTGGTGAGGCTAGTATGTTTCTTGAGATAATCTGATAATTTTTCCTTCAAAGTGGATCAAACCATCAAACTTATTTTATGTGCATACACAATGCACAATGAATAAACTTATTTTGTATAACTTACGTTTATATATTTAAAAATTGCAATGCAGGACCGCGATGAGAGCTCAGATAGTTTGGACAAAGGATTTCCCGTGGTTTCCATCTCTATTGGTGACTCTGCCCAATTCTTGTATAAAGATGCGAGGAAAGAAGAGAAGTTTATTGAATTAAATTCAGGAGATGTATTGATATTCGGAGGAGAGTCTAGGCATATTTATTATGGAGTGACAAACATTTACTCAGAAACAACTCCTCATTCGTTGCTAGAAAAAAGCATGTTGAGACCCAACCGTCTCAACCTTACATTTAGACAGTACTGAGCCCAGGCCTCATATGCCTATTTGTTTGAATTCTCAAAACATCTTATTTGGTTAAACACATAATGTATGTGGAGGCTACTATCACATCCATCTATTCCAGCGAAAATATAGTTATAGAAAACATTTATTTGATTGGGAAAGAGGTCATCACTTCTTTAGGAGATTTGAGGCATCTAAAGTTCTTGGACTTGAGTGGTAATAATTTTAAAAAAAGCCGGATCCCTGATTCATTGGATCCTTGAAACAGCTAAGTTTACCTCAATCTCTCCTATGCCTCTTTTTCTGGTGTTATTCCCTCACATTGGAAATCTTTCAAATTTACAAGTTCTTGATCTTAGTTCAAGCACACACAGTTACACATAAAAGGGTCGCGTTTTAACAATTTTTAAACCGAGACAAGCAGATAAAAACTAGCTTTACTTTATGCAAAACGCTTATTTAAAAAATGGCAACTTCTTCTTTTTGGGCAACTTCTGTTTGGGCAACTTCTTATTAAGGCAACTTTTTTTTGGGCAACATCTTCTTTTTGGGCAACTTCTTTCTTTTATCACAGCAGCCTTAACTATGTCGAACGGCACAAACAAATATGAAGTGTAAACTTGAAACTAATAGCATAAACTTGAACAAGCAGTTGTAATCATATAGGCTATCAGTGTAAACTAACCGTAGCCGCACTAATCATATAAAGAGCAACACTAGCGACAAACTGGCAGTATTAACATTATAAGGTAGCAGCAGAAACAAGAACAAACAGCATAAACTTGTATCGTGCAACAGTAACTTACAAAGGCAGCATTAATCTATGTCGTAGCAGCAGTAAATGTAAGCTAGCAGCACTATCCTTTCAACGATTATAGAACTTTGCATACTTGACTTTATTTGCATGCATAATCAATAAATCTCACACTATTAAATAATAGTAAAATAGGCCACTTAGTAAAAATAAAATGAAAGTTCATTTACATTGCACACCTCATGTGTCCTACAACCATATTGCTAAACTGGTCATCCTTGATTCTTATAGGAAACAAAATAATAATAAGTGGTAAACATAATAGCTCAGGACTACACCATTGCCAACAAAAAAATGTTATTACAAGTAGCCATTGGTTGGGACTTCAGATTCAGAAATTGAATAATATCACATTTGGCTTCGTTACTATCTTGTAAAGAATACACCAGAAGAATCTGAAGTTCATTGAAACCGGTTAGAATTGCATACGGAGACTGGTTTTAGAACCACTCTCTATGAGGGGGTATCTCTATAAGCGAAACACATGGAAACTGGCTGTTCAACCGGTCTCTAATAGAAGCATGGGGAACCGTGTATGTTCCAAAAACCAGTCTTTATAATATGTTTTCAAAATAAATTTTTTTGATGTTTGGTATTGCTTGTTGAAACTACGATTTATAGGAGTTGTTTAAGATTGCTTATTGAGACTACTTACAAAGAGAGATGTTTGTAATTGTTTATTGAAGCTACTTATAGGGTTGTTTTGGATTGCTTATTGAAACTATTTACCCATTTATAAATAGTTTCAATAGCAATCGCATCCCCTATTAGCATATTCAATATGCAACCTCAAACAAACCCTATAAGTAGTTAATTCAATAAGCAATAACAGTAAGCCCTTATAAGTAGTTGAATTCAATAAGCAATCCCAAACAACCCCAATAAGTTATTGACTCTACAAGCAATCCCAAACATGCCTTATTGATCATGCATTTTGAGTAATATTTAAGTCAATCAAGCCAAAATATACCATTGATTGATAAAAATGTCAAATTCGTCACATACAACAATTTCCTTAATAAGCAATCCCATACAACCTGTACAAGCAATCCTAAACAGCCCCTACGACTAAAATCAGTAGTAGTTTGACATTTGACAGGTGGTGCTATAGGAGCTACGAAGGTATATCCCATTAGAAGATCGAGACCTGAATGTGGCACCATATGTTCCTTCTGAAAATACCTGCAACTGCACAAGTGCCTGAGTCATTATTTAAGAACAAGGATTACTACATATTACTTGTATCACCATAAAAAATAAACATTAAACAAATCAATCATCAACCTAGAAAAATGATATCCGAAAAAGATGTCATGGCTACTTTCTGGGTTTCAAGTTCTTCATGAGTGCCCCAATCAATATCATCATTCTCCTCAGTGGAATCATGAACAACCTGTATGTAAATCCACAAGACCAAGAAAAAAGAAAGAAAGAAATAAATAAAAAAAGTTAAAAGGTAAAAAATAAAAATAAAATTAGAGCAACATTATATAACAAAAATTGAGACCCTATTATAAGCGTCCATAAGGACAATATCTACATTGCGAAGTTATATACATTAGCAAAAGAAAGCATGAGAACTCACCATTATTCTAAAAATTTTAGTAGCTTAAAATATTAAACTTAACAACTAATCCATATCAAACAGATCTACTTGTCCTTAATGATACATGAGAGTATAATTTCAAGAATAAAGTAGTAAACTAGAGAAACATTCCGAGTCTTCTCATTGGATTAAAAAAACACTTTTGGTTGTTTGGACTTTGTAGTTACACTTTCAAAGTGATTATAACAATTTCAATAAATAGATAACCAGTTGATAATCGTAAATTTACTCGATCATTAGTTCTGTTAAAAAAGCTCATTGGCTAAGTATCATTAGTTCTATTATAAAAGCTCACTGTCTAGGTATCAAAACATTATTATCTTCATCTCATATAATAGGAAAATCAATTATTTATAAAAGACCCCATAAAAGGGAGAAAACAATAAAATACAAGGCATCCTACCTCATTTAAACAAGCTAATTAAAAGAGGAGAGGACAAAGGAAAAAACAAAGGAAAAGAAAATGACCAAAACTAGCTAATACATGACACACACCACTAACACTGAACATTTTTTTAGACAAAACTAACTCACAATGCAATAGCAACTGAAGCCAAATTATTTGCTACACTATCATACTTATGTGGCATTGCAGCCAGGCCCACACAAGATAAAATCCCATATGAACCTGGACTACAAAGTCACATAACGAGCCAAAACTATGAAGTAATAAAACATTAATATTAGCCGATGAACTGACACGACTAACATACTGATTGAAGCATTGCAGACCCACTGATTCAAAACTGATAGCACAAAAACCATTTGACCTATACTGATACATATTGCAATGCATACTGATATCACTGTTGCATCCTAATATTTATGGCATCCCACCATTGTTAACACAACTACTTGAGGCTGATTATCGCAATTTAACTTACAAAGTAGATCAACCCCCTCTCCCGCCTTTTAGCCAGGGAATTCAAGATATAACATTAATAAACTCCTAAACTTGAGATAACATATAAACATGTCAAAAATACTTAATGCTAGAGAAAAATCAACTAAAATATTGGAAGAAATCGATTGGATTAGAATATAAATATAGCATAATATAGATCGATATACAAAACATATTAAATTACCTGACTTTAGGAGAAATCGATTGGATTAGGATCAAGATCTCCAAAGCTGCTTAAAATTTTGGTAGATAGAAACCGGGATTGGGAATTCACCAGTCTTTGTAGTTAACATTTTGAAATCCAAGTGTAATTTTAAATTAAAAGATCGGGGT
Source organism: Chrysanthemum lavandulifolium (assembly GCA_022545495.1). Taxonomy (NCBI): domain Eukaryota; kingdom Viridiplantae; phylum Streptophyta; class Magnoliopsida; order Asterales; family Asteraceae; genus Chrysanthemum; species Chrysanthemum lavandulifolium. The sequence goes on along the minus strand of CM040239.1, from coordinate 117,198,267 downwards.
TTTTCGTAACCAGTCTCTATTTAGGGATCTCTTTGACCTTTTGTGTAGTAGTGAGTGTTCAGGGAAGTTTCACAAGACCAGAAGTCCATGCTAATTAAACATGCCGATCCAATATTTCGGTATAAGTTGCTGAAATCCCCTTAAGAAATGAGAGCTTTGTTGACGTATCTGAAAACAGATGATGAATTACATTGCAAGTTTATGAAGCATAAGAATAAATGACAGCTTCAAAAGAAGGTTTGGTAAAACAAAAACTTGAGTATTAAGTCGGTGATTGGCAACAAGATGAATAAATGTGATAACATTATCATTCACAACCCGTATATTCTTTCCACCTGGTATTCTTCAGATGTTTGCTCCCCATATTCATTATTAATAATTACAAATTACAACTCTAACTCTGACAGGTCACCCTCGTAGCACTGCAAATGATACTCAGAAAAGGTCAAATATTGTAATTAATAAAGAAGTCACAACTGTCTTCTAATATGGAATTATTGGTACAACTACAAAGCCATGTTATCAAATGGAGTTATTACATATAACCGCAGAGGTATAGAGAGTCAGATAGAGAGAAAGCTACAAACCTTAAGAAAAATAAGGTGGCGGTATAATTCTAGATCTAAAGAAGGCAAATCATTCAAATAGTTGTGCCTGATCAGAGATTGTAATTAGAATACTTATTTTTCATGTGCTATTAAAAAAAGTAAGAGCTAGCAAGCAAAACTTACTTTTGCTTTAATTTGTTCAAGAAAAAAGTTGCAAATGGTATATCAACCAGAATCCCTTCAAACATTGCCTATAACATCAAAAAGTAAAATAAAAATCATCATAAGGATTCAAAAACTATGGTGACAATTCAAGAGATGATGGGCATAATCAATGACAAGTAAAGTTGCTAATAATCAAACCAGTATTATAAGAAGTAGCTTTTTGCAAATACAAGTCATACACTCTCGACTAAATGAGAGGATATAACTGAACCAAGGCCAATCCTGAAACAACAACCTCAATAAAAAATTTCAACGCAAATAACCTATATCATCAAAAGAATCCAACTATAAAGATCCTTAGTCCCAAAACAACTTATGGTTAATTCTCAAACAACAACCTTAACGAAAATCCTATATCGAGGAGGTTTTATGCATTGAAAAATACAAACAATTTTCGACCCATATGCCGTGTTCAAACGATTTAACTATTTAAATAAGGGGAAATTTTGGGTAATTGGGTTGTTCACCCATGCTTCATCATAAACTAAGGTTTACTCTCACGTCCAAGACACCCGTCACTTCCTGACTTGCTTGTCGCCCTGAGTCCACAATGAGAATTAGAAGTTATACAAGGGAAAGTGAATAATGGTTTACTAAGGTTACAATGTATCTCTAACGGGTCAAATGATTTTTATTAAAGGAAGTGAGTTTTTTTGTCAAACAAATTGAAAATGAAAGTCACCCAAGGTGTAGTGTTAATGCATAAAATCTTGTAAGATGATTTTATTCAAAGAATTAGTTTATGCTATTTGAGATACTAAATATCAACAAAGAAAACGTGAAAATTTGGACAAGGGTTAACATTTACAAAATTACCCACTTTGACCGTAACCCAACCCTGACCGAGCAACCTGTGCAACCTCGACTAAAAACAGTCATTCATTAAAAAGAACCTAAAACGGAGTAACTTGGCTATTTGAGCAGACTTCTGCTTGATCTTTCTGACCATATCCATAGTGATGCGCTGATGCTCACATGTCTGACAATGGTTTCCCAGACCTTCCACACTTCCACAATCGACTTTGAAAATGCGAAACCAGCTCATACTCTTTGTCTTCCTTGGAATATCATAGGATTAAAACATGATAATATGCGATATACGGTTGCAAATAGTATGGTTGAAAATACCCAAGAGGAGGCTGTTGCAATAGATGCAGTGGGCCACCAAAGGATACCTGATGCGGCTGACCTTGAACCGGACCAGAAGTGTATCCTGCAGATACCTGCGGTAGCTGCACATATTGCTGAGGCATTCGTGGTTGAACCTCATGAATAAGAGGTGCAGGTGGGAGTTCTGGAGCTTGACCTTGTGAAGGAAGTCCCATAGGAGGTTCCAAAGGACGCAAGGGAAAAGGTGGTTGGGCAAACCAAACCGGTACTTGAAAGGTGGTAACAGACTCAGATAAGGGTTGAACTGATAGTGGATATTGCTGATGGGGTGCCTGCAGGACTTGCTGGTTTTGAGGATTTTGAAATTGAGGGTAAAAATGAAACTGTGGGTGGCCATCTGATTGAGGTGGCAGTTGGGATTGACCATTTGAGTGCCCTAGACCAGGCAGATGATGATGCATCTGTGGAACAAGCTGAGCATGATGCTGGTTCTGTGCTGGGTTCTGTACCTGTGGATAAACCTGCTAAACACAGTCCGTAACATCATGTTAGAAGATGCAACATTAACAATAAATTTTTTTATCTATTAACTAAAAAAAGAATGTCCCATTACATTCACATTACAAATCTTAGCATGATCCTCAGCGTCACGATGCAAAATTTGTATTCCACACATGATCCTCAGCGTCACGATAAAAAAAAGAAGCGCTTAATAATATAAACATCGACAGAAAACACATGTGAACTCTACAGAAAAATGTTTTACAAGGGCTATGATGTCAAGTAGGATATTTAACCTTTACAAATAGTAGCGAGACCAGGCAATACATTAAAATAGTAATTACTATGAATCTAGGCAAGTTTCCTAATGACACATGTGAGTCATCTAAGATATACATTAATAGTAGCTCGCTCACAGGAAAACGTACAAAAGTCCATATTAGCATGTCGACATATCAAATTCAATATTAGCATCCATATTGATAAAGGTTGATAGATATTTACATGAAACTGAGAATTTAATGACAATATAACAGGGTAAAGTCCTCCCTTTTTTGGGAAATTGGTGTAGTCACGCCAAAGTTGTTTACACTTAACTTGAGACGCAATCCCACTAGGCATGAGTAGCTTAATTAATTATAGCGTATTTACCAGTGAATCAACTGTTTACATTCAATATATAACCATTTAAGAAATTGAACAAAAGCTTTTAAGGTGTTTATTTATGAGCTCATTTTTCATAAACCATTTTTAAGCTTATTAGCTTGTTTTCAAGTTTTCGGTGGTAATAAGCTACTTAATAAGCAGATATCAAACACAATAAATAATCGAAATAGCCAAAAAAATCGATAAACCATTTTTAAGCTTATTAGCTTGTTTTCAAGAAAACCTACTGTGAGAGATAATAGTCCAACAACAGCATCGGTTTTGACAGCAACAGCGAGAAACTCGCCATGGAAATAGAGCGTGTTTCATGAGTGTGGATTCAGACCCTTGTGCAGTTGATGAGCGTGCCTTGAATTTGTGCTAATTAACGAATCATACACTTCATACATGGTCATGTCGTACTTGTAGCTTGCGACGAGGGTATGACCATTTCCGAAAATTTTCTAAAATATGTCTATGGTGTAAAGAAAAGAGTCAAATACCATAATTTTTGTGATTTTCCCAAAGGAAAACTACATTACCTAACATTACTGTTCAACAGTTGAACGGACCAAATTAGTGACAAAATTGACAAAGCATATCACATACAAACACAAAATAACCACAAATCAGTAATAAGGATAAAGAATTACATACCTTGATTAAAAAAATTCATGGCAGTGACACTTTGCAATCCATGTTCAAACCTGCAATTAGACATAAACCTTTGAATAAAAATACAAACTTCTAGTATACAAAATTAACTGGAATTAAAAATATGACGAACCCTAGATTTGGTTAACCTTAAGTTGGTTTATGTGCGTGTGTGTGTTTGTAAAGAAATCTATTGTGTGTGTGTTTGAAAAGAGGAAAACAGATGGCAATTATAACGGGCCATCTGTTTTGAGATGAATCATAGAGAAGTAGGAGGTGTCGAGAAGCAGGAGGGGAGGTGCAGAGAAGCAGGAGATGGATAGCAGTTGTTTAAAGGGAATGGCAATTGCTGAATATACTTTTGAGGAATGTGTACTTGACAAATATTATGTAAAATGACGAAAAAAACCCTTTTTAAAATATCACAACTTGTGATGACTTTTAATTCTTAAAAATAATACCTTCTACATCGGACACTTGTCACAATTTCGATGAGTTCTTGCGATGACAGCGGTTGCCCCATCCATTTTCAAAAAAAAAAAAAAATGGTCAGGAAAGTGACTAAACGAGTATGTGATCTATTCATCATTTTCCCTAATAAGAATCATAAGTATGGTATAGATAAAGTTGTTAAATACTCCAACTTAAGCTTTGATAACTTTGTGTTCACATCTAGTATTAATAAAATTTATGAACCCACTACCTATGAGGAAGCTGTTAAAGACAGCAGACGGGTTGATGCAATGAACCAAGAAATTGAGGCTTTAAATAGAAATGATACTTGGATTATTGTAGAATTGCCTGTTGGTAGAAAAGCTATAGGCTATAAGTGGGTTTTCAAAGTTAAATATAAAGCTAATGGAGAAGTTGAGAGGTTTAAAGCTAGACTAGTTGCCAAAGGGTTTAATCAGAGAGAATGAATTGATTATGAGGAGACTTTTTATCCTGTTGTTAAAATTGTTACTATAAGATGTGTTTTGAGTATAGCTATTAATAACAAGTGGCCTTTGTTCCAAATTGATATAAATAATGCATTTTTATATGGTGAATTAGAGGAAGATGTGTATATGACCTTGCCAGAAGGATTTTATGATAAGAATGATAAAAGAGTTTGTAAACTGGTAAAGTCTTTATATGGATTAAAAAAAGCTCCTAGAAAATGGAATGAGAAATTGGTATATGTGCTTAAAGAAAATGGGTTTGTGCAAAGTCCAAATGATTTTTCTTTGTTCATTAGCAATGATAATGATGTTCTGTTGGTTTTATTGGTATATGTTGATGATATTATCATCACTGGAAACAATATTGATGGAATCAACAAGTTTAAGAAATTTTCAAGTTCAAAGTTTTTGATTAAAGACTTGGGTAAACTCAAATATTTTCTGGGAATAGTGGTTCTTGATATTGATGATGGTATTTGTCTTACCCAAAGGAAGTATTGCACTGAGATTTTAACTGAGTTTTGTATGCTTGGTTGTAAACCATGCAGTTCTCCTATTGAGATTGTTAGGATTTAGTAAATCCGATAGTTAAAGAGTCGATCACCTCAGTATGTGTATTCGTTAGAAAGCTCGTGAGTCGTAGTCATTTTGTGTTAGTAAGTAGTTTATTAAGTAACTGCAGTGGAGGACGAACGGGTCTTTACCCACTGTATGCACGATCCACGGCCGTAGGGGCGTGTCTTGTAAGAACCTATAAATACCCTTTGCCTAGTAAGGTGAAGGGTTGGAGCTTTCAATATCATTTTCTTTGTCTCACAAGTTCCATTTCTCTTCCACTTTCTCTCTCTAAACTACAAACCATCGCCCTTAATTGTGTTTGATTATGTGTTTATGAAAACCAATATCTTACAAATGGTATCAGGAGCCATGGTTTGATCACTCATCTTTCATGTTCTTGGATTTCTAGTAGTTTTCATAAGGTTTTTGGGTTTGAATGAGTTTAGAGTAGTTTGCATCATTTGAATCATTTCTTGTGTTAAAGTTTGAATTTTGATAGTACTTTTGTGTTTAGAATCATTATAAGTGTTTAGGTTTTGGTTTGGAAGACTTGAATCATCGTGGTTGGATTATTTTTGGATTGAAAAGTGGTGTTATTGAAAGTTTCATGTATGCGATTTGACTCTCGAATAGGATTTCTACTATGCGATTTGTCAACTTATGCGATTTGTGTGCTATGTGTTTTGACTGTTATGCGTTTTGTCAACTTAAGCGATTTGTCTCTTAAGCGCTTTGTCAAGTAACCAGTTTGACACTTAAGTGTTTTGACACTTAAGCGATTTGTCTGGAAAGCGATTTGAGTTGGAAGCGAGTTGACTGGAGCGATTTGTAAAGAGTCCGATTTGTCTTGTATGCGATTTGTCTTGTATGCGATTTGTCTTTTGAGAGTTATCATCTTTGTGGTACGTTTTACGGTTTTCTTTTGATTTTGTAAAATCCCGTGAAAGAATCTATTTCCTGGTTTAATCATTGAGTAGTAAAATCCCGTGGAACTTTTAATCATAACTACAATCACTTCTTCCGTTACTGATGACATTCAAGCTGCAGGATCTGATACTCGTTCTCCCATGCTGGATAGAACCGACTATGACTCTTGGGCTCAAAGAATCAGACTGTATTGCTTAGGAAAGGAAAATGGGGTTAACATCCTCAAGTCAGTTGATGAAGGACCATATCAAATTGAAAGTTGTTGATGGTTCAGTTGTATTGGGATTAGATAGACCAAAGACGTACGATGAGCTGGATGATAAGGAGAAGAAGAGATACGATGCAGACATCAGAGCCTCAAACATCATACTTCGAGGAAGATAGAGAGTCTCAGCTGTATGATGACTTTGAGGAAGATAGAGAACTTTACAAGCTAATCAATCACAACAATGAAGCTAAGGCTGTTTGGGATAATGTCAAGATGCTTCTCTCTGGGTCAGAACTAACTAAGGAAGATAGAGAGTCTCAGCTGTATGATGACTTTGAGAACTTTAAAATGAATCCAGGGGAAAGTGGTACTGAATATCATGTAAGATTCCACAAGCTTGTGAAAGACATGAGAAATATCAAAATGACAATGCCAAATATCCAGCTCAATTCAAAGTTTGTGAACAACATGAATCCCGAATGGCACAAATTTGTCACTGCAGTCAAGCTAAACAAAGGATTGACGAACACCAATTACGAGCAATTGTATGCTTATTTGCCTCAAAATGAGAAACATGCTGCATTTGAACGAATGATCATGGAAAAGTTCAAGACCAATGCTGGAGATGCAAGCTCATCGAATGATTCAACTGCATTCTACACTAATGTGGGAATAACTACCAAAGCATCACAAGTCATACCTACTGGAGATGGTAATTACAAACTCATTCCTGATACTAGGTATAAGCCGTCAGACTCAGACACATTCATGGAACAGCTTGTCAATCAACTAGCTCTAATGGTCAAGCAAAACTTTAACTTCACCCCACACACCAACAATCACCTCAGAACTACATAAAATCTTCACAATCATGCTACAGTGAAAGAAGGAAAGGTAGTGGTGCAAAATGGGCAAGGAAGACAGAATGCATACCTTCCACATAATGAACAAGGGAATGTGGGTGCTGGATATGGGAATGCGGGTGTTGGTGGAGGATATGTGGGAAATCAGAATCGTGGAAGGATCATGGCTCAGGGTCAAGGAAAGCCAATCAAGTGCTACAACTGTGGTGGAGAAGGATACATCGCATGAAGGCACTCTTCCAAAATGTCCACAAAATCACAGTACTTGAGGACAAAATGCTACTGGTGCAAGCTCGAGGCAGGTGGGCCGTGTTGAATGAGGAAGAATTGCTATTCCTTGCTTAGGAAATGCCAAAACTTATGATCTTGATGTGGATGAACAACCGGTCACGGGGTATAGGTCAGAACAATCCCGGTGCATTTCAAGTTGCAGATTGTGATGCATTGACTCGGATGTCGGTGATGAACCTACTGCCCAGACCATCTTCATGGCTAGTATGTCACCAATGGTCTCTCCAAAGGTTCCTTCACCACAACAGGCCAGTCCCTCCAAGGAATCAATCATATCAGAGGTATTAAAATTATACGATGAGGTTGATGTGCAAAAGATACATGACAAAGTACAATCAACTGAAATTATTGAATCAGATATTGAAAATATGGGTAATAGCAATTTTGTCCCATATGATCAATATATGAAGCAAGATGAAAGTGAAATTGTACCAAGTAAAGCATCTTCTGCAGTCAATGATGACTATATTTTTTATGAATACACGGCATGTGCCCCTGATGACTCCATAACCTCTCGAACTAAATGCCTATAAGAACAAGTTGCCATATATGAACAGTGCTAAGTTTGAATTGACCACCAGTGAGCGGAGATAGATAACCAATCGTGCACTTATCGGAAAAAGTAATTTTAGGGAAGAAATATTAAAACAAGAGTTAGATTCCTTACAAGAAAAGCTTAACAAAATCATAAGCAAAAGCAAAGCTTCAAGAAAATGTTAAAGTGCTTAAACAAGAATTTAATGCTAAGGAATCAAGACTTTTAAATGATTTTCCAACCTAAAACTTTGAAAAACAAACTTGAAAACAAGTTGTGCGTACAAGGAACACCATTCAAACCGCTCACTGATCAATAAACATAGAGTGTTAGCGATAAGCACGATCTCGACATTGTAGAGGAACCCGATCTCGAGGTTAGTAAGAAAGCAAAAGCGACTCAAAAGGTAATCTATGATGGAAATGAGATTCTTAAGCCTAGACAAAAGCCTACATGTGTTGAATGCACTGAGGAGGATAGAGAATTAGAAGATGCCACTAGAGAGAAAATGAATAATAAACTAAAAGATCCTTGGTGCACAAAGTATAACATCACATTTAAAACACCGAATTATGCTAAGGAAAACTGGATTGCCTTTAATAAGTTTAGACCTCAGACCCAGCTGACCCCATAACAAGTGTTCTGGAAGAAAGATATGGATAAGAAAAAAACTGATGATCTTGTTGAAAAGAATTCCCCTTGTAGGAAAGTGCCTCCAACCACTGTGTATCCTCCAAATACACCTATGCATTTAGTGCCTAGAACCCTTCCAACATAAAGCAAGACCTTAATCAGTCTATATGTGGTTTACCAACTATTCGTTGATTTTGAGAAAACATGTTAAAAGAGAATCACACCTACTGGTATAACTGAAGGGGAAAGGGGTTTTGAGCAAACAAAATAATGTTATTTAACTGAGGTCATGCCTTTCTTTAAACAACTAAAAGAACAATTTGAAAGTCTTCAAAAGGGCATAGATACAGAGATTAGAGAAATGAAAAAGGTGTTTAATGAAATGGAAATTGAGGTCAAAGATTATGAACGTGAGCTTAAAAGTAATGAGATTGAGAGGAAGAATCTGCATATCTTAAATTTTAATTTGATTTCTAGATGCGTAGCTCAGGATGTATTCTACACTGTTACAAATTATTCTATTACTGCTTCTCAATTTCATGAAATATCTGTTGCCTTGAAAGTTTCCCATGATCGTGTCATTGAGCTTTAAACCACAAATTCAAAATTGCATGAGAAAATTGAACGAGATGATCATGATAACTTGGTCAAACATTTTTCTAAATTGGAAGTTGAACATCTTGCTTTGCAATTAAAATATCAACATCTCAAATAAAATGTTAAAACCTCAGATGTCAAGACATCCTCGGATGCTCCTCAGTTTGATGCAGTTTTTGAAATTAGCAAACGTGATGAACAAATTAGAGCTCATTGCAACACGATCAAAAGATTGAAAACCCAAATTTCACAATTAAAAGGTGCAAAGAATGATGTAACTGGCTCCCAAATGCCTCCTCCTTTAGATTCTCAGAATTCTCAAAACTTTCATCTTTAAAACATCATTAATGCTTTACAACAAGAAAATGAATGTTTTCAAGCAGAAAATGAAAAGGTTAAACAACATTTCAAAGAGTTATATGATTCAATTAAGGTCACTTGTGACAAGAACAATGAAAAAATAACCTCCTTGCAAAAGGAAATTGAGAATCTGAAGAGTCAGGTAAAAAGGAAAATGCCAATTGATTGTAATGAGATTTCTGCACCAAAGGTGCCTGCTTATACTAAATATGCTATGTCTGTGAAGTATATTCCTCCTCATCTTAGGAATAATGGTCTCGCTATTCAAACATATTTTTCGTATCTTAAGGATAGTCTACAATGTCTCCATGAGATTGTTGAAGAGGATAAGATAGAAAAACCACTTGATAATGCAATTGGGCATGCATGCTTATATGCCAAACAATCTCAGGAACTTTTAGAATGATTGATAGCAATATGTCCTAAATCTGATACTAGGAAAGATAGAGTCGTAATGCCTTGCTCTATGCCATCTGAAACTAGGAAATATAGAGTTGATATGCCTTGTTCCATGTCGAAATTCAAGCAAGTGACCTTTGATGTGCCTCCTAGTACTTCAGATCCCAGCACTTCTAGACCAGGAATGCAGAAAATAGTAAAACCAACTAATGTTCCCATCATTCCCTCTACAGGAGTAATCAGTGATACTAAGGCAAGCTGGTCAAAGCCTCCAAGCAATACAAAGCAAGATAGGACATCGCAAGCTAAAAGTGATCAATGGAAGAAAGTAGAAGACCACCCTAGGAACAATAAGTTTATGTTGAATAAGATGAATCGTGTTGATTCTAGTATTAGCTATAAGCGTACTGTAATTAATTCGAATTCAGCTACTATTTGCAAAACATGTAATGAATGTTTTGTTTCTGGTATGAATCATGAATGTGTTGTGAATGATTTGAGAAATGCTATTAAATCTCCGGTCAAAATTGTTAAAAATGGTAAACAGGTTAAGGATGCCAGAAAACCAAGATGGAAGAAGGTTAGAAAACATTGGAAACCAACAGGAAGAAAATTTAGCAATGTAGGTTATCAATGGATACCTACTGGTCGCAAATTTAATCTAAACGAGTTGTGCCCTAAATGGTCTAGATCAATGCCCATTAAGAAATGGATGCCCACTGGTAGAATCATACCTTTAAGAAGTGAACACACTTTGAATAGATCTACTGTCACTACAAGTCCTGCATCTATCTCTAATGATATCATTGATTCTGCTTTTGATGTGGGTGTTCCAATCTTGTTTACTAACAAGTGGAACCCATTCTATTGGGATCCAAATTATCCGATCATCCATACTTATACGTGTCAAAGCTGCGGTCGTCTAAATCGTTCGATGGTATTTGGACTCAGTTGCTCCAAGCATATGACTAGAGATTGCTCATGACTCATGAACCGTGAGTAAATTCATCGGGAATGATTAGATTCGAGAACGACCACTTTGGGGCAATTATGGGTTATGGAGATTATGTTGTTGGTGACAGTGTAATTTCCAGGGTTTATTATGTTGAAGGTCTTGGTCATAATTTGTTCTCTATTGGTCAATTTTGTGATTCTGATCTAGAAGTGGCCTTTAGAAAACATACTTGCTTCGTTAGAGAACTAGATGGTATTGAGCTTTTAAAGGGAACACGTGGAACTAATCTGTATACCATCTCTATCGAAGACATGATGAAGTCTTCTCCAATTTGCTTGCTATCAAAGGCTTCGAAAACAAAGTCATGGTTATGGCATCGTCGTCTCAATCACTTAAACTTCGGCACCATTAATGATCTTTCTATAAAGGACCTTGTAAGAGGTTTGCCCAGTTAAAGTATGAAAAGGATCATCTTTGTTCAAACATGCCAATTGGGAAAAAGCAAGAAATAAGCCCGTAAACCCAACACCGCTCTTTCGGTTATGGAAGTTCTTCATACTCTTCATATGGTTTATGCGAACCATGAGAGTGCAAACTATAAGAGGAAGAAATATATACTAGTCGTGGTTGATGACTATTCTCGGTTTACTTAGGTTAAGTTTTGAGGTCAAAGGATGAAACCCGAGATGTCATCATCAAACTTATTAAGCGACTACTGAGTTCGACTTAATAAAACAATCGAATTATCGAGCAGACAATAGGCGAAGTTTGTTAACAAAGAAGCTGAGTCGGTTTATGAAAGCATTGGAATCGACCATCAAAGAAGTGTTCCACGACTCCTCAACGAGCGGTGTAGTTGAAAGAGCTAAATCGGACTCTTGTCGAAGCTGCAAGGACTATCTTTGATCTACTCGAAAGGTTCCAATGTTTCTGGTGAAGCCATTGCCAATGCTTGCTACACCCAAACCGTTCCTTATTCATACCTCTCACGGAAAAACTCCTTATGAACTTGTCCACAACCGAAAACCAGATCTTTCTTTCCTTCGTGTATTCGATGCTTTATGCTGTCCAACGAATGATGGTCAAGATTTAGGAAAGTTAAGAGCTAAGGCGGACATTGGAGTTTTTGTTGGTTACGCACCAAATTAGAAGGGTTACCAAATCTACAACAAAAGAACTAGAGATATCATGGAATCTATTCACGTCACGTTCGATGAGTTGTATGAGCAATTGGCTCCTGGACAATCTAGTACTGGACCCGCACCACAACTTTTATCAAGTAGTCCCATCAGTTCTTCTCTTGTACAGAATCATTCCCCTGCGGTTCCATATGTACCTCCATCTGAAGAATATTTGAAGAAATTGTTTGATCCGATGTTTGATGAATACTATGAACCTCATGATAATGAAAAATCTACTCGATCAACAGTGGTGGCTTCTAATACAATCAACACATATAATCCATATGTTTCAATGTCTCTGTCTCAAGAAGCGCCAGCTGCAGATCACTCATCATTATCTTCTAATCCACAATCTTCAGTTGTACATCATGGAAATGTTGCTGCTAATTATGATGGAGATAATCCTTTTGCTACTCCCGAAGATGCTCCATTTGAGAACATATTTGCTCCTGAACCAACTCCAGAACCATCTTCATCAGGGGATCTAAACTCTGCTACTTCAGTTCCTCAACAACAACCACACGAGCACCTTAGAAAATTGACACATGACCATCCATTGGACAATATCATTGGGAATCCTTCTCGTCCAGTATCCATTCGTAAACAACTTGCAACTGATGCCTTATGGTGCTTCTTCAATTCCGTACTATCTAAGGTCGAACCAAAAGATGTTAAAGCAGCAATGACTGAGGACAGTTGGTTCAATGCAATACAAGAAGAAATTCATGAGTTCGATCGACTAGATGTATGGGAATTAATCTTAACTCCTGACGTACTATGATCATTGCTCTCAAATGGATCTTCAAAGTAAAATTGATGAGCATGGTGATGTGCTAAAGAACAAGGTTAGACTAGTTGCAAGGATACCGAGTCGAGGAGGGTATTGGTGAAGAATCATTTGCTCGATTCGCGTATCGAGGTAATCGTAATTCTTGGCTAATCTTTGCTAAATGCGAGCATGGTGGTCTATCGATGGATGTGAATCTGATTTTCTTAATGGAGATACGAAATAGGTAGTATCGTAGGCCATCTGAAGGTTTGTGAATCGAGCATCCTACTCATGTATATCACTTGAAGAAGGCCCTTTACGGTTTGAAACAAGCTCCAATGGCATAGAACGATTCGCTATCAAAGTTTCTTCTATCAAATGGATTCAGCAAAGGAGCAGTTGATCCTACATTGTTCACCAGAAAGTCAGGCAAACACTTAATTCATGTTCAAATCTATGTTGATGATACTATTTTTGCCTCGACCAACCCTTATGAATGTGACCGATTTTCAAAGGAGACGGGCTCCGAATTTCAAATGTCAATGATAGGACAAATGTCATTTTTCTTGGGATTACAAATTTCACAAAGTCCCGGAGGGATTTTTATCAATCAATCTAAATATGCAAATGAGACTTTAAAGAAATTTGGATTTGATTCTTGTGACCTGTTGACACTCCCATGGTGGGCGTACAAAGCCCGGATGAGGACCACTCGGGATCATGGTTGATCAAACGAAATATCAAAGTATGATTGGATCACGATGTACCTCACAACCGATGAACCAGACATTCTATTCGATGTATGCATGTGTTAGATACCGGCTAAGCCTACCAAAAGCACCTTGAAGCGGTTAAGCGGGTCTTCGGTATCTCGAGGAACCATTAACATGGGACTTTGGTGCAGAAGGACACCGCTACGTCACTAACGACCTATGCGGATCTTGACCATGCGGGATGTCAAGATACTGCGTCGAAGTACATCAAGAGGCGCTCAATTTTGGGTGATAAGCTTGTGGTGGTCTTCAAAGAAACAAATGAGTACTTCCATATCCTCTACAGAGGGTGAATACATAGCCGTGTCATCTTGTTGTGCTCAAATCTTATGGATGAGATCTCAATTATCTAACTATGGCTTTGTATTCAACAAAGTTCCTCATCTTGTGATAACAAAAGTGCCATAGCTCTCTCTCCGCAACAATGTTCAACATTCAAGAGAAAGCACATTGACATTCGACATAACTTTATCCGGAGCAATTTGAAAAGGTGTGGTTGAACTTTACTTCGTGAGGACCGAATATCGGTTAGCGAGACATCTTCACCAAAGCTCTTCCTGAAGAACGTTTGAGTTTATTCTTCCACGACTTGGCTTGAAGAGCCTTCAACCATAACACTCAAGCGTCTTGAGGAGGAAGGCGAGGAGTAAAGGTGTTTGTCTCTATATGTTCTGTATATATCTTATCAAAAAGCAAAATACAAAATTATAAAACAAACAAAAGAAAATAGAAAATATAAAATTTTCAAAATCCATAATATATATATATATATATATATATATATATATATATATATATATATATATATATATATATATATATATATTATTTTATCATGTTTTTCTGGTTCGATAACATCTACGGACCTTGAAATGCCATTCAATAATGACACGGGTCTTTAGATGAAGTTAATTGAAGTAAAAAAAAAAAAAAAAAAAAAAAAAAAAAAAAGGAAGAAAAATGATGGTTTATTGTCATTTCAGCGATAACCCGTTTAAAAGAAAGAACAAAGCCATGCTTAATCTTATTTTAAAACCTCATACTGATTCTAAAACAAATGTTTGTCGCCAAAAAGACAAATGTTTCCTTCACAAATATTTTTCCTTCTAAATATTTTTCTGAAAAATATTTGTCATCTAATGAAAACAAAACTGTTTTGAAAAGAACTCGGACCCTATTTATGAAAATCATCTGGACTTATCATTTGTCAAAATCTCTATCTCTCAATCAACAACTTATGTCATTGATTGAGGGGGAGAATGATTTCAATCAAATCAAAAGGTTATTTTTGAAACAATTGGCGCGTAAACGAGCAAGGTCTACTTTTGGATAATCAAAAGGAACAATTTTTGCTGTACAATTGGATCTAGACCTTGGCTAATATTATGTTTTCAAAAGGTATTTATGCATGTTTGAACAATGGAGTTTAAAGTGTCAGAATCCGATCCTTATCAGTTAAAATGTTTTTCAAAAGCAAGTCACAATTCTCCTCAAAAGTTTTCAAAATTAATTTAAATCAATAGAGATCACAATTCTCAAAGGATTTGAAAATTGTGATCGGGGGAGAATTTGTGATTTAAATTGGATATAAACTGATATTTCGATAAGTGGTTTAGAAATATAATAACAAGCTCTCCTCCCTACATATGCCAAACGATTTCAAATTTTCCACGCACATGTTAAGGGGGAGCATTTATCTTTAAACAAAAAAGGATTGAAACGTGATTGATTTGTCTCAAAGTGCAGGTTCCTTCTAATATGTGCAAAACTCTTTCGAATCTCGATGCACATATTGAGGGGGATAAATCATAAGAAAACCTCGTCCTTCCCAAAATATTTTATCCAAAGTACATAAAATACTTGATTTAATCGGGAAGTGATGATGATTATTTTAGAAAAAGTTATTCAAAGATTGGATCTTTCATTCTCAATCTAAGATTTCAAAAGTTCTCTTGCCTCCATGTGCTAAAATAATTTCTAATACTTGAAGCACATGTTGAGGGGGAGCATTTCTAAAATATCAAAAACAATTAAGGTACAAAATACTTTGATTTATAACACAAGTACCTTGATTGATTTTCAAATGGTTTTCAATTGGTTTCAAAGGCGGAAGAACAATACCAAAAGACCGACCAATTTACTTTATGCTTGGAGATATAAGGATGGTTAGGTAGGTATTCGTTCCACAATCCCTTGAGCAGGAGGGATCTACCGAGGACAATCCACTAGATAGTGTAGAGTCCTTAGGTATATTGAAAAAAGGAGAAAAATGAGAATGTGGGAAGAGTGTGGATGAGGGCAGCTGGTTCTTGAATAAACCCAACAAAGTTCTAGTTATAAAGTCTCGGTAGGCGAAGGGGTTGAAGAATGAAAAGAATTGAATGTGAAAGGGTGAAAAGAAATAGCCCTCCATTTATTCAACCTTAGGGCGTAAATCGGGTTCAATACATATGCTACTTGGTGGTTACTAAGGTAGCGTCGGTATTGAAGACAAGGCGTCATGGACCCGGTGACGCACTGCACTAAGCTTCCCAAGCTACTCAAGTTCCTCTTAAAAGGGCTTGTTTCATTCTCAAAGGAAACTCACATAATCTATCTACTTTCTCTTAGAGATTGTTGGTATTGAAGAAGGAGACCCTCTCTCTAATCTCCGACATAGGAAACCAAATGTGCACAATTGAGTCTAGAGCCACGAGATCATCAATAAATCTCATTAGGACACAATCAATCAAGACTCACAGTTTCACACAATGTGGAATGTGAGAATATATTTTGAGAGTCCTATGCTTTATCCTTGTGGTATTGCCAAGACTAGCTTGTGACATCTGGACTTAATCGATGGGGCGATTTGTTAGGTTCCCATATTCATAACACAAGCATCAATACAATAAATAGAAGAGAAGTGATCGGATGAACAAACACACACACACACACGTATGAATATTGAAGAGTTATGCGTAGAGATGAAATGTGTGAATTGAACAACCAACCCTCAAGTGAGGGTTTACAAGGATTATTTATAGGAAGGAACTAGGGCAACATGCAAGTTCCCTTCCTTTCCTTTATGGGATTGGGCCAAGGCTCATGGGCTTTCTACATAAGCCTTGGCATGATTACTAACATAAAAGCCATATTAAGCTAACTATTACATATTAATTACTAACACTTGAATTCTAGTTTAGGAGTGATTCCAACAATCTCCCCCTAAGTGTTCTTGATTGATAATATAAACGTTAAAAGTCTTGATGTAATAGTAGCTTTGGCGTCTTCTAACATCCTTTTTCTTGTGAGAAGAAGTGCCTTGATTCAAACAATCTCCCAGGTGTAGAAATTGTTTCCTTTGAAAAGTTACCTTTGGCGTCATCATTTTCTTTGTTCTTTGATCTTTGTTCTTTGTGATGGTAGTGATAGTATGTTGTTGTTGTTACGCATCAGTGCCGCCGTTGCTCAGTGTCTCACGTCTTTCTCCAACATGCTCACACGCTCTTTGACGTTGGATTTCGATCTTGATGAAGTTCTCTTAGTCTTTAAACTTTGTAGATTCCTTGACTTTGTGAGGAATCATTCCGACTTTAATGTTGCCTTTTGAGAGAACTTCCATTAGTGATGTTGTTGGTATGAGCATGTGGATAATCTACATGACCGATCCGCTCAGAGCTTCCATAAGAAAACATAAGAATGGTTAGTGTTAAGCGAATTCCAGCCTCACAAGTTTGAACTTGGTGTGTTAACAACATAGTGTGAAAACACAACTCTAATTCTAAAGGTCATTTACGAGGCTGAGTCCCACAAGTGAGATAACGCGATGTACCGAGGTACATCTGATTCAGATGAGTCACGAGGTACACCAAGCATCACCTCATGATCGTAGACCGTTTGAGACACACTAAGCGTAATCCACGGGGAGTTACCAAAGTGACTGCTTTGTGCTGTTTGATGTTGACTCGGCGGGGAGTTTCCATTCAATCAGCGAGGATCGCTATTGTGAACATCTCATAAATGTTCTCGACAGATTGCTAAGATCTCATGAAGGACACGATAATGTATCACTTGCGTCCTTATTGTTGAGCGATAAGAGATAAAATGTCAAGTGTACCTAAGAGATCTTTTGATGAATCTCGTGGCTCTAGACTCGATAGTGCGCTTTGGTTATCTGGCGGAGACTAGGAGAGGGTCTCTTCTTCATACCGGCAATCTCTAAGAGGAGATGGTTTACATAGGGTTCCTGTGAGAATGAAACAAGCTTACATTGAGAGAAGCTTGAGTGGCTAAGAAGGTTTAGTGCATGCGTCATTTGGGTCCATGCGACTTTGATCTTCAATACCGGTGTCATCAGGTGACAACCAGTAGCATATGAATTGAACCCGATGTCCGCCTAAGTTGAATAATGCGGAGGCTATTTCTTTTCACCCTTTTCTTTGCTTTTCTTTTAATTCTTCAACTCCTTCTTTCTCCGATTCTCATTTTCTCCTTTTATAATCATACCTAAGGACTTCTAATTCTAACTATTGGTAGTGTCCTTGGGTAGATCCCTCCGACTCTGGCGGATCATAGAACGATTATTCCTAACCTTAATCACCTTATAACTCCATTGTCATAAAACCGATTTCTTCAAAATTTCTCAAAGTGTTTATGAATAAGAAACATTTTGAAACACTTCGAGAGTTTTATTTTTTGTAAATACTCCCCCTTCATGCATGCTTAAGTATTTTGATGAAATTTGCATGGTGAGGAGGAGCGCACTTTTGAATCGATCAACTCAAGATAGACAATCCTCATGAGACACGGTTACGTTGCATAGTTAAAGAGTTACATTGTCAGTTTTTAGGTGACAACTAGCTCTAATAACTATCTTGAAGGTGTGCACAAGCCTCGAAAGGTTGTCAAACCCGTCAAAGTTCATGTTTATCAAGAGTTTCTCGAATGGTACATTCTACTTGGACAAGTCCTTTGCGAGACACGTTTACATCACTAGCGAACTAGCTTGAAATTATTACCCGTCCCGGACAAGTCTTTTCGAGTTACTAACATTTAAGATCTCGTCAATTCATTGGTTAAGTCTATAGCACAAAGATTCATTTGCAATTTCACAACATATTTATTATTACATAAATTTTCTCCCCCTCAAAAATGGCATATAAATGTTATTTTTGACGAAATTTTGATATCGAATATGACCATTTCGAGTTTTGTGGGAAGGTTATCATGAAGAACAATTTGTGAACAAAGTTTTTAAGCAAATACTCCCCCTCAACAAGTGATATAAACTTTTGAGCTTTTGAAAATCATAAAGGGAAGTACTCGTTCTTTAGAGCAAAACCTTTTAAAAGTGAAAGGTTTGATAAGTTTTACTCAAAAGTAAGAAGCTTTGCTCCTTTTATAAGGATTGTGGCGATATCGTACTGTGGTCATTTCATTACAAGTCACAGGTTGTACAATTATGTGTGCACAAGCCATTGTCATTAAATAATCACACATCCAAATCAATATTGAAAATGAAACAACAAGGGTACGAGGGGATTGGTGGTCCAAAGAATATCTCGGGGAATGCGGCTCGGCGCTGATAGCTGCTGAGATTAATCTGGGATGACCACAAAGCTCTCGAGGTTACGAGCGGGTCCCTTCTCAACAACCTTTCATCAATACGTGTGATGATTCTCTTTACATCCGTCTCTCCGAGAATTCCATCTCTTTGGTGACCCAATGCCTTGTTGTATTGCCTTTAACCGATAAGCTAATCCGTCGTGACTTTCTTGATGTGTGATCTCCAAACTTATGAAGATCTTTACGCCATCAGCGATTCTGAAGTAGTTCACTACGGTGAACTACTCCAAGCGGTTTCGCGATGAGAGTGTATTGAGGAAGATGATTGATGTCGGGAGGTCGGTGAGGTTTGGTGAGGTTGACACGTGTACGACACGATTCAACGGTAAGTTGAAAGTCTTCTACACGTTCCAAGATCACTATGCTTCGATGAAGATTAGTAAGGACTTGATGTATTCACGTTGGATTTTGTCGAAATTGTCTCATTCTTCCCATACCATGGCAAATTCTGGATCTTCAATGTCGTTGAGAGACAAATTAAAGAAAGTCCGCTTCACGTAAATCATAGTCCCTTTCGTCTTGTCTTTTGACCACGATTTTCTTGAGGAAAGTGTAGTCCCATTTAGGCGAGAGCTACATGCTTAAATGACGATCCACTTTATCCTTGTACACTTCATGTTTAGACTTGAACTGGCATGACTTTTGTAGTAGATTCTTGAGCGTTCCGGCCAGGTGAATCCATACATTGCATCAATGTCATCTTGTTCCACGTTGTTGGCAAACATGTGAGTAGCCTTTTCCTCGATGGCTATGCGGTTGGAGTATATGGTCAGCAGGAGCGGAAGTGTAAGTGATGTAGCGTATTTCTTTGAACCATCGCTCCGAGTAGAAGAAATTCCGGTCATTGTTGAAGAAGTAGCGGAATGGAATCTTAGGTTGATCTGGTTGTGTCGTTGGTAGAGGTCTTCTCCGGTCGGTGTAGTATGGAGCCTTGTCTTTTACGGTGAAGTCAATGTTTGCTTCGGGTTGAGCAATCAATGTTGTTAGACATGGCTCGTGCTATGTTTTCAAGATGATATTCAACTTCAATAGCACTTTCATTTGTCTTTGAGCGGCTTGAAAATCTTCATTCTTGATGCGTTTAACTACGACTTGGTCATCTTCTTCACGAAACTTTTCTTGTAGTAACTTAGCATGCTCCAACGTTCGAGCCTTATACCATATCTTGATCATCGGTTAGGGGCGGGAGTAGCATCAACAAGTGTGAGAGAACCATTCATACCGGTGTCATCTTCGTCTAGCCATGAGATGACATCGACCTTAAACATCTTCTTCTTCTTCTTGGCCTAGATGAGGATCTTTGGTTTCTTTCTTTGAGCGGGAGAGGTGGGTTGTTGTTGGGGCTCGGGGACCTCCTCATCGTCACCACCGAGGTATTCGAAATGATCACCGGTTTTCTCGTCTCGGTGGTAACTCGAGTCACGAGGTTTGTCGTGAGCTTGGTGGAGATCTTCTTTGCGGTTGGAGTCCTTTGGGGTGGAGGTGGCATGGAGGATGATTCACCGATTTTCTTGAGCGTTTAGGCTCTTTATCTTTATCTTTATCCTTATCATCATCGTCTCTTGGGCGCTTAGGCCTTCGACTTGCTCCTTGCATGAACTCTTGAGTTGATATTCCGATAATGCCTCAAATAGTTTACTTTCGTCGAGGTGAAAGTTGCGGATCGTTTACCCATTTGTAGCACCGACTTGAAATCAACTCTGCATCGAGAACCGAGTGCTTCATTAGATTGATCGTCATTATTACGGAAGTGGATTGCATGGTTTGCTTGACCAATTTTATGAGATTTGGATAGAGTATGTCTGTAAACATCTCCCTTGTAACTCGGGGAATAGTGTCGAGTAGGTACTTGTGAGTATAGCCCCTAATCATTTCATTCATTTCCCGCGGGCGTCCACGTTGCATCATCTTACGGACATACTCCTTTCACTAGACATCTTGTCTATCTCGTCATGAAGAAGAATGATACTATCGTTGAGTTGATTAAGCTTTTTGTTGATCACGTCTTTTCTTCTAACTTGCTTGCGACTTTTGCAATCTTTGTTTTAGCCGGGATATCCAAGAGTCATTGGTTTCTTCACCGATTTAGATGTGGATCCGTTGTTCCTTTGGATAGTGGAGGTGATGAGTGAGAAGGCGAGTCCGATGATGAGGAGGCGTGAGGTGGCTACGGGTCCTTGGGTGGCTCGAAGTTTCCTTCTTGGGCGTCTTGGGATGTCTAGCAAGAAAATTATCATAATCAAGATCTTCATCATTTCCGGACTTAGCCGTTTCATCGACCATAGTGTCATCACCGGAGTTTTCTCGATCTTTTCCATGTCGGTTCCTCAAATTCGTAGTTGATGGAATCCTCAATTTGCCTTTGTTGTTTTTAGTGGGTGGTGGTACGGTTCCTTATCGGGTTGATTAACCGCGCCGGGCGGGTGTGGCTTGAGTTCCACCACTTGACCCTCCGGGACCATGAGTTTGATCCGATGCAATTCATCGGCAAGATATTTGAGTCACGAGGTTCTTGACTTCTTTTGATAGTCTTTTCTTCATCAAATGGTTCTTCTTGAACTTTCCTTATCATGCTCAAGCCGCGAGGTTTTCCTTTACATTTTTCATCTTTTGGGTGGGAGGTTTAGCTCTTGTTTGAGTGTCATCGATTATAGTTTCGAGTAGGTGACCTCTTCGTCGATTCGGTTTCCTCGAGCTTTCATCCACTAGCTTTTGTTGCGGTTCGGGGCTTGGGAATAGGAATGGCTTCCTTAGAGAACTTTCCTTTTGAGTATGTGACCTCTTGGGAAACTTTCTCTAGCTCTCAAGCTTGTAACACTCCTGCTTTGCCTCTCTGGTTTTCCTAGTAGGTGTACTAGAGGACT
>CM040239.1:116776026-117176026 GCA_022545495.1 Chrysanthemum lavandulifolium | reverse complement strand
TAAAAACAAAATCATCTATCATCATATTCAAACACGATCGACTTTAGAGCACTGGGTTGACTCAGGTTACATGAAACCCGACGGTCAAACAAGATTCTCAAGCCTGGAAAAACCGGTTCATTTTGAACATTTTTTCGATAAAAAACAGTTCAACCGGTCCAACCAGCCGGGTAGACCCGGGTTTCAAAACACTGCCTTTGACTTTTTGTGTGAAGTGGGTTATACTTTATAAGCTTGTATAACGTTTTACTTGTTTTTTGTTTTAGTTTAGCCTTTAGAGAACTCGGTGAGGGATAGTGTTGGTCCGCCAAGTGCACCAAAAAACGCATGAACAACACGTTGTTCTGCACCCTGTGTCCCGCCATTCGTCCAACATAGGGTTTTCAGCCATTGCACCAACAGGTGCCATTAATTTTTATATTTTATTTTTATTTTTTGAGTGAATGAGGTATTTTTTGTAAGGTATTTTGTGGGACCTACAAAATGTTATTAGTTTTTTTTGTTGAAGAGAGTGCTTTAGTTATTAAAAAGGTGATACAATGATGCTGATGTAACAGACGAATAACATGTTGTTAGTCACCCACTCACCGAGGACTCTTATAATAAGAGAAAATAAACAAAACCCAATTTTGCTCATTCATACAATTAACATTGTCTCAAAATAAAAGAAGTTTTAATGCTATCAATGACTTGCACACAATAGCACATTTTATAATGATCAATGCCAGATAACTTACACATGGCATACATCTTTAGAAACCTTTCTAGGAAAAATCCTAAAGGGCATCTAAAAGAACTCCTAATAAATAAAAACTTACTACAATTTCTTAAGAAATCCTTTCATATTTTAAGTCAACCACAACATTGGGTCCACACATTCCAATCTCCACAAAAACGTTTGAAGTCAATTGTTAATGCCTTAACGAACAAGTTTATAATGAGACTAATCAGACTATCATTTGAAGGTGATAGCTTGTTGAACTTTACAAGTAACAGCAATAAAAAATGAAAATATGATAAATTACTTGTGAACACTTATAGATACCAATTAAAACATTTGTAACTTAACTTCTAGATCAAAAGAACAAAAAAATACAAGTTCACAGCAAAGCGCGAAGGTCACTCACCCGCTACTCTCAAATCTTAATTAATGCATTTCTAGCTTGTTAATTTTTAAGAATCGGGTTTCTTTCAAAGAAGTTTACCGGTCGTAGCTCAAATCCACTAGCGAGTGTTGCCATTACCGGAAAATCTTCTTGGCTAGGATTGTGATGAAATCCCACAGTGTACCACAAAACTATGTCTTTGTTTATAATTGATTCATTCCTGCAATGTTCGTGAAAAAAAAAAAAAAAAATCACTTGTTAGTTAGCGAAACTTGAGAGCTTAGGTATTAAAACATTCAAAATAAACACATGCCTGCGGCTCCAAATAGCCAAGCCATCTTTTCCAGTACTCCTGTCCGCATAAAAACCAGCAGCCCATCTTTGAGACTTGTTATAGTTAGTCACCCACACTTGATACTTGGTGTAAGAAGCTCGTATCTGTGGGAAATCATCGTCCATCAGTAGAGAAACAGCTGGTTGCCCAGTCATCAGCCGATAACTGACATGATTTCCGAGTTTGGTCTTTTTGTTGGAGTTAACCACTAACAGCTCTGACGCATCCATGCCAATTCTAAGCCTCGCCTCATCTTCCGTTTTTAGAGTCTTTCTAATGACTCGCCAGTAACTCTTCCTTGGAGATGATTTAGCTTTTTTGACTCTTAGCTTTGCTTTCACAAAAGAGTTGTCTTCGCCATCTATATCAAGGTCTAGATAATATGTTATGAAGTGATCATGGTTGTTTCCTATTCTGTTGCTAGCTACTAGTGGTCCAAAGGTTTCCTCTTTGATCTGGTCTGCATTTGTGTATGTTGCAGCCTTTGTTTCCAAAACACCACTAAGTCCTACCTGCGGTAAAATAAAAGATGGTCATAAACGAATATATAGGTGATTATGTAACATTTGGAATTTAGATCGACTACTTACCACAGCTTTTATGGAGCCACCTTGTTTGAATTCCCAATCAAGAATATAATCGTAATTTCCTACTGTGGCTACCATTCTCACTACTAGATTCACTTCTGGTTCTCCACTTGTTATCTGCATATCCACCGATTATCATGTTATTCGATATGTTTTACTTGTAACAGGTAAATAAAAAATTATAGTTAACAAAAAATAAAATAAAATACGTAGTAATTAATAAATAAATAAATAAACAAAAACAAAATAGTATAGTTAATTAACAAGGAAATGAATAAATAGGTCCAAATAAAACTTCCTCATGTGTCAATTTCTTGCTATATTTGCTTAATAATGAGAGTTAAATATAAAAATGTATTAGAAGGGAAAAAAAAACCACTTTTCCTGGAATACCAACTTCAGTATGTCTCCAAGCTATATCCCCAGTGTACCGCTCGAAAATGCAGATGGCCTTTGGTACTTGCTGAGGTAGACCATCTCCCCCAGCCATATAACCATCCATATAAGCGGCATTGTTTGGACAGTCTGTCAAAGGCACAAGGGTTACAGCAGAACGACCAAATCCAAATTCACCGACATCCAAGAAAGTCCTATAATACCATTCACTACTCGGATCCATATATGGAACAAATGTTTCTGATACGTGCCCTCTATACAATACGCTACGCCATTTTTTCTTCACAGCATCAAAAATTGATGCTGTTGATATAATCACTCCAGCCCGAGCATTAAATCCCACATGAAATCTCCAATTCTTCCATTTAACATTGTTGCCATTTATAACGAATGATCTTTTAGTATTTCCGTCACAAGGGACAGGATTAGGTTTTTCACTAGAAGATTGGAAATCAGTACCTTCAGCTCCAGGTAATGGTACCTTTCCTTTATATATAAATTTGATAATTTTCATGGATTCGATGTCTACTAGAATAGTTAAACCTTCAATAGGCCTTGAAAAAACATTAGTGGTTCCTTGACGATAGAAGCAAGATAATCTAACGGCTCTTTTAGTGATAGATTCTCCAAACCATCCTATAGTAAATGGAAAACATGTTATTTCTGATACATTTAAGCCCCTTCTCGTAACCAAATCTGTAAATTGTGAACTTTTAAATGGCAATCTTGCTGCTTGTAGTAGCTCGGTTAATGTAAGTGGAGGGTAACCATCACCTTTATAAACATGCTCCGACATGATGGCCTCATTTTTTAAATCTATAATAATTTCTTGAGTTTGAGCACCACCACGTATCACTACTTTAGCTCTACGATAAGGGAAAGATTGGTTATGTTTGTGAGAAGACAACCATTGGAGAACGTCTTTCTTGTCCGGTTCATCAAGATCAACAAAATGAAAAGTGAGATTGCGAAGAGAAGCAAAGTGAGAGGTGGTGATAATGTGTTGAATCTGTGATATTTCTTTAGGGTTAAGAGGATCAAGAGGGTGATGATGTTGGCTACTGATTAATACAAACTGCAATGTAATCACTGTAATTAGTATGATAATAGCCATGAAGATGTTGAGGTTATTGGTTAATGGTCAATTTTTGGATACAAGCTTTAAAAATGTCATTTCTTTTTGTTGTGTTAGTTGCTTGCTTTGTGAGCAAAAATGAGTTGATATGAGCTGCTTTTGCTTTCTGTACTTGTTTAAAGCTTTAAGCATGTTATTTTAGCTTAATGTTGAAGTATAAACAAACTATATGTAATAATAGCTTCAAATGATGAAGAGCATGATTATCAAGAACCTTTTTTTCTTGTTTTTTTAATCATATTTGATATATGCAAGTTATAAAGTGCTAAAAATGTATTTGCAATACATGCAATCCAACCTTCCTAATGATATACATACTTTAAACATAAGCGCGCCCTTTGTGCATTTTTTTACATCACTATGAGGCGACTTTTCGCGACTTAATTAAAACACGTACCCATAAATTTTTTGATGAAGCATATATAAGTCAAAAATAAAAATTAACTTTAGTATATGTTTAAGTCAAAATATGTTGTTAGACAATATTTTATAACGCAAATATACATTTTGAAGACATATAAATATTAATACAAAGTCAAGTTTTTATTGGTAGAGCTGATCACCAGTTATCATAATGATCGTAACACATAATTTAAAATATTAATAACTACTAAAATGGAGAAAAGTATGTTGACCATTACGTGAATAGATGCAATCAAATTTGTCAATATTCTATTTGCCTCAAGCTATTAAAAAATGCTTGTTTTCTTAATAAGTTAATTACCAGCCTATTTATCTTACTTTTTATTATTCTTATCCTTAAAAGTCTAAATCTATCGGATTGGGTGCATCAATCACTCTATTATTCCATCTTAATACTACATTCATACACATACTGATAATCACTACTTATATACCAACCAAATGGCGTCATATAATACTTTGTATAGTTCCTCTTTTTACATACGTATATTGCTTGTGTTTGGAATCACCTGGGTTCTTAAACATATTTGACAACGCACACCACTTTATGCATTGAAGGAATGGATAGTCTATCTTCAAAATAGTGCCGGAGAGGAATATGGTCATTTTTCAAATGAGATATAAACGTGTTCGTAATGAAAACCGTATCTTTCATTCATTATGAGATACAAGTGTTGTGTATATATGATACACTGTTGGGCCATAATACAACTACGAAACTACTTGGGCCATAATACAAATACAAACCACTATATTAACATATAACTATTGAACCAAATACATATGTCCGCTAACAGCCCCCCTCAGTTTGAGCGGGAGTAGAACGAACACTCAAGCTGGAGCGAAACTCATCAAACAGCGCCGTAGGTAAACATTTGGTGAAGATATCTGCATACTGATAACGAGATGGGACATGAAGAACACGAACATGACAGGTGGCTACCAAATCACGAACAAAGTGAATGTCAATCTCAATATGCTTCGTGCGTTGATGCTGCACGGGATTAGATGAGAGGTAGACATCACTCACATTATCACAATAAACCAACATAGCCGTTGAAAGTGGCGTATGAAGCTCACGTAATAAATTACGTAACCAGCAAGTCTCCGCAACAGCATTGGCAACACCCCGATACTCAGCTTCCGCACTGGACCTAGAAAGCGTAAAATGCCGCTTGGATGACCAGGATAGAAGGTTGTTGCCAAGAAAAACACAATAACCCGAAGTGGAGCGGCGTGTAGTAGGACAACCAACCCAGTCTGCATCTGAATAAGCAATCAGAGATGATGGCGAAGACGAGTAAAGCTGTAATCCATAGTCTAAGGTACCGCGAACATAACGCAAAATCCTTTTGAGAGTAGAAAAATGTGCCTCCCGAGGATCATGCATAAAGAGACAAACCTACTGAACAACATAATATATATCCGGGCGAGTGAACGTAAGATACTTAAGAGCACCTGCAAGACTACGATACAAAGTAGGATCAGAAACGGGTGTACCATCAGCTGCAAGTTTGGTATCGGTGTCCACCGGAGTCCGACATGGGTTACAAGCGAGCATATTGGCATGCTCAAGAACCTCAGTAGCATACTTCGATTGAGATAGAAACATCCCCGAAGCATTACGCGTGACAGAAATACCTAGAAAATAGTTAAGAGGTCCAAGATAAGTCATAGAAAACTCTGCATGAAGTGAAGCTATAACCCGTTGTAGTAGAGTGGTTGAAGACGCAATCAAAATGATGTCATCAACATATAACAATAAGTAAGCAGTATCCGTCCCATGTCTGAAAATAAAAAGTGAGGAGTCACACCGACTGTGATGAAATCCAACCCGATCTGCATAAGCAGCAAACCTCTGAAACCAGGCCCGAGGAGCCTGTTTAAGCCCATAAAGTGATCTCTGCAAAAGACAAACATGATCGGGATGCTGAGGATCCCGAAATCCAGGAGGCTGATGCATATAAACAGTCTTAGAGAGGTAACCATGTAAAAAAGCATTCTTGACATCAAGCTGATGAACATGCCAGTGTCGAGAAATAGCAAGACTGAGTATTGTACGAATAGTAGCCGGTTTAACCACCGGATGAATGTCTCATCAACATCAATACCTGTAAGCTGGGTGCTTCCATTCGTAACAAGCCGAGCCTTATAGCGATTAAGACTGCCATCTGCATTATGTTTATGCCGAAAGAGCCACATAGAACGAACAATCTTCGCGTCCGGTGGCCGAGGCACAAGAATCCAAGTATTATTTTTAACTAATGCATTATATTCATCCATCATAGCACTATACCAATTTGGGTCATTAAACGCATGGGTGTAAGACTTGGGAAGTGGTGAGACGGTGGATACATTTAACATGAAACGTTGAGTCGGACGATTGGTACCAACACGAAAACGAGTGACCATGGGGTGAGTTGACACGGGATTGAGGTTTGAATTGGGTTGAGCCACGGGTGGAACCGTACCAGGTGATGATGTGGTAGGTAAGTGTTCATTTTGCAACTGTGTAGTGGAAGTAACAGTAGGCGAATGTGGGCCTGGTGAAGGTTGTGGGTCGAGGTTGGTGGTAGTATGTGGGTTCGAAGAATTAGGAGTTGGGCTAATAAGGGGATCTGGTATTGGGTCGAGTGGTGGTGGATTGGGAATTTGACCAGGTGTATGCGAAGGTTTTGTAAAAGAGGTATTAAGGAGATGTTGTTGGATAATATTAGGTGAGGTGTCTAGGAAAGTGTATGAAGGTGAAGTATTAGGAGTCATAGACCCGTAATGGAATATCGTCTCATCAAAGGTCACGTGACGAGAGAGTATAATTTTTTTAGTGTTCAGGTCAAGACACCTATACCCGCGATGATTGGTTGGATATCCCAGAAAAATGGATGGCGTGGCACGCGGTTCAAGTTTATGGTTGGTGTATAAATGGGGATAGCAAAGGCAACCAAAAATACGGAGATCCGTATAATTAGGTGTGGTCTTATATAGGCGAGTGTGAGGGATTTCATTGTTTATGGCGGTGGAGGGCAAAATGTTTAAAAGAAAAGTGGCCATATGAAGAGCTTCGACCCAAAAGGTAGGTGGTAGGTGTGCTTGAAATAAAAGGGTGCGGATGAGGTTATTAATGGTACGTATCATTCGCTCAGAAGGATATACCCATAAATAATGTGAAAAATGATCAAGAAACAAAACTTAGTATTTAATGCCCGTAATACTTGGAATTGGAGAGGTCCATAAATCCGAATGAATAATATCAAATAGAGATTTAACAACTGTATCAGAAATCGAAAAGGGAAGTCGCACGTGCTTGCCAAGCTGACAAGCATGACAGGGCATGGGAGACTTAGTCTTATTACATGAAATAAAATTATTAGACACTAAAGAACGTAACACGTCACTTCCAGGATGACCAAGACATTGGTGCCACGTATGCTGACTGACAAGAAAATCTTGAGGTGTGGACGAAGTTGTGACCGGATACAAATCACCCATGATGTCACATCGGAGTAGAATTTGACGGGTCCAGAAATCCTTCACAGAAAAACCAAGCTCATCAAATTCAATTGTACATTTATTATCACGAACAAACTGACGAACCGAGATTAAATTTTTGACAATGTTAGGTGTAATAAAGACATTATTTAAATGAAGTGTTCGGTGGGGAGTGGTCAAAGTGCTATGGCCCGTGTTGGTGACGGGAATAGATTTCCCATCACCAACAAGAACAGATGGATAAATACAAGAATTAAAAACAGTACTTAGATTATTAGCAGAAAAGTTAAGGTGAGATGACGCACCGGTGTCCATGTTCCAAGTTGCATTAGCAGGTTCTTGAAGGGCCATGGTGTTGAAGGCTTGAGGTAGAAGTGTCTCCTGACCGGGTGCATTGGGTGATGAGCCAAACCATGAACCGTGCTAGCATATAAGGCTTGTTGGTGGGGAGTAAAAATTGGAACAACTTGTTGTGGTGTCGTTTGCTGGAAACCAGGTGGTATAGTGGGTCGAGAGCCCAACAAGGAACCTGGTAATTGTGACTGGGCCTGGCCTAATTGAGGGGATAAGCCAAATTGAGTTAACAGGTTACTTTGGGCCTGCAAGAGTGAGAGCAATTGTTGTTGGCCTGCTAGAGAAAGACCAAGATTACCAAGTGTGGTGCCAAGACCAGTGGGTGCAAAAACTAGAGCCGAATGTTGTTACCAGTTGTACGAGAGTTTCTAGTATGTGCAATTGAGTTGTTATTGCCACGATTAGAGTCATGTATGTAACGGCAATTGGTACCCCAGCGACAAGAACCACGATTAAAATTTCGACACACTTGAGGCTCAAAATTGCTTGTGGTGTTTCGGTTATCATGCGAGTTGCGACTTTCCTGTCCCCGAGTATTAGATGTCTTGGCCAAGAGAATCTGAGGAGCCGAGGATGTTGTGTTGGAGGACACGGGCTGTGGTTTGGAGTTTAGGCGCATCTCCTCTGTGGTGACCATCGAGCGCATCCCCTCAAGATCGGGAAAGGGGTCTTTATAAGCAATGATAGTGGCAAGGTTTGTAAAATTTTCACTTAGTCCGTTGATGGCATATGTGACAATGTCATCGTCCGACATAGGTGAACCAAGATCATTGAGGAGAGTGACAATGGATTCAATTTTTCTAAAATACGCATCGACACTAAGATCACCCATTTGTATAACACGTAACTCACCTTTTAAAGCAATGGTACGCGTACGTTTGTTGTCTTGAAAATTCTTTTCGACAAGTTCCCAAGCGGCCTTAGCAGCAGGGGGATTGGCTTTGATCAATCTTCCTTGAAGAGTGGGAGCAAGAGTTAAGAGAATCCACGATTTCACAATGGAATCGGCTGTGAGCCATTCTTCCGTTGGTGGAGCAGAGGTTGTTGCAGCACCTTTGATGTGCTTTAGGACACCAAAATTGTTGCAATGAATTTTAAAAATAGCACCAAGATGAGTAATTTAACTCATCGATGTTGAGTTTGACTGGTACCACGCTGTTAAGGATGTTGACAGCGTAGAGTTTTTCAACTAACGTAAGAGCAGGTGGTGGTGTGTTACCGTTTGTCATTATAACGGTGAAGGAGGTTAGGGTTTTATGTTTTTAGGGTTTGTAGAGGATCTTGTTAGGCGACTGGTACCATGAAAACTGTATCTTTCATTCATTCATTATGAGATACAAGTGTTGTGTATATATGATACACTGTTGGGCCATAATACAACTACGAAACTACTTGGGCCATAATACAAATACAGTACCACTATATTAACATATAACTATTGAACCAAATACATATGTTCGCTAACACGTAAAACATATATCTTTCTATCAGAAAAAAATGTTCAAAACTTTTAACTTGCTTAAAAACTTAAAACAAACAACAAACCCAATCCCGCCGGGGCAGGGTATATAACCATAATATGTTTAGTTATAAAAGTCAATATAATCTATTAATTATATTAAATATTTTATTACAATTAAATACACACGCTTTCTCTACTCTCACTTACACCCATATATATAAAAGAAATACGCACACAAACAATTTCACTATAGATTGTCGTTGTTGTGCACAAGTAATCGTCTAGGACATACAGTGATTTATATCGCGATCGTAAGTATCTGACTCCTTAAACTTTCAAGCAATCATATGTTTGGATGCGCTTGCATAAACAGCTTGGATGGAGTAGAGTTTGTTTCAAAACTTAAGGGGCTGTTCAGTTGGAGAAATACTCCATTTTTTCAGAAAATTTTTCATATAAAAAGAGAAAAACTGAAAATCCGTTTATTCGCACTTTTTTCCAATAATTTTCCAAAAATATGAAATTCTCATTTTCCAATTTTTAATAAAAAAATGAAAATACCATTACACCCTTCTCACTTTTTTCATTTCCAAAATAATAACACCATTTCCTTTCATCCTACACTTTTATCACGCCTCTTCCATCCTCCATCCTCCACCTTCAACTAAACAACTTTTCATTTAAAAAAAAGGAAAAATATAACTGCAACTAAACGGATTTTCAAATTTCTCAACTCTTCTCTAGAGGAGAAAAACCATTCTCTTCTCTAGGAATTTAGAAACGGAAAAACAAGAAAAAAAATCACCACCTAAACGGCTCCTAAGTAACTTTTACTTTAGAAAACTATGGGAAAATAGTTTTGACTTTAGAAGCTATGATCTCATGTATAGTGCATTTAATTACGAAAGATACGTTAAGCTTGCAAACGCGAAATCCTTATTATGAAAATCACCAAAAATCACCATAAAGTGTTGTTGACCCATCGTAATAACCCATAAATGATGAAACCCTTATTCCGAAAATCACCCAAAATCACCACACGTTATTCTTAAGCCATTGTAATAGCCCATAAATCAATCCTCAAGTAACAACACTCTGCATGTAGGTAGGTGAAGTAGGTGAAAAAAGATTAGTGCGTATAAAGGAAAATGAAAGAAATACCTAGAATTATTAGTAAGAATAAAAAGGATTGGACAAATAAAAGGGGCTCGAAGAAAAAACCCACTATTACAGGCCAATCAACCCATAAACCAAAATAACATTTTCAAAATCCCAAACGACATCCGATGCATAAAACAAGGTCGTTTTATTATTTTACCCACCAAAACGGCGTCGTCCGCACGCCTAATATATAATAGAGTAATTACCTCATTACCATCTCTTCATAAAATAGAAAAACTTAACCTATGTAACTAATTATGGTTTGCTTTTATATTTTACTATCTTTTTACCATTTGGATTTTACCATTAAGGATTTGCCAACAACAACCTCATAAGTGTTGTTTAAACATACTTTACTTAACAATGTTTCCAAAATAAAACTCATCATTTCTTTAAATGCATGATTTCAACACGTTATGTTGGTTGCTTTAACATTTCTCGGTTGGGTATTGATAATCAGTGGTACCGAATATTACTTGAAATCGTGTAATCACTTTCCAATATAAATCATTGGACCCTAATGCATGGGTTACACGAATATCTCTATTATGTTCTTGTTTTAGGCACAAAGTAAGAACCCTTTTCGAATTAAAGTGTTTTTGTTTTCTATGTGTTTTCCATGCAAGTATGTGTTTCAATTTATAGGAATTACTCAAGGCCCGATAATGAAATTATGATATATAACGGCCCATTAATTACGTCATAATGTTACTCCATTATAGGAAATAGTGGTTATATGACCGTTAATCGTGGTCATTAAGTTGCAGCTAAATTGCTATTGAATTGGTCAAAGACGTTACACACAAGTTTGAATTCATTTCTGTAACTTATAGAATTTCACAAACACATCACACTATAATCATATGGGGCGTATACAAGGTTTAGAGAGAGAAAGTTCTAGAGAGAGAAAGGGAAGAGAGTTGGGAACTATGTGAAACAAAACAAAAATGGTATTGAAGCTTCAACCCTCTACCTTGGGAGGTAGAGGGTATTTATAGTTTTCTTACAAGACTCGCCTCCTACGGGCTGTGGATCAGGCATACAATGGGTAAATTCCCGTTCGTCCTTCACAGTGTTACTTAACTATCTACTAATTAACATAAGCGGTCTCGACTACGAGCTTTCTAACGAATACATATACTTGAGGTGACCGACTCTTTAACTAACGGATTTTCTAAATCCTAACAATCTCCCCAAGGAGGTCACCTCAATTACATTGAATACAAGCAGATATTACATTTTGATTGTTCTTGGATTCTTGATTAAGTTCTTTGCTATGTAGCGATGGTCTTTGATTCTTCATGTTTTGCATGTTTGGTTATTCAAGTGGAGGTCTTTAAGCGATCCACGTGATGATGAGTTTTGAGCCGACTTTGAGATCATCGACTTGCATAAATCTTTGACTCTTCCTTTGTAGTGTTGACATTATGTGATGTTGTGACGGTGGACCGACATGCTCACATTACGGATCATGATTTCTTTTCATCGAGTAATGGAAGCTTTAGTTGATTCATGATATTTGCAACAATGTAGCGAATCATGGAGTGTAAATATCGAGTTGTTGATGCACTTATCATGATTTTGAAGTGAATGTGTTGTGTGAGCATGCGGCAATGGATTGACCTCTCAATTCGATCGGTTTGCAAATGTCGGGTGTACCAGATACAACAATTAGCAATAAAGCGCAAGAAAGTGTCTTTGATCACTTTCGTTGAATTGAGTACACGACCCGCGGTTCCCGTTGATCGATTACAAGTCTTGCTGTGATCGGTATAATTCGAAGAATTTCCTTGACGGGGTTTCGCGGTTGCTCTAGCCATTCTCAAATCGGAACATCTCAAAGAAGACAACACGGAGTGAGTGAACCAATGAATTGAGATTCAGCGATTGATGAAAAGAGATTTGAAAAACAATCGTGTCTTGCTCAATATAAATTGTTTTGCAATACAACGAAGGTTTTAAGGAAAATCAATTATCAATCATAAACACCTTTTATTTTAAAATATTAATACACAGTCGATGTGCTAGAGAAAAGAATTTTAAGCACAACGACCGGTTTTTCAAAGGTATCCGTCAATCCATAACCTGAACCAGGATTGATTCAAAAATTTGAATCGCTCCATTGTTTCTGTTCAGTTGTCACATGGTTGATCTATTGGATAGATCTCACATGCCACCTACCAAGAGCTTGTTTGATGTTGGCTCTAGAAGGCTTTCCATCTTCATTGTGAATGTGTTATCATATCACTCAGATGTTCTGGCAATACCACAGGGATACTGCGTAGGACTCTTAAAATATATTCTCACTTTCCACATTGTGTGAAACAGCAAGACTTCATTATTTTTGTGTCCTAATGAGATATTGTGGATGATCTCTTGGCTCTAGACTCAATAGTGCACATTTGGTTCCTATCTTGGGAGACTAGGGAGAGGTCTCCTTTTCAATATCAACAATCTCTAAGAGACAATGATAGATTATGTCGGTTCCTCGTGAGAATGAAACAAGCCCTTTTAAGAGGAACTTGAGTAGCTTGGGAAGTTTAGTGCGGTCGTCCTTTGGGTCCATGACGTCTTGTCTTCAATAC
This sequence comes from Chrysanthemum lavandulifolium, assembly GCA_022545495.1. Lineage (NCBI taxonomy): Eukaryota > Viridiplantae > Streptophyta > Magnoliopsida > Asterales > Asteraceae > Chrysanthemum > Chrysanthemum lavandulifolium. The sequence goes on along the minus strand of CM040239.1, from coordinate 117,162,994 downwards.
CGGCGTTACCTTAGTAACCACCGGTAGCATATGTATTGAACCCGATTCTTGCCCTAAGGTTGAATTGTTGGAGGCTATTTCTTTTCACCCTTTTCACATTCAAATCTTTTCATTCTTCAACCCCTTGATGCTTACGAGACTTCATAACTAGAACCTTGTTGGGTTTATTCCATTACTAGCTCGGTCTCGATCCGCACTCTTCCCATATCTCACTTTTCTCCTTTTTCATCATACCTAAGGACTCTACACTATCTAGTGGATTGTCCTGGGTAGATCCCTCCGACTCTGGCGGGATCGTGGGAGCGAATACCTAACCTAACCATCCTTATATCACCTTACATAAAGTAAATTTGGTCGGTCTTTTTGATATTGTTCATCAGCCATTGGAACCAATTGAAAACCATTTGAGAATCAATCCAGGTACTTGTGATATATTATCAAAGAATTTTGTACCTGAATCGTTTTTGATATTTTAGAAAGCGGCTCCCCCTCAACATATGCATCGTATGTTTGAAATCAGTTTGACACATGGAGGCAAGAGGAAGAATTCACTTCTTTGATCAATTATTTTCTAAAAATATCGACATTACTTTCCCGATCAAAATCAGTGTTTCTCATATAGTTAAAGTTATTTTCGGGAAAGAATGTGGTTTTCAAAAATTTGCTCCCCCTCAATATGTGCATCTGATTTTCAAATTGTTTAGCACATATTAGGGAAAACCTGCACTTAGAGATAAATCAGTCACTATTCAATCCATAATGGTTTGATGTAGATGCTCCCCTTTAACATGTGCATGGAAAATTTGAAATCGTTTGGCACATGTAGGGAGGAGAGCATGTTAATCATGTATAAAACCATTTATCAAATTATCAGTTTAAATCCAATTTAAATCACAAATTCTCCCCCGATCACAATTTTCAAATCCTTTGAGATTTGTGATCTCTATTGATTTAAATTAAATGTTGAGAACTGTTGAGGAGAAAAGTGACTTGCTTTTGAAAAACATTTTTAACTGATAAGGATCAGATTTTCAGACTTTAAACTCCATTGTTTAAACATGCATGAGTATCTTTTGAAAACATAACATTAACCAAGGTCTTGAATCAATTGTATAAAACATTGTTCTTTTTGATTTTCCAAAAGTAAACCTTGCTCTTTTACGTGCCAATTGTTTGAAAAATAACCTTTTTGATTGAATTGAAATCATTCTCCCCCTCAATCAATGACATGAGTTGTTGATTGAGTGTTATATTTTGACAAAGACTAAGCCCAGATGATTTTCATAAATATAGTCCAAGTTATTTTCAAAGCAATTTGTTTTCAAAAGATGAGAAATATTTTCAGAATAATATTTAGAAGGAAAAATATTTTTGAAAGAAACATTTGTCTTTTTGACGACAAACATTTGGTTTTTAGAATCATAGCATAGGATTTTAAAACCAGATAAAGCACGGCTATGTTCTTTCCTTTTAAACACAGGTTACTGTCTGAAATAACAGTAAGCCACCATTTTTCACCGTTTCGTTTTTTTTAAATAATTTATGTACATTCGAAGAACATCTAAAGACCCGTGACACTCTTTGAATGTCAACACAAAGTCCGTAGAAGTTATCAAAGTTAAGGAAAAAACATGACAAAATGACAATATTTTTGGAATTTTTCGAGTTTTTCAAATTTTTATGGATTTTTGAAATTTTATATTTTTCTATTTTCTTTTGTGGGTTTTATAATTTTGTATTTTGCTTTTTGAAAAAATATTTACAAGAGATAGATGAAGAAAAACATTTACTCCTCGTCTTCCTCTTGAAGGCGTTTGAGTGTTTCCGGTTGTAGACTCTTTAGACCAAGTCGTGGAAGGATAAACTCAAAACATTCTCTAGGAAGAGCTTTGGTGAAGATGTCGCTAGCGGTATTCGGTCCTCACAAAATAGAGTTCTACCACACCTTTTCCACTTGTTCTCGAATGAAATGATGTCGAATGTCGATGTGCTTTGCTCTTGAATGTTGAGCGTTGTTGCGGGAGAGAGCAATGACACTTTTTTATCACAATCTGAGAGGATTTTGTTGAATTCAAAGCCATAGTCGAATAATGGGATCTCATCCATAGGATTTGAGCACAACAAGATGACATGGCTATGTATTCGATGTCTGTAGAGGATATAGAAGTACTCATTTGTTTCTTTGAAGACCACTCACAAGCTTATCACCTAAAAGCGAGCACCTCAAGCGTGCTTGACGTGTATCTTGACATCCCGCATGGTCGGCATATGCATAGGTTGTTAGTGACATACCGGTGTCCTTTGGGTACCAAAGTCCCATGTTGATGGTTCCTTGGAGATACCGAAGACCCGTTTAACCGCTTCAAGGTGCTTTTGGTAGGCTTAGCACGTATCTAGCACACATGCATACATCGAACAAAATATCGGGTCTCTTGGTGAGGTACATCGAGGATCCAATCATACTTGATATTTCATTTGATCTACCATGATCCACAGTGGTCCTCATCCGGTTTGATGCGCTCCACCATGGGAGTGTCAACGGTGTCACAAGTGTCAAATCCAAATTTCTTTAAAATTTCATTACCATATTTAGATTGATTGATAAAAATGCCTCGGGACTTTGTGAAATTTGTAATCCCAAGAAAAATGACATTTGTCCCATCATTGACATTTGAAATTTGGAGCCCATCTCCTTAGAAAAGCGGTCACATTCATTGGGGTCGATCGAGGCAAAATAATATCATCAACATAGATTTGAGCGTGAATTAAGTGTTTGCACGACTTTACGGTGAACAATGTTGGATCAAGCTGCTCCTTTCTTTGAATCCGGTAGATATAAGAAACTTTGATAGCGTATCGTACCATGCCCTTGGAGCTTGCTTCAAACCGTAAAGAGCCTTTTTCAAGCGATAGACATGAGTAGGATGCTCGGATTCACAAAACCTTGGGTTGGTGGCGTATCGACTTCTTTAAGATCTCCGTTAAGAAAAGCCGTCTTTACATCCATCGATGAACTACCATGTTCTTACTTGCGGCGTTAGCGGGAAGATTCGATTGCCTCGATACGTGCAAGCTGGAGCAAATGATTCTTCAAAGTCAATACCCTCCTCTTGACGGTATCCTTTTGCAACTAATCGAGCCTTGTTCTTTAACACATCACCATGCTCATCAAGTTTTACTTTGAAGATCCACTTTAGAGCAATGATCATAGCACGGTCGGGGCGGTACTAATTCCCGTACATCTAGTCGATCGAACTCATGAATTTCTTCTTGCATGGCATTGAACCATTGTCTTCATTCATGGCGGTTTAACGTCTTTTGGTTCGACCTTGGATAGTACGGAGTTGAAGAAGCACCATAAGGCATCGGTTGCAAGTTGTTTACAGTGGATCTTTGGACGAGAGGATTTCAATGATGTTGTCCAATGGATGGTCATGTGTCCATTTTCTAAGGTGTTCGTGTGGTTGTTGTTGAGGCTGAAGTAGCGAGTCGTTTTCCCCGATGAAGATGGTTATGATGATGGTTCGGAGCAAATATGTTCTCAAAGGGAGCATCTTGGGGAGTAGCAAAGGGTTATCTCCATCATAGGTGCGAAACAATTCCATGATGTACATTTGATGATTGAGGAATTGATGATGATCTTGGTGATCGGCAGATGGCGCTTCTTGACTCAATGACATAGAAATTGAAGGGTTATCTATGTTGGCGGGATAGGAGCAACCTTTGTTGATGGATTTGATGATCATTAGCAATTTGCTCATAGTGTTCATCAAACATTGGATCAAACAATCTCTTCAAATCATCTTCGAAGGGGTACATATGGAGTTGGTGGTGAGGATTTTGTACAAGAGAAGAACTAATGGGACTACTCAATGAAGGTTGTGATGCGGGTCCGAACTTGATTGTCCCGGAGCCATTTGACCGTCGACTCATCGAGCGTAACGTGAATTGTTTCCATGATATTTTGGGTTCTTTTGTTGTAGATTCGGTATCCTTTTACATTTGGTGCATATCCTACAAATACTCCAATGTCCGCTTTAGCTTTCGGTTTACCTAAATCTTGACCCTCATTAGTTGGATAACACAACGCACCAAACACACGAAGGAATGATAGATCGGGTTTTGATTGTGGACAAGTTCATATGGAGTTTTCCATGAGTTGTGTGAATTAGGGATCGATTTTGAGTGTAGCATGCGGTGGCAATGGCTTGACCCGAGAAATGTTGGAACCTTTGAGTAAATCGGCATTGTTCTTGCGGCTTCTACAAGAGTTCGATTTCGTCTTTCAACTACACCGTTACGTTGAGGAGTTCGTGGAACACTTCTTTGATGGTGATTCCAACATTTTCATAAAACTCACTAAGTTCTTTATTGACAAACTCGGTTCCATTGTGCATTCGGATGATTCGACAATCTTGTTAAGTCGAACTGCAATTGTTTGATAAGTTTAATGATAACATCGGAGTTTCATCCTTTGTCCTCAAAACTTAACCCAAGTAAATCGAGTAATCATCAACCACAACTAACACATATTTCTTCCCGTTAATAGTCTGCACTCTCATGGGTCCACATAAATCCATGTGAATGGTATGAAGAACTTCCATAACTGAGTTTGTAGGTTTGGGTTTGTGGGCATACTTCTTGCTTTTTCCCAATTGGCATGCTAAACAAAGATGATCCTTTTCATACTTTAGTCTAGGTAAGCCTCTTACTAAGTCCTTTATGGAAAGATCATTTATGGTGCCGAAGTTCAAGTGATTGAGATGACGATGCCATAACCATGACTTTGTTTTCGAAGCCTTTGACAACAAGCAAATTGGAGAAGACTTCATCATATCTTCGATAGAGATGGTGTATAGGTTTGAACCACGTGTTCCTCTTAAAAGTTCTGCACCATCAAGTTCTCTAACGAAACAAGTATGTTTCCTGAAGGCCACTTCTAGATCGAGAATCACGAATTGACCGACGAAAAATAAGTTATGACCAAGACCTTCAACGTAATATACCACGGAGATTACACTATCACCAACAACATAATCTCCATAACCCATAATTGCACCGAAATGGTCATTCCGAATCTAACAATCCGATGAATTTACTCACGAAGTTCATGAGCGCGACCGGTCTCGGTCATATACTTGGAACGACTGAGTCCAAGTACCATAGAGCGATTTGAGCGACTGCGGTTGAACACGAGACAAGAATGGATAAGCTCGGATAATTGGGATCCCATGCAAGAATGGGTTCCATTTGGTTAGTAACAATGATTGGAACACCCGCATCGAAGTAGAAACACCCCATGGAATCATCGGGGATAGATGCGGTGCTAGTGTATACATTAGACCTATTCAAAGTATGTTCACTTCTTAAAGGAATAGTTCTACCAGTAGGCATCCATTTCCTAATGGGCATTGATCTGGATAATTTAGGGCACAATACATTAAGACTAAATTTGTGGCATGTAGGTATCCACTGATAACCTACATTACTAAATTCTCTTCATGTGGGTTTCCAATGTTTTCTAACCTTCTTCCGCCTTTGCTTTCTAGCCTTCTTAGCTTGATTTTTGGCATTAACAATTTTAACTGGATATTTAACAGCATTAATCAAATCATTCACACCACATACATGATTAATAATGAAACCAAGCAATCATCATTACATGTTTTGCCAAAAGTAGCGAAATCGCATTAATTACAACAAGCTTAGAGCTAACACTAGAATCAACACGATTCGTTTTATTCAAATTCTTCCTAAGATGATCTTCTACTCTCTTCCTTGAACATTCCTAGCTTGCGAGGTCCTATCATTCTTTGTGTTGCCTTGAGGCTTTGACACCTTCGCTTTGGTGTCACTTTCTACTCTGTAGGGAATGGGAACATTAGTTGGTTTTGCTACTTTTGCAATTCAGGTTTAGAAGTGCTGGGATCTGAGCTACTTAAAGGCACATTTTCACTTTCTTAATACTAGGCATAGAAGTATTGGGATCTGAGCTACTTGAAGGCACATTGAAACTCACTTTCTTGATACTTGGCATAGAATGGGTTACATACTTAGCACTAGGCATAGAACAAGGTATCACAGCTTTATTTTTCTCACATAAGGATTTAGGACATGTTGCTCTTAAGCATTCTAACAGCTCCTGAGATCGTTTGGCCTGAATGCAAGCAAACCTAATTTCACTATCAAGTGGCTTATTTATGTAATCCTCTTCTACAATCTCACGGAGACATTCTAGACTATCCTTAAGGTGAAAGAAATAGTTATGAAACACAAGTTCGTTATTTACGAGATGAGGAGGAATGTATTTAATGATTCATATATATTTTGAGTCGTGAGATGACTTTGATGCAACATTCTCATAAAAACAAGTGGAATTTTCCTTTTACGACTCTTGATTCTCAATTTCCTTTTGTAAAGAAGTTATTTTTCATTGTTTTTGTCACGAGTGACTTTCATTGAGTCGTATAACTCTTTGAAGTGTCGTTTGACATTTTCATTTTCTTCTAGAAAACTTTCATTTTCTTGTTGTGTCGTTAATGATGTTTTGAAGATGAAAGTTTTGAGAGACTTGAGAATCTAAAGGAGGAGGCATTTGGGAGCCGTCACATTGTTCTTTTCACCCTTTAATTGTGAAATTTGGGCTTTCAACTTTACGATCGTGTTCTGGTGAGCTTGAATCATGTTCGTCACGTTTGTTTATTTCAAAAGCGCATCAAACTCGGAACATTTGAGGATGTCTTGATGTTTGAGGTTTTGACATTTTCTTTGAGATGTTGATATTTTAGTTGCAAATCAAAATGTTCAACTTCTAGCTTAGAAAGATGTTTTACCAAATTATCGTGATCATCACGATCAATTTTCTCATTTAGTTACGAGTTTTTGTTTTCAAGCTCAATGACACGATCATGGGAAACTTTCAAAGCAACAGTTAATTCATGAAATTGAGAAGCGATAATAGAATGCTTAGTAACGATATAAAACACATCTTGAGCCACACAACTCAATACTAAGTTCTCATTTAAGATATGAAGATTCTTCCTTTCAATTTCATTATATTTGAGTTCCGTTCATAATCATTGACCTCAACTATCATTGCATCAAATTCCTTTTCCATTTCATTAATATCCGAGTCTATCCCTTTTGAAGACTCTCAAATTGACCTTTTAATTGTTTAAAGAAAGACATGACCTCGGTTAAATAGCATTCTTTAGTTTGCTCAAAACCCTCTCCCTTGATTATCCACAGCAGGTAGGATAAACAACATGATTCTTTTCTTACATGTCTTCTCAAAATCAACGAATAGTTGATAAACAACATATAGGTTGATTAAGGTCTTGCTCTTAGTGGGAATAGATCTAGGAACTGGGAATAGATCTAGGAACTAAATGCATTGGTGTATTCGAACAAACATGAACAATATTTTACGAGGATACGAACATGAACAAAAGTCACGTCTCTTATTTATGTTCATGAGGCATTTTCGTTCTAAGGTTTATGTTCATTTTTTATTTATGTTTATAACAAGTGCATTAGCTTTTGCATATCTATGTCCTTTTCCAATAAACTTGTTGTTCATTTATGGGTTAATAGAGTTTGAGGCTTAAACACATTTTCTAGTAAGCGAACATCCAATTTTCTTTAGTGTAATCATGGGGTTTGAATGTTATGTTTTGTTCTTTTTACACTAGTTGCGGGGCATCCTAAGAGGTGTTTGATTTAACAAGTGCTTCTTATTGCATTTTCTCCAAAAACTAGTGACTTCCTATCTAATTTTCTTTAGTGTAATCATATCTTCCTCGGGATCATTCGCTTCTTACTTTTCTCCTAGTGACTTCATACTAGGTTTCGGCCTAGGCTTAAGGATTTCATTACCATCATATATTACCTTACGAGCTTCTCTAGCCACTTTACCATATTCGAGTTGGGTTCCTTTACGAGGAAATGCTATGCTTATCACTGAAAACTCTATGCTTAGTGATCATGTGAGCGATCGAATGGTATTCCTTATGCGTACAACTTATTTTCAAGCTTGTTTTCAAAGTTTTAGATTGGAAAAGTCATTCAAAAGTTTTGATTCCTTAGCATTAAATTCTTGTTTAAGCACTTTAACATTATCTTGGAGTTCTTGTTTTTGCTTAATGATTTTAGAAAGCTTTTCTTGTAAGGAGTTTAACTCTTGTTTTAACACTTCTTCTCTAAAATTACTTTTTCTAATAATCGTGCGCATTTGGTCATCCATTTCACGCTCACGGGTAGTTAACTCAAACTTAGCACGTTGTTCATAAATAGCAACTTGTTCTTTATAGGCATTCGATTCGAGATAACAGAATCATCGAGGGCATGGGTGTATTCATCAAAACATAGTCATCATTGATCGCGAAGATGCATCACTTGGTACAATCTCACTTTCACTTTATATCACATATTGATCATATGGGACAATATTACTATTACCCACATTATCCATATCGATTCATTAGTTACATGTGATTGTACTTTGTTATGCATCTCTTGCTCATCAACTTCATCGTATAGTTTTAATACCTCGAGATGATTGATTCTTTGGATGGACCAACTGCTTTGTGGTGATGAGACCTTTGGAGAGACCATTGGTGAAATGCTAGCCATGAAGATTGTCTAGGCGGTGGGTTCATCATCGACATCGAGTCAAATGCATCACGATCGACAACTTGAAAGGCATTTTGATGATTGTGACCTATTTCCTGAATTGGTCGCTCATCCACATCGACATCATAGGTTTTGGCATTTCCTCGACAAAAACAACAACTCTTCTTCATCCAAACCGCTCCATTGTCCCGAGCTTGCACCATGACATCTTGTCCACAAGTACTACGCATTTTGAGGATGTTTTGGAGATGTGGAGTTCCTTGCAATGTGTCCATCACCACCACGGTTGTAGCACTTGATTGGCTTTCCTTGTCCTTGATTTGCATTCCTTCCACGATTCGATTAGCCACATACCCTCCACCGCTCGATTCCATATACCATAACCTGCTCCAATCATCCATTGTTCATACCGTCTTCCTTGCACATTACGCACCACTACCTTACCATCTCTAACGGTAGCTTGATTGTGTGGATTGGATCTTTATTACGAGGTTATTGTTGGTGTGTGAAGTGGAATTGATTTTGACTAACCATGAGAGCAGTTGATTGATGAAGTTTTCCATGAGTGTGTTTGGATCCGGAGGCTTATATCTTGGATCGGGAATGAGCATGTGGTTACCATTACCGATGGGTATGACTTGAGATGCTTTGGTGGTTATTCCTACATTGGTGTAAAAGGTCATTGAATCATTTGACGAACTTGCATTACGAATTTGAATTGAATTTATCCAAGATCATTCGTTCAAACATAGCATGTCTCTCATTCGAAGCAATTACGCATACAATTGCTCATAGTTGGTGTTCCTCAAACCTTTTGTTAACTTGATGAAGTGACAAATTTGTGCCATTCGGGATTCATGTTGTTCACAAACTTTGAATTTAGTTGAATATTTGGCATGGTCATTTTAATATTCCTCATGTCGTTCACAAGCTTGTGGAACCTCACGTAATATTCGGTGACACTTTCCCTGGTTTCATCTTAAAGTGCTCAAAATCATCATAGGTTGAGATTCTCTATCTTCTTTGGTTAATTCGAACCGAGAGAGAAGCATCTTGACATTGTCCCAAACCGCTTTGGCTTGGTGTTGTGATTGATTAGTTTGTAGATGTCCTTTGGTAGACCACAAGTACAATGTTAGAAGCCACGATGTCGACATCGTATCTCTTTTCTCCTTATCAGAGCTCATCATACGTCTTAGGTCTGTCCAATCCTAAGGTCACTTTGTACCATCCGCAGCGGTTTCAAGTGTGTCTCTTGTAGTCTCAATCGATAAGGTCCTTCATCAATTGATTTGAGAATGTTAACCCCATTTTCCTTTCCCAAACAGTACAACCTAATTCGTTGAGCCCATGAGTCATAATCGGTTACATCAAGCATAGGTGGACAGTATCGATCCACCGCTGAGCGTCCTCGGCTCTGATGAGAAGCGATAGTAGGTGCGTTGTTAGACATGATTCCAGTTCTCTGATTTTACTATTCTTTGATTAAACGGAAATTGATTCTTTCACGGGATTTTACAAAATCAAAATAACAACCGTAAAGCGTAGTACGAAGAAGTGACAAGTCTCAATAGACAAGTAGTAAACTTGACAAGTCGCACCTAACCAACTCGCTTAAAGATCAACTCGCTTAGTGGACAAGTCGCATAAATGGACAACTAAACCTTGACCAAGTCGCATAAACCAACTCGCTTAATAGACAAGTCTCTTAAAACCCAAGTCGCATAAAGATACAACTCGCCTAATAGACAAGCCGCTTAAAAACTCAAGTCACTTAAAGAGTCAACTTGCTTAATATCTAAGTCGCATAAACCAACTCGCTTCCAAGAAAACTCGCTTAAGTGTCAACTCACAGAAACAGACAACTCGCTTAATAGCCAAGTTGCATAAACCAACTCGCTTACAATAACAAAGCAACTCGCTTCCTAGAAACGCAATACCGTGGCTCAACTCGCTTCGTACAATATTAAAAAAAAACCACTTTATCAATAAAAAACAACCCAACCACGATTATTCAAGCCTTCCAATTCAAAACCTAAACACATATGATGATCCTAAACACAAAAGTACAATCAAAATTCAAACTTTAACACTAGGAATTGACTAAATGATTCAAACTCTTCTAAACACTTATAACCCCAAAAACCTTATGAAATCCACCAAAACAAAGAGCATGAAAGATGAGTGATCAAACCATGGCTTTTGATACCAATTGTAACATATAGGATTTCACAAACACATCACACCATAATCATATGGGGAGTATATAAGGTCTAGAGAGAGAAAGTTCTAGAGAGAGAAAGGGAAGAGAGTTGGGAACTATGTGAAACAAAAGAAAAATGGTATTGAAGCTCCAACCATCTACCTTGGGAGGTAGAGGGTATTTATAGTTTTCTTACAAGACTCGCCTCCTACGGGCTGTGGATCAGGCATACAATGGGTAAAGACCCGTCCGTCCTCCACGGAGTTACTTAACTATCTACTAATTAACATAATTGGTCTACGACTACGAGCTTTCTAACAAATACATATACTTGAGGTGACCGACTCTTTAACTAACGGATTTTCTAAATCCTAACAATTTCAGATAAGTCATTCATTCAATAACCTAAACATTCAACAAGCACATTGAGGAGCATACATGCTGAAGTGTTCAGAGACTGAAAGACTCTTTGATGAGATAACTCACTGAGGACACATCCTTTGATGTGTTACTCCCTGATGTGATCATTCAGCTTACTACTCAAAGAGTATGAAGTGTTGGTTTGTGGGAGTTAAAAACATTCGAAACGACTAGAAGTGTGCTTGCCTATGGGGGCACACACATTAAACACGAGAGTACGTTATAAACATTTACTACTTGGACTTTATTTGACCCGAATACATGTTGGATCCAAGCCCAACTGATGGCCAATTGAAGGGTCTACTGTGGTTATCGGATAATAAACACATACATATATCGGACGTGTTTTGTCCGATATCGGACAAAGAGTTCTTTTGAGTTCTCGGGTCTGCTATAGTTCTCAGACAGAAAAGAAGAAAGGGTTTTTCTAGGGTTTCTTGGTTCGAGGTTGTTCAATTAAAAGACAAGGTGTTGTTTGAGTAAACGTTCACGACTAGCTTTATCGGGCGTGTTCATGATTAAGTGTTTGTGTGTGGACTCGTAGAGGTATCTATTTTAGATACTTGGTTTCTTGTTCGTTATATAGCCTATAGTTGATATCGAGGGTTAGTTTTCTATTTACCTTTTATTTATTATTGTTTATTATTTACGTGTTTACCTAATTGCATAAACTAGATCCAATTTCGCTGCGTACTTGTTGCGTTACTTGGTTAACTAGATCTAAAATCCCAACAGTGGCATCACGAGCCATCTCGTTTTATGTGTTTTTGGGGCTATAAGACCCACTCAATTGCTTATTGTGATGTATGGGGCGATCTGGGTTTCGTACCTAGTGACGGTCTTATGGTTCTCTTTTTGGGGAAGACTCGGGAGAGAACTCATAACAATATATGTTTATATATTGATGTTTATGTTTATATGTTTGTGTTTCCTTATGTGCATAATTGTTACTTGTTTTTGACACCTAATTGTATGCAATATGGAATAATACATATCGTAATTATAACATTAATATTGGTCTTTATTTACATGCCTAAATATCATGCTCATTGTGACCTGCTATTTTTTTCGTGGAAAATTGTTTTTGTTAAATAAAGTGACCTAAACTATTGAAACAAGTTTTTCATGAATTTAAAAACTAGACGCTGTGGACACTTAGGATGTACGACTCACCCACTAAAACAAACTATAAATGGGGTTTAGGAGGTGCGCGAATCACACCTAAAGGATTTCCGGTTATTGCTTAGCGCTGACCTGGTCCTCCGCCTCCCTGTGAGTTCGATTGGAGCTACCGCGAACCATGATGATCACTACAGTGTCATGACTAAAAGTTTTTAAAATAAGTGTTACAAAGTTGTTTTGCATGCTTATTTGTACACTGTTTTACCACATTTATTTATGTGAATACCCTATATCTAAAATTTTAAGTCTATGCCACCCAACTATGAACACGTGCATTTGGCTTGACTTCTTTGGTCATACCTTAGGGCCATTCCAAACCATGGTGATTATTACTCATTGGTAAGACCTTTGGTGATTTTTGCAAGTTCTTATTTGGTCGACTTATTTTGAGTTTGCTTGATCGGACCTTTGACCCGAGGCATAAGATGAGAACTAAACATGCTTTTGAAATTATTACTTGTTTACTAATGCCTTAAACAGTCTCATAAATCTAAGAGTTGCATTATGCAATTAACGCTCGTCGCTTACCTCTTGTCCTACTTAGTTACTCACTGGTGAGACCTATGGTAAATAAGTGGGAGTGCAAGATGGATCTTAGTCTTAATTAGTAATATTGGGTAGTTAATTCTTTTAAGAATGTAATTATCGAAAATAATATAATTGAACTTTCTATGTTCTGATTAAATTGTGTTGTTGCAACATAATTCGTAAACAAAATTGTTTTTCTTATAAAGACAAACTTAGTCTCTTTTCCTGGTAAGAAGAGTGAGACTTATTCCTATCTTTTCTCCTTAGTTGACAAACTAAGATAGGATTACAAATTGTTAAACTCACTTATGATCTTTCATTACCCTTTTAAGGTCTTGAAATAATTGAAAGATAAAATACTTTGTGTAACTAGAAAACATTTTGTTTATAGCTACCAAAATAAATGACATCTTGCATTTGTCACGATGAGTTTAAACCGCAAAGAGTAAAGAGATTACTAGAATATTTGCTATGTAATTTTCTTGGACTCTTGATTATTCCTAAAGTGCTAAATACCCTTGGAGCTTTGTAGACGATAGAGGAGGAATTGCATGCTAAAGATTCAAGTTAAAATGAGTGGCTAGTCCCTCATCTACATAAGTAGGACTTCATATCTCTGTTCAATACCTAAGTACATTGCTACTCGTAGGCATTCTAAGAGAATAGGAAAGTGTATAAAATTGCTATATGCTTTCTACTGGTATTGTAACATCTACAATATTGACAAATCCAGTGGGAGCATTGCATTTTATTACTGAAATAACATTCATGTAATGTTGTCAATTTCAGTGGGAGCTACGGGATTTATTTCCTTGTTAGTCACCCATATCATTTCAAACTTGCTTTGAAATAATTCATTACTTTTCGAATATGAACGACCATTGCTTAAAGGAAAATTGCATTTTATTTTATAAGATAACACGTTGCCTTTCTGCGGTTGATCTCTGAAGCGTTATCTATAGAATAATAATCCACAATTCCTTATTAAAGATTATAGTTCTAAAACTACTTGTAATATCTATGACATTATCATATTGTTTACAAAATCAATCACATGTTGTTTGTTTTCATAATATGATGTTGTACCTTACACAAGTGGGAGAAATCTCAAAGTGTGTGCAAGGAACAACAATATTATTGGTATCTCATGACCGCAAGGTAAGAAACTAATAATTCTACTAGGACTTAAACACGCGAGATGTTTATTGCACTACTATATCCTAATAATGGTTCTACTAGGACTTGAACACACAAGATGTTTGTTGCCCTACTACATTCAAATGCATGATATAGTGTAAAGATACTTCAATATTTTGACTACATGTTTTAGTCAACATAATTATGGTTAAATGATAATAATCATAATTATGAAGTATAAAATTAACTTGAAATTACTACAGAACTCAAGAGTCTGCGTTCATGATTACTTTTGTTAGTAGAATTATGCTTACATGTTAAGACATAATTATAAAGTCTTTGAATTAATCAATGACTTATAATATAAAGTATATAGTAAAATTGTTATGTATTCTAGTTAATTGATAAGGTTTTAAAAGGTACCATTTTGAGGGGTCGCTTTAGCCCTTATTTGATCACTTTTGTATCCGTTATTGCTTAATATCGCCTTTTCACTTTTAGGTCTCTTGAAGGCAAAATGCCGGAATGGCACTTATTTGGACGAAAAGGCGAATATATGAAGAAAATGGCCAAAGTCAAAATCGAGACACTCACAAATACCGAAAATAGAAGGCGACGGCGTCAGTGTTAATTGCGACGCCGTCCGAGGATTTTTGTGACGGACGTAACCCAAAACTCTTATTTTCAAGTGACGACGCCCAGCTTGTAAAAGAGTAGGCCGTCGCTACTCGCACGGCCTAGATGCAATCCGACGACGCCGGTCAAGAGGACGGCGCCACGGACATAAGGTGACGCCGCCGCAAGGTTAACGCGCCAAGACGAAACCCTAATGACGGCGACACGACGGCCACGAAACATAAGGTGACGCCGTCGATATGTAATCTTATATATAGAATCCGAATTTTTCGCTTTTAGAGAGTCTTTTGGAGTAAAACCTAAAATCGAACCTAAGGTGTCTTGTACAAGATTTTAGGGTTTTAAACCCTATCTTACATCAAGATAAGTATTTACTTCATTAATTCAATTATGTCTTTGATTATTTGTGTGTATGCTTGCATGTTCTCCATGTCCGCTAATTTATTTGTGTGTTTGCTTAGAAGTATGAAACTTAATTATTGAATATTGATTGGTTGTTTCTTATCTTAGTTGATCAATGATCTAGTAATGCGATAGGTCATTCGTTGTGTACTTAATGCTTGATTCATCTTTGTGAACCTTAGAATATGATTACCGAGTAGTTGTAGGCTAAATTATCCAAAGAGTGCCTTAGAGTAAGAGTTTATCATCCCTAGTGGGTTTTGTAGACGAGACCCTTTGGTAAGTTCAAAGAGTTAGGAGAAACGATACCCTACAACTTTAGACACACAACGCAACTAAGAATAAGGACGTGACAACTCAACCATCAATAGGAGATAATTAAGGAGTAGTACAACCTAAGTAAACACATCTTTAAACTATCATACGAGCACACATTAATTAGACATAGACTCCCACAACCTTAGTTTAGATAATTAGATAATAGTAGAGTAATCGGTAGAAATACCAACCCCCCAAATCCAATACCCGAGATTCGTACCTTTCCATTTCATAAAATATAAAAATACAAAATAATCTTCTTCAACCTTAACCTTAGCGTAGTAACTTCTTACTAGCATTCCTATTCCCCAGAGAACGATATCAATACCCGTGGCTTACCCTAATTACTACACTACAACGATTAGGTTCATCGCCTAGGGTGTTATAAAACTTGCTCAAGAAAAGGAAGTTTCCTTGACCCCGAACGACGCGTAGCGTTATCAAGTTTTTGCGCGCGCGGGAATAGAATAGCTAGTTAGTAGTCCACCTCGCTTAGGTTTCTTTGCTTGATTCCTATCAAGTAAACTTTTTCTCATTTTTAGCTTTATCTTAGTCTATCCCCTTCTTCGTGACCTTTGTTCGTAACACCCATCACTTTTCATCATGGAAGGTGATAACCCACTACCATTCATCAACCCACCGCCAAATGACCCGCCAAGAGCCCGTACTCTTGGTGAATACTCAAGACCAAGCCACCTAGGCTATAGGAACACCATTGAGCTTCCCGACTAAGCCCAAACTACGGCCCTGCGATCCGACACCATCCGGTTGGTGCAAAACGGATGTGATTCCATGGACTTCGTTCAAGATCCAAATCAAGATCCGAGGATTTCTCAAAATTGTCGATTCCATCGACCTTGATGCTACTACTCGGGAGACCACGCTACCGCTGCTCTTCCAATTCTCTCTACGGGACCAAGCTAGTAATTAGCTTGAGCGACTTCCCACGGCCCATCTCAAGTCGGGATGATCTTACCTCTCGCTTCTTGCTCAATTTTTCCCACCGGGAGAACCACTAAGCTTAGGAATGACATCTTGATGTTCCAACAACGCCAAGGTGAATCTCTATGAATCATGGACTCGATTCAAGGACTTACTTCATAAAGTCCCTCATCACGGCATTGATCTTTGGCTCCAAGTCCAAATCTTTTACGATCATGTCAACTTCCCACTAAGCGATCCATTGACCAAGCGCCGGTGGAAAACTTAGTGATCTCACCGCTGAAGAATCATGGGGAATAATAGAGGACCTCGCCTCTATGACAACGAAAGTTGGGATGACCCCGTGAGTCGCCCAAAACCGTTAAGGCAATCTCCTTGCCTCCTTCCGACCAGAGGATGATCGAACTTGAAGATCAAGTTAGATTCCTCATGAGCTCCTACGAAAATCCTAAATCTTCACACCATGTGAACAAAGTTTCTTCCTCGTGTGAGCCGCTTTGTGATCCTCATAACACGCCAAGACTAGCACTCGATCCCCGTAACATGCTTCCGCTGACTACGCATCCTCACGTATTAATGGAACGGGAGGAAGATTCCTACAATACCCGGACCTAGGAATTTCAATGAAACCCGAGAGGCATGGAAAGGCAAGCCCGATTTCACGGGGACAAACCAAAGAATTCACCTCCAATGATTTCTCATGGCCCCACCTAACGGTCCTAACCAACAAAACGTCAAGGGATGTTGCAAAACCTAGTTGCATCCCAAGAAACCCAAATGGCTAAGCTCTCTGACCGCTTTAACCATCAACAAGCCGAGATGGATAGGAAAATAGACAACCTTTGAAAGCCATAACTAATAGTGATAAGAAGGTTGGTGCTATCTCAACTCCCAAGCCTTCGTGTATAGAGATTAAGGATCCAAGCAAGCTAACTAAGCATGTCCAATTCGTCAATACCATCGCCTTAGTTGAACCTAATGAAACAAATGACGAAGAGGACTATACACTTGTGGATGATGAAACACCCGAGGAAGTAGATGAAGTAGACATTGACTATTTCAACAAATTTCCTACGGAAGAAGAACTATCTCGCCACCTCACTTAGTGCGTGACCTCCGCCACATGTATGTTAGGAAAAGTCCTCGAATCAAGTTTGGGAACCCTTGGAATCTTAATATACCATGTTTCATAGGACACCTTTTGTGGCAAAAGCCTACATTGATCGCAAATCCCCAATCAACATAATGACTAGCACCTACTACAATTGGATATTGAAGAAGCATATTCCAACTAGGCAAGACCCCAATGATCCTAGTGTTAGTTGCAATTTTCTTGGTAGAATTAAGGGATTGCCCGCTCATGTAGGTAGTTTCACGCTTCCTACGGACTTCATAATTGTGGATGATATTAGCACGCCATAGACCCTAGCTTGTCCCATGTTATTCTAGGAAAACCTTTCATAGAAAGCACCGGATGACCTATGACCCTCGTTAGAGTAGTGCGATTCAAGAATGAGACCGATGACATAGCTTACCAAATGCCGCTTAAGATTGAGAAGTTTTCATCACTCTAATGATGAAAAGGAACTTAAACCGCTCGGTCTATTATAGGAATGATGAGGATAGGGAGAAAGGTGTTGATTATGTTATGGCTAAGATTTTCGGATTCTATAAGGATTGCTTGAGCCTAGGACCGAATATAGGACCAATTGGGGAGAGGATGAACTATTAGAGAAGCGCATTGTAGGCACTTCTACAACATGGAATCCCCATTAGAGACCGCCAAGAGGGCGGTGGTGAGGAAACGTAGAGCACGACTATGAGTCTAGCTACAAGACTCTTATAAAGAAAAGCGCTCGGGAGGCAACCCATGCTTAATTGTTTGCTTGTTAGTGTCATATATCTTTTATTAATTGTTTATCCTCATGTTTAAATTTGTAAAAATGCTTTATTTTGTTTTTAACCTCGCCTTAATTGCATATAAAGGTATTTTACATAAGGGATAAGTGTAGGAGGATTACACACGCTTTCAAAAGAAACGTAAACATGAGAATAACAATTAACTAAAAGATATTTATGTTTGTTTGTTCGAGTCAAATGCTTGTATCGAGTCATAATGGATGTTTTGCGTAAATTTTTCCATATTCTAAAGATGTAAATATTCCGAATTTTTCCGTAAAATCGCACCGCTTTTTGTCGGATAACTCGACGGTCAGATTGCAACTGACGGCCGTGAAGGAGTAAAACATCGATTACTTTTTTCTCGCTTTTCGAGCTACTTATAAATTTTGAATTTTCTAGGTCTTAATTTTCTTAGAAATTCGTAAACATCCATTCCACAAGCATTATATCCTAGTTTAAATCGAGTCTTATATATATTATTACCACCGATTTTACGCGAAGGTTTCGCTTTGTTTTCTTCAAGTGTGCGTGTTTAGTTTGTCAAGAAGAAGTTACATAAGATTGGAAGGAGCTTTTCACGCAATAATTCTTCTTGGAAAGGATTTAACCACTACTTTACACACGGATCCTACCGAGCTAATCGGGGAGTATTAGTTTCTTTCGCTTTTGATTACCTTCTTTATCATAACTTTGATATTTTCGGGAACATTGGGGACAATGTTTAGTTTAAGTGTAGGAGGAAAATAAACGGAACTTTGAAACTATGCTTATCCTTGATTATTTGCTTTATCCAATTGTATTTGTGTAATAAACCATGAGAAAATGTCGGTTAGGGTAATTTTGGCACCAAATTTAAAATTTTTCATGACATATAGGAGTGGGCCATTAGTCTTAACAAAAGCGCCTCATGGATAGGAAGTTGCATGACTAGCACAAAACCCTTTACCACCCAAATTCCACCCAAAATGCGAGGATCGCCTTATATTAGTAGGAATTAAAAGCATTCATCTTTAATGCTTAGAGTGTGAACCGGTAGTATATTAGATTCTAGAACTTGTTTTGTGATGCATTCCGAGATCGCAAGTGAGGCTACACTTGTGTAGTTAGGAATAACTAAATGATAAGAGGCATTAGGATAACCCTTGTTTGACACCCGTAATATAATTACTTCTTCCACATCGGTTGAGTAATTCCCCACACCTTTGCGTTGTACTCATCTTTAGTACACGATACCCTAGTTAACCCCTCGAGCCTATCCTTTTCGCGGTTCTCGTGATGTTTCGGTTTTCCGAATATCAATGAAGAGCATTGTTTACACCCCACCCCAAATATACACCCAAATCGCTTTAGCCTACCCCTTATGCACTCACTTTAGTGCAAATGTTTGTTATCACCCTAAACCCTTTGTTCAATTATCTAGTTGCTTGCATAAGTTGCTAAGTCGAGTCATATCCTTTGTATATAGCTTTGGGACGATTGGGATTCATGGGAAAAGTTAAAGTTTATGAAATGACGGAAGGGAACGTTAAATTCAAATTCCCTTTGTTTGCGTAATAATGTACCCCAAGTGTTTTGATCTTTTCAATTCGGGTCAAATTAGTGTTAGAGTAATAAAACTCAAGTGTAGGGATATGCCTATAAATCCCTATTATTTTGATGTTATCGTAGAGGATGGTAGAGTAAAAGTGTATGAAAAAAAAAAAAAAAAAAAATCGAAAAAAAATAGAAAAGAGAAAAGAAAAAATATATAGAGTGAAAAAAAAAAAAAAAAAAAAACATACTGCTACCATCCTACATCTATCCTTTAAATTTATGTTTGTTTATTTCGCTACCTAGAGTTTTAGAGTGTCGAGTCTTGGCTTAGCAACGCCATTCTTCGTATGCATTTAACATAGAGATTTTTGACTTACCACCACTAAATAGCCTATCCCACCAAACCCTTGTTTCCTACCGTAAGCCTAACATTACAACCCTTTAAAAGACCTCTTTGATAGTCTTTCCTAGGTGCTTACGCCAAAGCGATGGAGGTTTGATCTATTCTCAAGCCTATGGTAATCTATGTACTAGGACCGTTAATGAGTGTTTATCTTCCATTTCCAATTTGTTATATTTCATATATACACCCGAGAGATGCGAGTATCCAAACACCCCATGTGAGGTGCTAGTATGTAATTTCCGTGCTTGTTATGACTTTTGGGGCTTATATGTGTTGTGGACCGCTTTGAATTAATGCTTCATGACCCCTAACTTATAAATTAATTGGTTAAAAGCACATTTGCTTGAGGACAAGCAAATAACAAGTGTAGGGATATTTGATAAGGTTTTAAAAGGTACCATTTGAGGGTCGTTTAGCCCTTATTTGATCACTTTTGTATCCGTTATTGCTTAATATCGCTCCTTTTCACTTTTAGGTCTCTTGAAGGCAAAATGTTGGAATGGCACTTATTTGGACGAAAAGGCGCGAATATATGAAGAAAATGGCCAAAGTCGAATCGAGACACTCACAAATAAAAATGTAAGGCGACGGCGTCAGTGTTAATTGCGACGCCGTCCGAGGATTTTTGTGACGGCTCGTAACCCAAAACTCTTATTTTCAAGTGACGACGCCCGCTTGTAAAGAGTAGGCCGTCGCTACTCGCACGGCCTAGATGCAATCCGACGACATCGAAGTCAAGAGGACGGCCACGGACATAAGGTGACGCCGCCGCAAGGTTAACGTGGCCAAGACGAAACCCTAATGACGGCGACACGACGGCCATTTAAACATAAGGTGACGCCGTCGCATATGTAATCTTATATATAGAATCCGAATTTTTCGCTTTTAGAGAGTCTTTTGGAGTAAAACCTAAAACCGAACCTAAGGTGTCTTGTATAAGATTTTAGGGTTTTAAACCCTATCTTACATCAAGATAAGTATTTACTTCATTAATTCAATTATGTCTTTGATTATTTGTGTGTATGCTTGCATGTTCTCCATGTCCCGCTAATTTATTTGTGTGTTTGCTTAGAAGTATGAAACTTAATTATTGAATATTGATTGGTTGTTTCTTATCTTAGTTGATCAATGATCTAGTAATGCGATAGGTCATTCGTTGTGTACTTAATGCTTGATTCATCTTTGTGAACCTTAGAATATGATTACCCGAGTAGTTGTAGGCTAAATTATCCAAAGAGTGCCTTAGAGTAAGAGTTTATCATCCCTAGTGGGTTTTGTAGACGAGACCCTTTGGTAAGTTCAAAGAGTTAGGGAGAAACGATACCCTACAACTTTAGACACACAACGCAACTAAGAATAAGGACGTGACAACTCAACCATCAATAGGAGATAATTAAGGAGTAGTACAACCTAAGTAAACACATCTTTAAACTATCATACGAGCACACATTAATTAGATATAGACTCCCACAACCTTAGTTTAGATAATTAGATAATAGTAGAGTAATCGGTAGAAATACCAACCCCCAAATCCAATACCCGAGATTCGTACCTTTCCATTTCATAAAATATAAAAATACAAAATAATCTTCTTCAACCTTAACCTTAGCGTAGTAACTTCTTACTAGCATTCCTATTCCTCGAGAACGATATCAATACCCGGGTTACCCTAATTACTACACTACAACGATTAGGTTCATCGCTTAGGGTGTTATAAAACTTGCTCAAGAAAAGGAAGTTTCCTTGACCCCGAACGACGCGCGAGAGTAAGTAATCGTTAAGGAGAATTAGGTTTGAGATCGCACCTTAAACGAGGATATGGTTCCTTTTATATACGCACGGAATCCTTGTTGGTTCCGTGTTCCTCAACCTTCGATCCCGCCTAAGTCGGTTGGGAATGATAATCCTCTTATTTAGAAGATATCGGATATCTATTCCGTGAATAGCTTTGGGCTTGGGCCTTCGCGAGCCCAAACCTCTAATCGGTGTAACCCAACTCGCACTTGGCTAAGTTAGTGTTGGACTTTAGCCGTTCATGACCCGGATGTAGACTATACGTCATCATGTCCCCTAGTCTAGTATGCGCAGCGAATCATGGATGCTAGACTAATAACCGCTGTCAATGAAAAATATACCAAACGTAACAAAGAATCCAAAGAAATATACGCTAGATACATTGTATCCGATCAAATTTAAAATGGGCGCCTCGTAACTCGGGGAAAGTTATGCACTATGTCCCATCAAGCAATCTCAACCACAGCTAGGGTCGGTGGAGTCCACGTGTCGCTTATCGTGTGGATGAGAAAACTATATAACCTATCGCTTCATTTTCACCCCGCTTTCACAAGAAACTCCATCCACCATTGTTAAGGCATTTTTATAGTTGCAATCCGAAATTAGCCAATCACAAAGGTAACCACGCGCTTTATCGAAAAATAATAACACTATGGTTAAACAATTGTCGACTTCACCTCCGACCACCGTGAGCGATCCGATGGAATTCACCTCAGTACTTTATACCTCGGATGTGCATCCGGTTGTTCCGGGCGCGAGCAACTATTGCGGACTTCCCGAAAGGAAAGCCGGTGTATATACACGGGTTATTCAATTCGCGAATCAATGTGTACCCTGTCTCGCTTTACGCGCGACGTGTTAAACTATTATAGTCTCGCACATATCGCAGTTGCTACCTCAGTATTAGTGCGACAAAATTACCAATTTTGAGGTAAATTGCCGTTTGCTAGCGATTAACCCCACCATCCACCTATTCCGCTTTTATCACACTACATTGGGCGCATGGGTGGGTGTCCTTGCGCTACCGGTAGACCGCGGTGTTACACGGATAAATTAGATTCACTTACGAATTGAGGAGTATTTCTTACGGGTAGATGATACATGCTTTCCACGAAATATGATTTTATACTGGGTGCGTTAGAGAGATGAGTGCCTCGCCTCGGGTCTTATATCGGCGAGGATGTGGAATCGATAATGCTAACCGCATCCCCATTAGTGCCATCTGAAGGATTTTGGTGCACATGGAATCACCAGAATTATTTTGGGCCCAAGATGAGATCCCAATCTTCTTAGACGCCAATGGCGGTGGTGGGTACTTATTCCTCCGCACTCGTGTGTAAATAATGTAAGAGCACTCTTCGATTTTTTTCGCATTATATAACCTATGGTTATGTTGTCTTGTATTAGCAGATGGATCTATTCACCGAGTACGCCTAGCAAAGCCCGTGAGGGTAAAGACAGAGTACGGCCATTGAAGGATGATGAGAGCCGATTCTGGCTGCTACTGCAGGCGCACCATGGAGCCGAATGCGGGGGGAAACAGAACTAGCTCCTCGGTCGCAGATGAGGCGACCCCACCGCAAAGCCTTCCTATTCCCGTAGTACCATCTCTTGTGCGCAGCCCACCGCCCGAGTGCAGCCTCACCCTATGAGGAAGAAGAAGAACAGAACTGGGCTCGACCGCAAAGGATACGAGGAGATGATGGCGCAGGCACTTCAAGGAAAAACGCCCGTGATCCGGTTCGTGGAGTTATCGCTCATCGATGAGGCGTCTTCGCATCCCTCGGCTAATAGCGCGGAACCGCAGTAAGTGATGCCTTCAGTATATATGTGTTTTCTATGGTTGATGCACCAGTTGTGTTATGTGTGAGTCTGACATTTCTCTGGTGAATGTACGCAGGGTGGAGCAGATTGTAGAGTCACCCCCCAAGGCTAGTCCTGCACGTTCAGCGAATTCTGAGCCGCATAGTCAGAACGATGAAGATCTGTCTGATGCAGATGTACCCATAGAGCAATTGGTTGAAGAGTTGGTACAGGTCTCCGCTCATCAGGCTTCGCAAATCGTGAAGTCGAAGATCGAAGCCGTGGGGATTGCCAAAATTCTCAAAGGACGGCATAATAGCGTTCTTTGAGGCACACTGACGAGCGCCCGGCGCACCGGATAGCGCCAAGCCGAGGAAGGATCCGAGCCGACGCCGTAAGCGTGTCAAGAAAAATGGCGATGTGCCAATAAATCAAGCGCGCGGATGTTGCCGGCATAAAGTCTGCGTGCCACCGGGTACTTAAATACCTTGAGAAGGGCAAAGATGCGATGAAATCCCAACTTGAAGGATTCTGTACTCTTGTGAAAGAGGCACCGGAGGTGCAGAGGCAAACTGCAAAACTCAAAGATTGAGTACGACGAGGAGTCAGATCCTCACCGATGTCTACTATAGTGAGCGCAGTGGCTCGTCGGGTCATGGTCTTCGCCTTGCCGCACTTAATACCACAGGTCACCGGTTGTTAATGCCTTTGGAGAAGTAGTGCGGGCGCCTGAGCGGCAGCGGCAAGTCGTAGAGAACCGCATGAATCGGAATCGCTAAAGGTACCGTTAATGAGGTACCAAATTATGATGCTAAAGCGTATGATCACCGGTCGCTGCAATGAAAAGGATGAAAGCGCTAGAGCTCCCTATGATTGCAAACTTGAGCGCGATCGTGGATTATCCTGTAGATGTTATCATGGCGGGGTTGACTCTTGCGCGCCATCGTGCGAAGGTGCGAAGCCCACCAGACATTTTTGAAACCCCATGACTCACAACTTGGCACTGCTGGCCCGTCGGGATATTTTGGATCCGTTTGTTTTAGAGAAAGAAGTGCCTTTGAAGGAGGTACCGGAAGCGATATTACTTGTGTTTGAATCTACTACGTGTCGCTTGGTCCAAGTCTCAACATGCGTTGTTCAAGATTAAAAGTATCGCGCCATCCAACATGTTGGTCTATCGCCTAAATGGGACTACACTTTTCTCAAGAAGATTGTGGTCAAAAGACAAGACGAAAGGGACTATGCATTCTCTGGTCGACTTTGAGAATTTGAACATCAACGATATTGAAGACATGTATCTTGCCAAAGTTCAAGGTCGCATGAGACAATTTCCAATCAAGTACAACGTGAATTCATCAAGTCACCGCCATCTTCATCGACGATAGTCATCAAAGAACGTGTTGAAGATCTTCACTTGCGCTGAATCATACCGTAAACGTGTCAACCTCACTCCTCCAACGCTTGATCTTCTCGACATCAATCGCCTAACTCAATATACGCCATCAAGAAACCATTCGAGTTGTTTACCGCATGAACTTCAAAGAAACGCTTAATGGCGTAGTGAACTTCGTAAATTGGGATCATACCTTGAAGTCGGTTAGGGATGGATTAGGCGTACGTGGTTGAAGGATATATACCGAAAGTTGGGTCTCCTGGCCGGAATTCTCAAGAAAGGAGGATGTGAGAAGAATCATCACCATGATTGATGAACGGTTGTTCGAAGGGGATCGCCTGTAACGTTGGAAAGTTTTGTTGGTGGTCGACCCAGATCAACATCACCGCTATCAACGCCTGCTCGTACTCCAGGAACATCACCGCACTTCCCGGTACTCCTTGATTTGGTTCTTTCATTAAAAATTTTGGATGTATGATGATATATGTCAATGGCTTGTGCACACATGTGATGTACAACCCGTAATTGTCAAGAAAGGACCCCGTAGTACGC
The DNA here is from genome assembly GCA_022545495.1 of Chrysanthemum lavandulifolium. Classification (NCBI taxonomy): domain Eukaryota; kingdom Viridiplantae; phylum Streptophyta; class Magnoliopsida; order Asterales; family Asteraceae; genus Chrysanthemum; species Chrysanthemum lavandulifolium. The sequence goes on along the minus strand of CM040239.1, from coordinate 117,137,215 downwards.
TTGATGCACAATCCTTATAAAAGGAGCGAAAGCTTCTTATTTTTTGAGTAAAACCTATCAAACCTTTCATTTTTCAAGGTTTTGCTCAAAAACACAAGTACTTCCCATATGATGCCAAAACCTCAACCGCTTATATCACTAGTTGAGGGGAGTATTTGAATTAAAAATTTGTTCACAAATTGTTCATAGTGGTCATCTTCCCGCAACACTCGAAATGGTCATATTTATTGTCAACCGCTCAAAATAGCACTTTTATGCCATTTTGAGGGGAGAAAATTTGTGTGATAAGAAATATGTTGTGCAAAATGCAAATGAATCTGTACCTCGGACTTAACCAACGAATTGACTGTACTAAACCTGTTTGTGACTCGAAAAGACTTGTCTGGGACGGGTAATAATTTCAAGCTAGCTCGCTAGTAATGTAAACGTGTCTCGCAAAGGACTTGTCCAGTAGAATGTACCATTCTAGGAACTCTTGATAGACATGAACTCGACGGGTTTGACAACCTTCAAGGTTTGTCTACACCTTCAAGGTAGTTATTAGAGCTAGTTGTCACCTAAAAGTCGACAATGTAACTCTTTAACTATTCAACGAACCGTGTCTCATGGGATTGTCTATCTTTAGTGGATCAATTCAAAAGTGCGCTCTTTCCTCATCGTGCATTTAAACCATTAATACTCTTAAGCACATGTGGAGGGGGAGTATTTATGCGAAACCTTATCTCACGATGGTTCAAACATGTTTTTCATTCACAAACCACTGAGAGATTTTTCACAAACTGTGGTTTTAATGGCAACATAGGTTAGTCATGGGTTATAAGGTGACTAAGGTTAGGAATAACCGTCCTATGATCCGCCAGAGCCGGAAGGATCTACCCAAGGACACTACCATTAGTTAGTGTTAGAAGTCCTTAGGAATGATTGTAAAAAAAAGGAGAAAATGAGAATCGGAGAAAGAAGGAGTTGAAGAATGATCGGTGCAAAACCGCTGTTATCTCATGCAAGCTAGCCACTTGTGAATGACCAACCGTAAGAAACTAAAAGCAAATCACACACCAAATGCAATTTAGATCGAGGAATATAGGAATTCACGGGTCGTTAAGTCCCACTGAGGATGACCGTGTTTAACACAATCGATGTCGAATAACCACTAAGGATAGTGATCAAGAAGGTATTTTGAGTTTTTATAAACCACAGGAGATTAAAGGAAATTAAAAGTTAAAATCTATTAAATAAACGCTATCACTATAATTAAAATGATGTTTTGTTTTATGTTTTACAAAACGAAATTAAAATCTACGCGACGCACAATTAAAAACGTGAAACTTACACAATATTAATCCTAAAATATGAAAATGATATTTTATAAACCTAATGATAAAAGAAACTTTTAGAAAAAGAAAATTTATTTTTATAACTAATTATCTAATTATTATTAATTAAAAACTATTTTTAACTATTTAATAATTACCTAAATTACAAGAAATTAGGAAATAAAGCTAGAAAAATAAAATTATGAAATGGAAAAGTCTAAAATATCAAACTAGAATTTTCAAAACTATTTTTGTATTTTTCTGATTAATTTTCTATTTTCTAGGAATTTTAAACTATTAAAAACTAATTAAATTACTAAAAATTATAAAATAAACTATGAAAAATCTGGAAAATTACTTTTTTTACTTTTTATATTTATCTAAACTTAATAAAAATGAAAAATTATTTTTTTGGACTTTTTCTGAATTATTTGTATTAAAAGCTATTTAAATAATCCTAAAAACTGCTTTTAATTAAGAAAATAGCAAACCGTTATGGAAAAATGTGAAAATTTCGGAAAACTCTAAAATTATACTAGGAATCTAGGAAAATAGAAAAGATGGTGTTGTGTGGAGGAATTGAAGCGCAATGTAAGTGCTATTGTAATAAGCACTTCAATTGAGCTAATGAACACAAACAAGCTTCAAACCAAATGTAAGCTCAAATATGTTAAAAGTAGCCAAATGCAACTTATTTCAACAACCTTTAACCTCTGATAAGCTAATTCAACATATTTGGCTTTTTTGAGATTAGTACTAGAACAGTGGTAAGGGTGCTACCTTTGAGCTTAAGCACAAGCTTATCAATAAGCTCAAACTAAAAATTATGAATTGGAACTTGTAAAGGACCTGGTTGAGAGTATGTGTACCAAAAGAAGACTATGGAAGCTCTAATGATCCATGTGCACAAGCTACAAAATCTGTGAAAAGCTCGGTGTCAATCGAGACAGTGAGTACGGCACTGTCCCGAAAGATGAGCTTATTTGGAGCTTTGCAAAAATTGTAAATTGTACTAAAATGCTAATAAGTATAAAGACCAGTTGAGCTTTTGAGAGTACCAAATTTCACCGAGATTGACTAAAATTGAGGCCATGAAAATTCCTTCTATCCGAGCCCAAACAGTTTTTAGCACTTTTTTCGACTTTTGAAGATATGAAGAACTTTGACTAATTTGAACTTTGGAACCAATTTTGTCATGAGATTGATGTTTTATGTTGAGCTAAACCCATCGCAAGCAATGTTTGAAGATTTTAAACACAAATCAAGGAATTGCAAATCCTTGATCACAACATTAGCAAGTGAGACAGATTTAAAGTAAGTTTTGACTTTTAGCTTTATTGCACCCAATCTTTTGACTCAAATGAGTTCAATTTTACTTAACAAACATGAGCTAATAGAAATGAACAACGCATAAGCTTAAAAGATGTAAATATAAGCTATAACCAAACACTCCTTATGTATACCGATTTGCACACAAAACAGATTAAACAATGAACCAACTAGATATAATGATCAAACCGACTTAATATCACTTAAATACTTCTATTAGAAATGATTTTAACTACTTGAGACCATTAAAACAAATTATGCTATTGAACTTGAATTTTACTTACATTTGTCCATAGCCACAGTGGCTTGCACAAACAGAACCAATGAACCCAAGGACCATTATCTAACCTAACCAACCCAACTGATTGTAAAGCAACCCAAATCCAGCTTCTGATTCAACCCATTTCCAATTCATACCATTTTTGCTCCAATGTTGACTTTCGTTGACCCATATTCAAGATTGCATGAAATTTAAATTTGAGCTTATAAAAAGCTATAGTAAGCTAGTTTAAGCTTGTTTGAACTTACAAATAAGCTTATTGAAGCTTATACATGAGAGTTTGAAATTGCAATTTTCAACAGTTTAAATAAAACATGAAATATGAACTAGAGCTTGAATTGATGCTTGAAATAAGTTGTAATACACTTAATTACTTGTACTTAATACAATTAAACTTGAAAATACGACTGAAAACCTTTTTAAGACTAAGAAATTAAAAATACGACATACAGTAATTTTAAAAAACTAAAACTTGGCTTCTCACTTGTTCCTCTTCCTCTTTTATGCTCCAACTGAGCTTACACGTGTCCTCTGAGCAGAACCCACCTCTCATTTTGGCCAATGAGGGAGTTTAGAGCAATTTGGTCGTTTTTTCAATTTTGGCGGGAAGACTGATTTGACTTGTAGGCCCGTGATAGCTAGCTAGGGGGTGGCATTTATTGTGGGGGCTAGTGATGATGAGGGTGGTGGGAAGGAGATAAGGAGGTGAGGTGACGGGTTGCGAGCAAACAAGTGGGAAGCAGGAGGTGGAAGAAAGGTGAATGTGGGGCGCGTATATATCGCTTTTGACTTGGTTTGACCAAAGGGTCAAAATGGGTTTTGACAGGGGTCACAAAGGGATAATGGCAGGGGTCAATTCTATTTTGACAAGGCAAGGCATTAGATGACAAGGACTTTTATTGTAACTCGATTTCAAGGACCAATCTCGCAATTTTCCAAACTTGTTACAAGGGACCAAACCGACAACCTCAATAGTACAAGGACTAAATTTGACGTTTTGATTTTCCAAGGACTAAACTTGCCAAATTTCAAAGTTCGTGGACCTAAGTTGTAAATTTGTAATTTTAAGTTTCAAGGACTAATTTTGACAACTTAGGAATCCCTTGGGACTCAAAATGATATTTTTCTTTATTTGGATTTACCAGGACTATTTTGACAATTTTTCAAACTGGGGACTAAACCGCCAATTATGCAAACTTGATACGCTTTTCACCGATTTTGATATTTTGCATTTAAAACACATAAAACACTTGTTTGTGATATTTTTATCATTTTGATGCATTTCTCGAGTGTTTTCGGATGTTTTTGCAATCTAATTTGTACAAAAATGATGAGTATTTACACATTCATCAAAGAATCAAAAGAAATGTAAAGTAAAGGGTGAAAAGAAACCCTCCGTTTATTCAACTTAGGGCGACACCGGGTTCAATTCATATACACCGGTCATCACTTAGTGACACCGGTATTGAAGATTAAAAGTCGTCATGGACCCAAAGGACGCACGCACTAAACCTTCTTAGCCACTCAAGTTTCTCTCAATGTGCTTGTTTCATTCTCATGTGGAACCCTCACGTAAACTATTGGCTTTCTTAGAGATCGCCGGTATTGAAGAAGGAGACCCTCTCCCTAGTCTCCGCCAGAAAACCAAAACGCACTATTGAGTCTAGAGCCACGAGATTCATCAAAAGATCTCTTAGGAACACTTGACATTTAATCATTTGATGATCAACAAATAAGATTATCGATGGTTCATATCGAGTCCTTCACGATCTTAGCAACTGGTCGAGAACATTTATGAGAGGTTCACATCCGTGATCCTCGGTGATTGAATGGAAACTCCGCCGTGGTCAACATCAACGACCACGACAAAGAAGTCATTTCGGTAACTCCCGTAGATTACGCGGAGTGTGTCTCAAACGGTCTGATCGTGAGGTGATGCTACGGTACCTCGGACTGACTATCTCGAATCAGATGTACTTGGTACATCGCGTTATCTCACTTGTGGGACTCCAGCTCAGAACGGCCTTTGTAAGAATTAGAGTTGTGTTTCACACTATCTCGTTAACACTCAAGTTCAAACTTGTAAGTCTTGGAAACCGCTTATTACTAACCGCTTGAAATGTTTTCTTCTTATGGAAGCTCCGAGCGGAATGATCGTCTTGATTCTTCTCATGCTCACGCCAACATCATCACTAATGGAAGTTCTATTCAACAAAGAACACAATCGAAATGATTCTTCGTCACAACCAAAGAATCTACAAAGTTAAAGACTTAAAGAACTTCATTAGTATTGAATTCCAACGTCAAAGAGCGTGAGCATGTTGAAGAATGACGTGGAGACACCGGAGCAAGCAAGGCGACACTGAGGCGATCGATGCGCATAACAACATACTATCACTTTCACCACAAAGAACAATGATCAAAGAACAAAGTTAAAGATGACGTCAAGCATAACTGCTCAAAGATAACTATCTCTCTACGCCGGGAGATTGTTCGAATCAAGGCAATTCCTCTCACAAGAAAGAAGAATGTCGAAGACGCCGTCGAGCTACTATTACATCAACGCTTTCACCGCTTACATTCATATATACTTGAGGGAGATTGTTGGAATCACTCCTAAACAAGATTTCAAGTATTTATATTTCATATGTAATAGGTAGCTTTATTATGGCCTTTATGTTTGTTTAAGGTCTAGCTTATGTGAAGGCCCATAAGCTTAGGCCCAAGCCCACATAAGAAAGGATGGGAACCAGGAGTGTTGCCCCTAGCTTCCTCCTATAAATACTCTTGTAAACCCTCATTCGAGGGTTGGTTGTTCAAGTTTTTCTTCACATTCACCCACGCATAACCGGTCCATAATATTGTTTGTGTGTGTGTTAGATCTTGTTCAATCGCCTTATCTCTTTCTATATTACTTGTGTTTATAAACTAGTGACCCAATGTAATGTTAGGATCGATATGTGGAAGATATGGTGATTCGGGAGGTCTGGAAGATGGAAGAAACCCATCTTCAAGTTGTAGAAAGAAACAAGAGAGAGGAGAGAACTAGTGTGTGTTTTATTAATGAAAGGAAAATTACACTATCGAGGCTCACCCTCCATGGAAGTATGGAGGGTTTATATACCCAAACACATACAACTATGGGTAATTGACATAACAAACCCATGTGTTTAAGGTAACAAAGATAGAAATGTAATCCGCCAATGTCGCTCCATTTACGAGTTAGAGCGATTCCAACAATCTTCCCCAATGGGACGATATAAGGGATTACTTACAACATTTACTACAAATATAGAAAACAAGTAAAGAAAGGTCTTCACAAGCTCTTCAAGTGCGAGGATGATGAAAGTTTACGCTTTTGTCTTCTTCGGTACCTTGACTTGAGAACCGCTTTTCTTCACTTGTAGACAAATGATGTAATATGCATAAATTGGATTAACTTCCCCAATTCATGCCGCATGTCTTTAGCAGCTTCTCCGTACACCCTTTTGGAGAAGTTTAAATCGCTTCCCCAAACCGACAAACTGCCTTTAGCGATTCAAACTTTGAGGTAGTGAACATTTCCTCTAACTTTGACGCCAAGACGCAGCCGAATTTGTAGATGAGCAATAAACCACAAGGTAACCGACTTATTATGGAAAATCCGTTCGGGGTAACATGCAAGAAATCAACAAGATCTTCTCACATATATAGATGCTTCACATCAAACAAACCACGAAGATTTAAATGAAACGACTTCCTAATGTTGCGGTTCTATCTAATAGTAGTTACCAAAGTGAATCGCAATTACTCGATAAAATGACCGTGTGTGAGGCATCACAACATCATATTTAGGTAACTTCACGCGACGATAACTATGTGAAAGTGAGACGATAACACCAAAGTAAGACGTTTAAACCACATATCGCCTCATTTCTTCCCCGATCAAGAAATTCATGAAGGAAACGGGTTTTCAAAAAAATCCAAAAACATCAAAGAAGCAAGGAACACCTATACTCTCTTCCCCGATGTTTTCAATGAATCGAAATCATACACCACGATGTTGATGATGAAATTGGAGACATCGAAACCATGTATGTTCAATTAATCGAACAAGTGTGAAGTACCATAAATATCTTGTGAGAATCACCGATAAAACTTCTACTCGTGTATACTCTTCTCGCCTAACTCTTTACCGACCCCATTATCATTCGACGCTTTTTGTAGTGACTCACGATGGAGAAACCCAATATGACGAACTTGAGATCAAGTAGTATAACCCGAACTTGTGACTTAAACTTGCACTATTGTCGAGACGAAGAACCCTTTTCTTAAATCCATCGAAAAAGGTAAACTTAAAGTTTCTCAAATTATCCACACCTTAGTGTGACACTTGAGCACAACAACGTAACTCCTTAAAAGTGATAGTTATAAGCTATGAGCACAACAACGTAACTCCTTACATCAGTTCAACTAGATAACTTAAGTTTTGTCATTCGCATCGCTTAAAACTCGAACAAGGATCTCAAGAATCATGCATCCAACCAACCCCGATATCTTCAAGATACTAAGTACACGCACCCGTGAAATCCTACTTCAACCTCAAATAAATAATAAATAAGAAACTCAGAGACACATCTTGCGGTTAAATGCTCAAAACTAGCCTTCATTAACGGTTTAAGTGAACTTGATAATGGTTTTCCGATCTTGTCAAAAATTGTATCCTTGTGAAAAATTTGTAATGGCCAAAATACCACTTCTTTTACCAAAGAATTATACCAATAATTATCTCAATGTATTAAAATACATTTGAATAATTAAATTTCACAAAAAATATTAGTATAATTTTTCGGATAGAAACTCTGTGATAAAACATTTCAGCCCATGTCATAATTAATTTCGGATCCAATCACTCATGATCTACCAAGCCCAACTCAATTAAACGGATGAGAAGCCCAATTATGCAAGTCCTTAATCCGATCCATTAATTTGTATATGAGGCAAAATCCATAGACCCGATCCATACTTGCCATACCCGGTATTAATAAAATGTCAAACCCTAGTAATATAAGATATTACCCTAACCCTTTTACACGCATATCACAAAATACGCCTACAAACTAACATTACCCTCACAGATAGTCTTATTCCAGATCTAAGAAAATCTGCTCTCATCAACTCATCTAACAACAAAGACCCATCTCATCTTAACACCATAAAACTCATCAAATCTTATCTCACCCCTTACATCTCCAACATCAAGTGAGATGACAATCATATCTCTTCAAAGAAACACCAATAAAACTCATAAGCTTCATCCTTTTATACGGTTTAGCACGGATCAATAACCTACGAAGTGCAGAGGTAAAGAAGACTTCAAGATCTATTGAAAAGATCTCGGGTAGGTTTATATGATTTAGTTTACGAGTTCTTGTGTCCTTTTTAAACGAATCAAAGAATGACAATAACATAATTGTTATCGATCATTCTTTAACTTCGAATAAAAAATTGAGCCATGCTCTTCAAGGATCTATGATGGTTATGTTTCACTCACGAAATCTTTTAACAGATTTGAGTTAGAACAATACTGAGATCGGTTTTGATTGAATTTCTGTTTTGAGTCGATTGAGAAGTTTGGATATGGGATAGAGTATTTGTTGAAGTTGTGATATGTTTGAGATGGATTGAGTAGATGTAGACGTATGTTATGAGGTATAATTAGGATTGTTGTTGGTTTGTATGAAGTTTGTTTTCAGTTGGGTTTCACGTCTTTCAACACCTTACGTATCATTTTTATGTTTTAACTTTAATGGACCAATAAAGGTTGAAAGAACTGAGGTCTTTGATGATGGTATTTGGTTTGAGGTATTGTGGTCAATGTCCTTTTCACAGTTTACGCATAAGTATTCTTCATCTTAACCTTCTTTTGATCTTACAAGTAATAAAAAAGTTCTTGGTCTTAAAACCTTACGCGTAAGCATCTTATGCGTAACACAACTTATGTGTAAACTCGGTCTTACGCATAAAGCTTATGCGTAAAACTTACGCGTAACAATTTCTACGCATAACTTCACAGTTATGCGTAGTATTTCTGTAGATGCTCCTTAGGCGTAAAAATAGGGTTTTGACCCAGTTTGACTTTTTCCGGCGAAGTATTCCGACCATGTTTACTGACCAGCTTCAAAGATAACCTAGAAAAAACAGACATAAAGACTGCTTTTTGACCCATTTTAGACTATGAATAAGACCAGTTGACCAAGACCACATATTCACGAGAATGAATAAAAAATGTCAAGAAATGTTTTTTTTTAACAAAAACTGTTATTGTACTATTTGGACACAAATAAGAGTTTGTTACAGCAAATGTTAAATGACAAGACATCTTTTGACCATATGGATCCAGAAACTGTTTAAAAGCAATAACCAAGAATGAATAAGAAAAAAAAATTCAGATTCAAAAACTTGGTACAAAAACAGATTCGACCCAAAGAAAATACCATTTTTTGACAAGATAAAAAACACCAAAAATCAACCATAACTAAAAATCCGACCGGGCTCTCTGATACCAATGTTAGGATCGTATATGTGGAAGATATGGTGATTCGGGAGGTCTTGGAAGATGGAAGAAACCCATCTTCAAGTTAGAGAAAGAAACAAGAGAAGGGAGAGAACTAGTGTGTTTTATTAATGAAAGGAAAATTACACTAATCGAGGCTCACCCTCCATGGAAGTATGGAGGGTTTATATACCCAAACACATACAACTATGGGTAATTGACATAACAAACCCATGTGTTTAAGGTAACAAAGATAGAAATGTAATCCCGTCAATGTCGTTCCATTTACGAGTTAGGAGCGATTCCAACAGCATGCGACCAGACTTGCCCAAAAGAAAGGCATCAAGGGAAAAGCAATCTTGTGCGGGGTTGGTGCAGCGCACCAGCCAAGGTCTGATGGGGTGCCGGTAAGTGTTGCTACTGTGTCTCGGCAGGATTCAGATCTGTTGAAGAAACTTGACGAGGCCAAAGATTCCTCGAACCGCGTGGGTGGCTCATCTATTGAGCGTTGTAATAGTTGGTAGGTTTATGTGTTGCAAAATAACAATCTGTATGTAATAACTCGTGGTTATTTAATAAAATCATCTCTTGGTGAGTTCACGTGGATATTGTTGCAATTTGTGGTGCGGTACTTGTCTGTTTGTCTTTACGTAAAAGATGTATTCATTGTTACATGTATATGCACGTGTGAATAATGCAGGAAAGCCATAATCATGTATGGAGATCCCAAAAATTTCAAGTATTATCATAGTCGGGTATGCTAATAATATTCACGTCTCAAATATAAAATTAAGGAAGCGAGTATCTTGGTTCCAAAGTTGTTAAACGCAAGACATGTGCAATGTTGCGCACCCGTCGTGGGATGCGCATGAACTTATTCCAACGCCTTGAGAACAAGGTGTTTAACAAGGATGCGTGATCCGGTGTTGATGGGTTTGCAACCCTCTTACTCAACAAGTTGTTTAGTAGGTTAACTTATCCTTTTACCATCGTGGTTTATTATGGTGCATGCACGCCATCGTGGGCAAGAAATAAAAAATTGTTAAGACATACAATATATGGAAATAACAAATTAAAATATGTCATGAGTTAGCTAGAAACCGCGGCATTTTATTGATACTTGCAAGTTTTGATGATAAGTAACAAGACAATTATACTAAGTAAGAGAAAGAGTGACTACATAGATGTTTATTGGGCACCGAAAGTGCGAGGCTGCCTGTCTTGTTGGTCAGTAGCCATTCTTATAGGTAGCACCTCTTGAGGTTGCAGATGTTCCATGTCGTGGCGGGTTCACGACCATCCAAGCCTCGTAACTTTGTACGAGCCTGCCTCTGATACTTCAAGAACCTCGTAGGGTCCTTCCCATTTTGGTCCGAGCTTGCCCATGTCTTCTCGCGTGGCTCGCATCATTAGCGCGGTGACGAAATCACCAGTCTCAAGGAGACACCGCGTGCTTTGGCGTCATAGTATCCTTTCATCCTTGATTTTGATTTTTCCTCCCTTATAAATGCGCTGCTCACGCCTTTCTTCCAAAGGTCAAAATCAAGACGGCGTCGTCGTCATTAGTTGCCATGTTAACCTCAAGAAGCGAATAGTTGGCATTCCACCGGCCGGTATGACGACTCGTCCCATAGACTAGTGAAAAGGAGTGTCTCCGTGCTAGTTTTTATTGAGGTGCGGTGCGCCCACAAAACATCGCGAGCTCTTCCACCCATCTTCCTTTGTGTGCATCGGCGCGCTTTAATTCCTTCGCCTAGGCTGCGATTTGCGCGCTCTACTAATCCGTTGGTTTGTGGGTGTTTAACTGATGCGAAGTGCTGTGTGATATTCAACTTCTCGCACCAATCCTCGAAAGGATTTTCGCAGAATTGTTTCCCGTTATCCGATATGATTTCGCCAGGTAAACCGAAATGACATACAATGTTTTCCCAGACGAATCGTTTTACCTGGTTGCCAGTGATTGTTACCACTGCTTTTGCTTCGATCCACTTAGTGAAATAGTCTATGGCGACTATGAGGAATTTTAATCCTCCCGCAGCGACTGGAAAAGGTCCTGCAATGTCAATACCCCACTTATAAAATGGCCATGGGGATGTGATTGGTGTTAGCTCATGCTGTGGTTTGCGCGGGACGGGTCGATGAACTTGGCAGTCGTTGCACTTCCTTATTAAGTCCCGCGATCGCGCATGGTTGGCCGATGAGTACCCCGATCTCTCTGGCGCTGCTACAATAGACCGTGGTCTCGAGTGCATGCCGCATGAACCTTCATGGATTTCGCAAGACGTAATTTGCTTGTAGTGGGCCTACACAGTGAGCCATGGTTGAAGGAAAGAGCGTCGATGCAAGATGTTGTCTCGAAGTTCGAATCTTTGTGCGTCGCCGTATCCTCGCGAGCTTCTTTTCTCGCTTGGGGTAACATTCCTTTTTTAGAAGTCTATAATCGGTGTCATCCATGTAGGACCTTCCTCCTCTATTATGGTGGAGACTTCCATCTCCGATATGGATTTGCTTTTCAGTGTTTCCACCAGCACTTGCTTTGACAGATGTGCGAAGCTTGTCGAGGCGATCTTGCTTAGTGCGTTTGCCTTGCGGTTTTCTCCTCTAGGGACTTGCTTGATGGTGAATCTATCGAAGCCTTTAATCAATGTCTTGGTCTTGTCGAGATACTGAATCATATTTTCTTCTTTAGCCAATGTATTCGCCCAACACGTGATTGGCCACTAGCCGGGAATCTACATTTGCTTCGTGTTATGTACACCCATTCGAGCCGCAATGCGTAGTCCGTGATTAGAGCTTCATATTCGCCTCATTGTTTGTTGTCAGAAATTCAAACGCAGCGTAAGTGAATTCCATTCCTTCGGATTTGTGAGAATGAGGCCGACTCCGACCCGTCCACGCACGAGGATCCATCGTAAACAAGATCCATGGATCTAGTAGTACCTTCTTACTTGATGCGGGACCTCGTCGGTATCCGGCTTCTCGATGATGAAGTCTCGCGAATTTGTCCTTTGATTGCGGTGCGCGTCCAGTAAGAGATGTTGTGTTCACCGAGCAATACACTCCACTTTTGGAGTCGGCACCGATGCATCGGGTTTGGAGATGATCTGTTTGATCGGTTGGTCCGTGATTACCGCTATCGGGTGCGCTTGGAAGTACTCTGCGCGATCGTTTGGCGACAAACACCAATGCTAGAACTAACTTTTCCATTGCACTATAATTCATCTCCGTCTTCTTGAGCGCTTTGCTTACAAAGTAGATGGGGTTTGTCTTGAATCCTCATCATGAGTAGCCTCGCGCCATCGCCCATCACCGCAGACAAGTACATGATCGCTTCTTCCCACGGTCGGGTGCAACAAGTGTTGGGAGCGTTGCAAGATGTCGTTTGAGCCGAGTGAAGGCTACTTACGCCTCCGTAGTCCACCCGAAATCACCCTTCTTTATGCACTTCGAGTGTCTTGAAAAGGGGTAGCGATTTTTCACGACTTGGATAGGAACTGCTTAGGCCGCCGCTTTCCATTGAGAGATTGGACTTCCTTCAACGTGCGTGGTGAGGAAGGTCGATGACCGCCTTTGTTTTTTCTCGGCATGGTTTTATACCGTCGGTTCGATAAGGTATCCATGAACATACCTTCAAGAGCTCGAATGTACACTTTTCTGATTCAGTTCATGTTGATCTCGTATAGTTTTGAACGTTTCCTCAATGTCGCGTACTAACTCCCTTCAAGATGGCTCTTTATGACTAGGTCATCAACATAGACCTCTAGATTGCGCCCACCTTTTCGAAGCGTTATCTACTAACCGGTAGGTGGCACTCGCGTTCTTCAAGCCAAAGGGCATTTTGTGTAACAATAAACGCCTTGGCTTGTGTGGAAGGTCATTTTTCCTCGTCCTCTTTAGCCATCCATGTTTGATGATATCCTTTGTATGCATCGAGGAAACACTTTAATGGGTATCCGCACAAAGACTCTACTTTCCACTATCTCGGTAATGGATAGCGCCTTGTGGACATGCTTTGTTAAGGTCGGTGTAGTCTACACACATACGCCACCGCGTCATCTTGTTTACCATGACCGGATTGGAAAGCGGTCATGGTAATAGACTTCCGCATGATTCATGCATCCACAAGTTTGTGTACCTCACCAGATTGCTTGCGCGCCTGAGCTGCCCGCGCGCTTCAGCGTACAGGAGTACCCTTGTCGGATTCTCGCCTATGCTCTGTTATGGAACGTGGTACTCGGTCATGTGTTTTGGTTCCCATGCGAAAATGTCCGTGTTCTTTTGTAAGAGCCGCACACACCGCTTTGCCGTTGTCCGACGGTGATCCTCCAATAGATATTTCCCGGTCCGGGTATTCGTGGTGAATTGCAACCTTGATTTGGAGTTCGGTTGCACGTTGTTCGGGTCGGTCTTTGTTTCGCATGTAACCGCTACATTCTCTATGTGGGGTAGTGGCACCGTGAGTAACAATGCCTCCTTCCACCGGAATTTAAGCATCCGTCTTGTTGTTGATGGCATCGCGCGATAGTCGATATCCTGTGTCTCCGATAATGCCATTATATGGCGATGGAGATTTGATCACCATGAATTCCATCCGTGCCGTCGCGAATGTTGTTCATTTCCGATCTCGACCGGCGATCTTATTTGCCCGTCGGCCATATTTTTCACCAGAAACCGATCAACGCCTTGTCTTGACCGGCTTAACCGATCACAGATTTCAGACGCATCCGCTGAAGCAATGCTCATACATGATGTTCTGAAGCTCCACCGTCAACATACATGCGGTGGATGTCGCGACCCGCACTTATCTCTATAGTGAGTGGTTCCACCTCGCATTGTCCGCAGCTTAAGGTGGGAAAGAGATTTCCTTTCCACGTGAAAATTCTTGGTCGACCTTCCGCTAGTGATTCATTGCCATGATTGTATCATGTAGATCGTGTCGACCTTGTCTTTGGGTGTCTCTTTCTTGTTTCCACTCTTTTGTCTATCCTTTCCTCTTTAATGTTTTGACCAAGTGGTCCAATCTACCTTTTAACCATCTTGTCGATGAGGCGTAGTTGGACGATTCGTTGGTGGTATGGCCCTTCCGCGCATGATAATCACAGATCCATTCCCAGTCGTCCGATCCTCCGGAGTGCGATTCTGCGTTGGTCTTGGGAAATTCACACCTTCTATTGCGAGTATTTCCTTTGGGGTCTTGATTAGCGGGGTGTATCTATCATTATCCTCCCGCCCCCACGGCCGCGATAGCTCCTATTACGTTACTACCGGTCATTGGATTGTCTCCGTGTTGTTCCCGTGACCGTAGTTCGAGTAGTTCCTTTTGCTATCCGCCGCGGCGGCTTCTCCTCGGACGAAGGGCCGAGAGCGTTTCATGAGTTCATCAAAGGTTTCGGGATCTTGTCGCTCAACCTCTTGATGAGTTCGGATTGTTAATCCGTTCATGAAACCGAGATCTTCAATACTTCCGGCATGCTTTAACTTGCATGCATTCATCTTCAAGCGTTCCATGAATACGCTGTAGACTCTCCTTGGCGCCGCTTTACCTGGCGAGTTCGACAGATTTTTAGCGCACTTCTTCCTCTCGAGTAAAGTTTAGCGAAACGCCTTTCTCAATTCCTCAAATCCGTTGATGCTTCGTGGAAGCTTCTTGAACCGGGCCAGTGCTTCCTACTAGTGTGGAGTTGAACATGTGGCACCACACAGTGCGCGCCAATTTTCAATTGTCGCGGTGATTCAAAAATTTTAAGGTGATCATCGGGTCACTGTTCCATCATAGGTTTTGACGCTGGCGGGCATGCGCCTTCTTTGCTTTCGAGAAGTCACCGATGCTCCGAGTGAACGCATCCACTTTTGGCGGCGCCAAGGAGGATATGTCTTCATCCTCCCGGTCATCATATTTGTTTATGGACTTCCGGTGTCCGGTTTCATTATCCTCGTTGTCCGAGGAATTTTTGAGGACAATTTTCCTTCTTTCAGGCCAGGCCGACCGTCCTCGAGTTTGTACTCGGAGGGCTTTCACTGGGGAATAGCGTCGTCCCAACTGCCTTGGATTCTCGGTTACCAAGTCGGTGTGGACATTGGTATGCTTTCCATCTTCATCACTCTCACTCGGATGATGCGAGTGAGATGTCTCATCATCCTCGATTCTCCTCCCGATTCGCTGAATCTTGGGGTCGGTCGTTTATCTCCCACGCTTCTCTCTCGATGGCGCGGTGGGAAGTCTCGATTCGAATCGAAATTGAGTCGGGCTTTCAAGTCCCGACCGATCTCTTTTCTCTTCCTCTTGCATGAGGGCGTTAATGTTTCGTAGTTTTGGGATACGAAAACTTACGGTGCTAACTCGGTGTGACCCCTCAAGAGCGAGTCGCTTTGTTTCTATCACTATACCCTTATTCCGGTCCGGTGCCTCACGGTACCTTTGTCGCCGGTTTCTAGCACCGATTGAAAGGGAGTAAGGACGGTCTTGCAGATTGATCTACTCCACTAGTGGTGGTTGTAGGGGCTTGGGTTGTTCCCAGCGCGGTTCCATCGGAGAGAAGACCAAGTCTTGGCACGATCCTTGTTTTTAGCAATACTGTTGTCCCGTAGTTCGCTTAGGAGTTAGTCCGCTTATGACTTTTTTCCCATAAGGTCCGATCGCGATCGGCGATTTCCATGCTTCGTCATTCTAGTGTTGGTTCTTAGTGTAGGGTCCCACGGATGGCGCCAGATTATTGACATGTTCTATTTTCTTGTAAACACATGAACATATTATTCTTGAACAGTTTTGTCTTCTTGTGAACACGTGAACATAAGGTTCTAGTATTATTCAAGGAATATACATTATAGCATGTACTTGGTTCGTAAATACTTAATAGAAATTTGGCTTGACCCAATTGACAAGTATTTGGTTCAAAGAGAATTAAGTTATCTATGGAATTCTGATATAGTCTCACAATTCTAATACTAATAGAATACCACTTTAATTATGGTATGTCTAATGTGTTGAAACAAACCTTATTCATATTGTTTGATTCATGATAGCTTTAATTGCTCTGCCTCCAAAAACATATCAAGGTTATAAAATTGCATGTGTCGTGGATACACTCAATATAGTTAAAACCAAGAAGGTATTCAAGACAACTCATAACTGAAACCCCTGGGGATTTTCGGTTTTTCCACTCAAACCAATCAATTCTTAAACCCTTTTGGATTTTTGATTTTTCTACACTTCCTAGCTTGAAGATTGAAGTTTTGGTATTCTTCCTAGCTTGACGAAACACAAAACTGTTGTTTAGATTTTTGGTTAAAGAGTGATACAAAATTAGAGTATTTCTACAATCCCTAATTAGAGTTGTTGGAAGGAATTCCATTATGTCTTGATTTAAGTTCTGAATTTGTTAAAATCTAATGAAGCATTTTATTAACAAATCTAAAATGAGAACTTAAAATGTATTTTGTGGTTCCCTATAAAGAACAATTTATTGTTGCTTAAATACTTAGTATTTAGAGAATTGTCTCTAGTTAGAAAAGTAAGTGGGAGCATATACAAATCTCAAAAGTTTTTGAGAACAAAATACAAAGTTATTAATGTCATACTAAGGTTAAACATGTAAATGTCGACTGAAGTATAATGTTACTCTCATTCATAAATCCGCAAGGATACCTCATCACTTGAGTGATATTTTAGTATCAATGTTGAGGGATATAAGTTAGAAGATTATTGTAAATCAACTAACTACTAAAATACATTATCATATCTTGAATATGATAAATGTTTTAGAACTATGAATGATAAGATGCAGTCCTTAAAAGGCAAATCAGGTTTTGAGGTTGATTGTTATTTTATCTAACAGTTAACCTATGAGGTTGGAATGAGTTTCTTTTGAAGAAAGGCTCACAAGGACAATATTTTATACATGTTAATGCATGACATTTAATAAGAAGTATTTAATCATACTTAACCAATTAACTGTGATTAGATTTTCTTATATATATATATATATATATATATATATATATATATATATATATATATATATATATATATATATATATATATATATATATATATATACACGCATTTATTATATAAAATAATTAATTGTCATACATGTTTCCTTGTATGTGGAATATATCAATTAAAATTTTATAACTCTTTCTTTATGATTACCCTTTGCGAGGACGGTGTGTAATCAAAAGGGTTATGAATCTATATAATCTTTATGTAGTATACAAAACATTTATGCAATCCAAGTTTGGATTGGATCATGCATCTAGGAACTGAGATCTTGAATTTAATTACAATATGATTTTGATTAAATTAAGATAACTCTTGAGTACATCTGACATTAAGTGGGAGCATGGTGTTTATCCTTAAATTTAGATGCTGAAGATATCATTCCATTTAAGCTAGATATTAATCCTTAAGCTTGGAATGAAACTTCACTTGGAATTTAGGAAATAAAACAAACAACCTTGAAATAAATGTTTATTTGGAATAAACAAATGCGGAAAATTAAGTCCAACACAAATGCAATATATCATTCAAAGCAAGTCTTAAATGATATATTTCATTTGGAATAATTTATTACATGGATGGAAACCTAATATTTTTAACTAAGGATTTATCATGTATGTATTATATTGTGTATAGGACTAGTTTGTTGCTTTTGTACAAGAACAAGATGAGCTGACAACAACAATATCTAATTAAGAGTGTTTAGATTATTGTTAATACAGATGTTTACAAATTATAAAGCATAGTGTTGTATAAGTACAATGATGTTAGAGGATAATTAATACTAGTTAAAGTAGGATTTTATCATTTATGATAAATCTGCTAACTAGATATGCTCAACATAGAGCATTGTTGCATTACACATTAAGGAATGAGAATACTTTACACTTTAAGAAACTGTAATGATGATTGTCAATATGTCTTTGACTTCTAATACCTCATGCAAGGTAGGGCGACATCTCCATATTATGATTCTTGCAATAGTATGAGCATATGAGATAAGACACTCATCATTTATATTTCGAATCCCTCACTATATGTGAAATTTGAAACAAGTATTCGGAAAGTTTACTCAAATGACTATTTAGTTTTTCTTGTAAAGAAAGGTTGAGAATGTTGGAAACATTAGACTTCAACTTACTAAATAGTCTCATGCATATCTGTTTTAGTATTTGGATAATTGGGATTGAAAGACAATTTTTACTTTATGATGAATAAAGATACTTGGTATTTGTTATTTATTCATATAATAATTGTTATCCTATATTTGCTTGTTTAATCCTTGAAATTTTTTATTGTTATAAATATGTCCATTGTCGGTTAACAATATATGAATATTGTTATGTAAGGCAAATGTGAGTGTTGGTTATATTCTAACGAGGATGTGGATTGTTCCTGCCAAACTCATATGTATTCACAAGGGATGCATATTGGATACCCCAACTTTCAAATATTTACTTTTGGATCTTTGTCATAAGTAAAATATTGAAAATGGTTTGTTAAAGTCGTCCTTAGACATGAGATACAAGCAAGTTCTGTTATGTGTGGATATCACTTTTGTAAGTATAAGCAAAACGCTATCTGAATAAGGTAGTTATAAAAGCTATATTTCGGAGTGATGTGAAGCAGCATCTACAACACTTGTAGTCAATAAAGGATTTGTTACTCCACTTGATATGTGCAGAAAGATACCATGGCGCCTCTCTAGAATTAATAAGATAATTGTTCGGCCGAACCCAAAGGGTAATGCAAGATGATACTTGATTACATTTGGTATATCTAATTAAATTCTATAACGAGATTCTAAATGGTTAAACTATATGGAATGAGTTAGGATCCATATCCATGGTTTAACGGTATCTATAACAAAGGATGATTAAAATCAAGACATTAATAACCATGCTACTGAGAAGATTTTATGAAACTATATCTCAGACACTTTTAGTTAAAAGGCGAGTGAGAGCGTTGCTAGGCGTTTCCGTCATTAGTTTTGTGTGCTATTCGACACTCCAAAAGTGGGAGTTGTTGGTTTGTGGAGTTAAAAACACTCAAAATGACTAGAAGTGTGTGAGCCTATGGGGGAACACACGTTAAACACGAGACTACGTTATAAACGTTTACTACTTGGACTTTATTTGACCCGATTACATGTTGGATCCAAGCCCAACTGCTGGCCAATTGAAGGGGTGTTTGGATCGATTACAACATGTATATAGGTTTGTGTATGGATTAGGAAAGTGGGTAACTTGGAGGACAAGTTTAAAGCCCAAAAGTCCTAAGTCTTGGAGGCTATATATACTCGATCTAAGGCTCTAAAACGTAATGTGAATATACCCTAACTCCCTGCTACAATACATTCGACCTATCATCACCAATTCCATAAGACTCAATCGGATTTTCATTAATCCGATTAGGGTTTTGAATGTGTTCTTTGAAACCATAAGTTGCATCTCATGATCCAAGTAGTTTTAGGGTTTCAGTTTAAATGTTTTCTGCTAGTTCCTAGTCGAACAAGATGTAGAAACAAAGGTGATGGGTTTGCTGTGGTTATCGGATAATAGACACATACATATATCGGACGTGTTTTGTCCGATATCGGACAAAGAGTTCTCGGGTCTGCTATAGTTCTCGGACAGAAAAGAAGAAAGGGTTTTTCTAGGGTTTCTTGGTTCGAGGTTGTTCAAGTAAAAGACAAGGTGTTGTTTGGGTAAACGTTCACGACTAGCTTTATCGGGCGTATTCGTGATTAAGTGTGTGTGTGTGGACTCGTAGAGGTATCTATTTTAGATACTTGGTTTCTTGTTCGTTATATAGCGTGCAGTTGATATCGAGGGTTAGTTTTCTATTTACCTTTTATTTATTATTGTTTATCATTTACGTGTTTACCTAATTGCATAAACTAGATCCAATTTCGTTGCGTACTCGTTGCGTTACTTGGTTAACTAGATCTAAAATCCCAACATGAAGTTGAACTCATCAGCCTGATGAATGCCATTCAGTTCAGAGTTACACACACTGAAGAGTTAACTCACTAAACTTGATCAGTGTCTTGAATTCCATTTCTCACTATCAGAGTCGGGGATGTTAGTGACCTTGACTGAAGAGTTAACTCACTAAACTTGATCAGTGTCTTGAATTCCATTTCTCACTATCAGAGTCAGGGATGTTAGTGACCTTGTGGGTGCACACTCCATACCTCCTGACCTATTACCAAGTATGACTTAAACCCTCAATTGAACTAAATTTTCAACAATCCTCTCCAATTTAGTACCATTCTTTTTACATAAAAATTAAACATAAAACAAAAACTAATGCATAAATGAAAATATCTTGAAGATTGAATTTCAATTTTAGTATATTACACATTCCAAGTATTAAAGAATCATGGTGTTCTAATAATTGAACCCTTCAATCCATTTGAATACATGAAGACAACATACACAAAAGTTTTTAGACACTTAAACACTCCTGACACTAAATAAGCCATGTGTCCATATCTGATTAATGAATGTTTCAAGAGCCAAAAGCCCAAAGCTCCTTGAAAGAAAAAAATCTTCAACATGACCTTTCAGCAAGACATATCACAAATCTTGGGATGACATATAAACATGTGCTCCAACCTCTGAACATTAAGCTTTCCATATTGAATTCAGCTCTTGAGTTTCCTCAAGAGGGAATTGCGTATCTAAATGCTCAGTGACTATGGTGGAATTTAAACCCATCCTTTTACCAAACTTTAAAACCAAGTCTCTAGCCATTTCATGATTAGTTCATGAATCATGCTATGCTTGATACCTAAGTGTCTAGACTTCCCATTGTACATCTGGATATAAGCCTTTGCCAATGTAGCTGCACTATCACAACGGATAGAAGTAGGTGCTATAGGTTTAGGACACAATGGAATCTTAAGAAGCAAGTTTTTCAACTATTCCGCTTCTTTACCAGCAACTGCTAAAGCCTAAACTCTGATTTCATTGTTGAACTTGTGATACAAGTTTGCTTCTTGGAAGCCCATGAGATGAAACCTCCCCAAGCATGAATATCTAGCCACTGGTAGACGAATTATCTTCGGTGTTACAGATCCAACTTACATCAGTGTATGCTTATAACACTAAAGGATAACTAGTATATGATAAACTATAGTCCATAGTTTTCTTAAGATACTTCAGTACCTTCTGAGCTACTTGTCAGTGATAAGTACTAGGATTACTAGTGTACTTACTCAGTTTATCCACTGTAAAAACAATATCATGCCTTATTACATGTCATGTCATACATCATGCAACCAATCACCCTTGAATACTCAAGTTGAGATACAACCCGACCATTATTAGGTCTCAGCTTCTCACTTGTATTCATAGGAGTACTAACTAGAGTATAATCAAGTAATTGAATTTCCTCAAGACCTTTTCAATATAATGAGACCGAGAAATTGAAATTCCGTTACCTTCATGTTTAATCCTTATACAAAGAATAACATCAGCCTCTCCCATGTCTTTCATGGAGAACCTTGATGATAAAAATTTCTTTGTCAGGTTAACATGAAATTGGTTAGTGCCAAATATCAGCATGTCATCAACATATAGGCAAATGAAGATTCATTTACCTGATTCATCAAATTTGCTATATACACATTTGTCAGATTGGTTCAGATGATAACCACTTTACAAAATCACTTCATCAAATTTTTTATGGCATTGCTTAGGTGCTTATTTTAGTCCATATAAAGACTTAATCAACTTGCACACATTGTTTTTATAGCCAGGCATGATGAAGCCCTGAGGTTGGTTCATATAAACCTCCTCATCTACTTCACTATTCAAGAAAGCTGTCTTTACATCCATCTGATGAATAATTAGATTGTGAATTGATGCCAAGATAATCAAGAGTCTTATGGTATAATTATCTACCGACAAAAAACATACGGTTTAAAAAAATATAATTATTATTGTTTTCTCTCTCATACTTTTTGCAGAATGACAGTTTTACCCTTAAATTTTTTCATAATGCTTAACTCATGTAACATGTCAATCTATCTTCATAAATTTGTTAAATAGATCATGTTCAACATATTGTAGTTGAGCTAACGAAAGCCATCTGCAAAAGTTTGTGCACCTAAACATGAAGATTGTGACTTACATATCAACTATGATATAAGTTCAATACGGAACAAAATAAATCTAAAGAACAAATCACTAAATCCCAGCCATTGATCTAACTTTCATCTGACGGTTACCTTTATTTTAGTCTGTCTAATTTATTTAGTTGCAGGGGTAGTACAAGGGTAATTACGTACATTTATTTCAAACATCTCGTTTACACTCTCACCTACTCTCATAAACTTATCCTCATATTTCACACACATAGCTTCAAAATTCACTGAGTTTCATCTCTATTATTTCATACAGAATCGAAATTATCTACTATCGATTCACTAATCTATGACCACCGGTAAACCACAATGACAACTTCCACCACCAACCGCCGCATACTCGGTGGCTTCTATTTTTCCGAAGAGTTCTATTTCATTTAAACCGATGATTGTATGTGTGTGGGAGGTGCTGGGCGGGGGTGACGAGATCTGTAGCGATCAGATCTTTAACGTAAGCAACGGTTTTGTGATATTGAGGTGGTACTAGTGTCGATGAGTGATGACGTGGAGTTTGAGAGTGAGAAGATATAATCAGTGACTGTTTTGGTGGTTAGCGGTGGGAGCGGTGAATGGGGTCTCAGCCCGTGTTAGGTTTTGGACCGACCGATCATTCGATCATTGCTGCAAGTGGTCTTAGAATGGTAAAGAAGGAAAAGAAAAACAGAAGAATTCAAAGGACATTTCAGTAGAAAAATAATAAAGTAAACCAAAAGCAAAGTGTATACTATACCAAAAAGAAATATTAAAATAACTTTTATTTTGTTTATAGTGAAATCACGTGTAATGACAAAACACAAAATGGTGTCCCTTTACTAACTTTTCTTTTATATCTTCACTAATATTCTGTTTGAGAGTGAGAAGTAGTAGTGGATTTGATCTTGTCATCTTTTTTGTTAAACTTCAATACTCGAGGTTTACTTTATAACTTTTACTATGTAATTTTGACTTGGGTATGTTTTTGTTTTAATTATTGTTGTTTTCAAGGTTTTTGTGATATGAGTTGTATTTTTCTTGAATGATCTTTGTTGTTTATAATGGCTTAGTTTTTAGGATTTGAATGTTGACTAAACTTAAAGTCGAAGAATTTTAGGCACTAGGCTTTATCTTTTTTATTTTCGAAAATCTCCATGAGTTCATGTTTAGTATTTGGTGTTAGAAAAGTTTAATGGCTTACTTTTTTGTGGTATAGTGATTTATACAGAATTTTATGAGATTTATACAGAATCTCATGTGATTTATACAAAATTCTATGGGATTATACAGAATCCCATGAGATTTATACAGTATGAGATCAAACATAATATAAGTAACAAACATTATATATTCAAAGTAAACAAGATATATTCAAAGTGAACAAGAATTTTTCTTTTAACATTACACAACAAAAATAGAATATCCAGTGATTTTGTACTTCCATTTTATATAAAGCAAAATGAAAATCCCATAAGATTTATACAGAATCTCATGTGATTCTCTCTAATCCTTTGTGATTCATATAGAATTTCATGTGATCCATACAGAATCATATGAGATGCTTTGATGAATCACTTGTAATTCATAAGGATTACCCATGTGATACATAAAAGATACTCGTCAATTATATTTATAGAACACATGAGATTCTATATGAATTCCAATGGATCAGAGAGAATCACATGAGATTCTGTATAACAACATACAACTTTTTAATAAAGAGATTCCAAGAGCTTATTTCAACAATCATATAAAAAACATATACCCTTAAAAAGTTGTGACATAAAAGTATAAAACAGTGATTTACTCGTTTTACAAATCACATGATTTTTAAAATAACAAATCATGAGTGAATTTTTACTTAATCCGTGGGATTTTTACGAATCTGTGGGAGTTTTTACTTAATCCATTGGGATTTTTCTGGACGAAAATTTTTTAAAAAAAGTTCGTTTTTACGAATCCTGTGGGATTTTCTACGAATCCCGTGGGATTTTTCCGACGGAAATTTTGAAAAAGAGTTAGTCGAAAGTATATATAAAAGTGCATATCTATAGAAAGATGATTTAATTCCGTCGCGATGGTATATTTTTCAGAACAAGATTTACTGGTTTGTAAGATATGTTGTTTTTAAAAAAGATGAAAATTGGGTTTTATATTAAATGAATTTAAAATCCAATTTCTTTCTCTCTTTGTTATTTTGCTTTCATTTCAAATTAGATGAAAGGTGGATGAATCAGTTGAGATTGACTTATTTATTCTTTAAAGGATACATGTTTTGAAAGATCTCACCTCTATCAACTATTGAAAAATTTAGTTGAGCTAACGAGACCCATTTTTTCGGGTACAACCGGGATCATGACCGTTTGGTAAGTTCTCCCGAGCTCACCCGTACACTAACCCGTCAACCCGATATCAAACCGTTGTTCTAAATCTGGAATCGGAATATGGGACCGAAGCAGTTGTAAACCGGTTCAGCAACACACACTTTGTGATGTAGAAAAAGTTTAGTGGCCGGGTTGAAAACTATACCGAAAATATCTCTTTTTTTGGTAACGAAAATGATAATAAGAAAAAACAAAAGAAAAAAAAAAACGTTGGTTTAAAACAAGACACACAAACAAAGATTTCATGATTCAGGTTCACTCACTTCGATACTCCCTATAATCACCACACATTTCACATTCTCCCCCAGAAAATCTCACAAACAACACTTGGCACATTAACACTCATCATCTTCACATTCACATTCTTAAAGGTAAACAAATTCATTTTCTGTAACATCTCGTTTTATTTATCTGTTAATCACACCTTAATGAACTGATTGCTGTATCTGTTAGCGATCATATTTCACTATGCAGTTATTAGATTCCTAATTATCTGTTTTTCAAGCAGTAATAGTTTAAGAGCATTGCTATATCCTATAACTTGTCACGATCATGAAAGTAGGAGGATAAATATATGCACAAATATTAGGAAGAAGTATCGTTTTTCATAGTTTAGTTAATGTTTTAAGATTTTGTTCTGTTTTTGCGGCTTTTGGTCTGCCAAAGCCTAGTTTGAAAGAACAATAGCTATAGCTAAATTTAATGTAAACTTTGACTTGATATGAATTAATCCGCCTACCTAGACCAATTACTTGCTAGGCGGTGTTCGACCGCCCGACTAGCGCCTAGTGCTTTTTGGAACCGTGCTGATAGGCGCTTAGGATATGCAGTCCCAAACACCCTGTTAGTGATTTTTGGACCTTATAAACGGGAACTCTCTACAGATCAATCAACTTACATTTGTATGACGAGAAACCTTTATTTAGATAGTCATTTTAATTTTGGTTCTGTTGTCTTTTCCCTTGCCAGGAATATTAAGCAAGCGATTTGCTCGAAACCGGAACCGCTGATAAAACAGTTATATCATTTGGTGATTTTGTGAGAAAGTTTTATGGTTGGATTAAACCATATCTGTCAATGTATGTGATGCAATTTCTTGCAAGCGAAGAATAGCTAGATGATGGCTACAACCACGGTAGTTGGACTAAGAGCAGGGGAAAGACTATTGGGTTCATCGTCTTACTACTCCGACGTTACTGAAAAGTTTTCAACTAGTACTGATCTCGGGTTCATATTTCCCCCAACTAAGAATTTAATTATTGCAAAAAAGTCATCCAATTATGGCCATGGGTTTATATCTGACCGGCGTAATAAAGACATTCGTTACATCAGAGCTTTAAAGGAACATGTGGACACTGCTTCCAATACGAGTATAGACCAATGGTTTCAGGGACTTGAGCATATGGAGGCCAAAGGGTCTGATCAAGAGTTTTCGGTTGACGCGTTGCTTTTGTTACAGAAGTCGT
Source organism: Chrysanthemum lavandulifolium (assembly GCA_022545495.1). Lineage (NCBI taxonomy): Eukaryota > Viridiplantae > Streptophyta > Magnoliopsida > Asterales > Asteraceae > Chrysanthemum > Chrysanthemum lavandulifolium. The sequence continues at coordinate 117,110,784 of CM040239.1, read as the reverse complement.
TGTTGGAAAAGCAGTGGCTCCTTTCACCTGAGGAGACGTTGACTGAAAATAATTCAATGGAGGAAAGTAGCAAAAAGGTTTATGTTAGTGGTTCGGAGAAATCTGCTCGTAGGCGTAGAATAGATGGTCAGAGGAAATCACCAAACAGAAGATTTTCTACTAATGAAGTTGGTGTGAAGAAGCCGGTGAAATTTGTAATTAGTCCAGAACTGCTACAAACTCGTGTGAGAGGTTATGGTAAAGGTGTTGCTAGTGATACGTTGTTAACTCATACGGAAGTTGTGGTTTTATCGAAAAAAATTAAAATTGGTCAACAGTTAGAAGAGCGGAAATCAAGGTAACTGAGTATCTTGTTGTTCTTATCAATCAAAACAATCATATATGTATATGTTTGTAATTTAACGAGCTCTGCGACATTTTTAGATTAAAGGAAAGATTGGGATATGAACCATCTGAGGCTCAACTTGCAGCTTCGCTGAGGATTTCACGAACTGAATTGCAAATGAAACAGATTGAGTGCAAATTAGCTAGAGAGAAGCTAGCCATGAGCAATGTCCGTCTAGTAATGTCAGTTGCACAAAAATATGCCAGCATGGGAGCTGAAATCGGTGATCTGATTCAGGTGTGTGTTATCATTAATAATGGCAACTGATAGAAGCAATATATTGACTAGCATGTTAAATCTTGGTATCACTGATTTATAGGTCTGGATATCTTTAATTTTGTATACAACTCTATGTTTTATGCAGGGAGGTCTAATTGGACTACTCCGTGGTATAGAGAAATATGATTCATCAAGGGGGTTCAAGATTTCGACCTATGTTTATTGGTGGATACGGCAGGTGAGAATGATACATCGATTTTTTAATGTTGTTACTTCATTTGATAGAATTAATGCAAGATCCATAAGTGAGGCTAGCACCAATTTCACTCACATTAGTGTTTTTGGTTATAGTTTCTGTATAGTAGGCGTTATCTAATATGCCACTTACCTTATATGTCGCTTGCAAATTTTGACTCTAAATTTATCATCATGAGTTGTTGGGGGTTGGATATAATACCATAAACTACCTAGCCAAAATCAAATGTCAAATGGCATAACAACCAAAAGGTTTTTGTATAAAATGTTCTTCAACAAGCAAGGGAAATTATAATCCTTGTAACTTTTGTCTCTTTAATTTCAGGGTGTTTCCAAAGCATTGATTGAAAACTCTAGGACCCTAAGATTACCAATCCATATGCATGAAAGACTGAGTGCTATACGAAATGCCAAGGCTAAGCTTGAGGAAAAAGGAATAACGCCATCAATCGAGGTAAGTTAAACATTACATTTACTAAAAATAAATGTTACTTTGCTGTTTTTCTTTGATTTTGTAACTTGAACTAATGAGCTATATCTTCCTGGTGAAACAGAAAATCGCAAAAAGTCTAAACATGTCAACAAAGAAAGTATTGAATGCCACTGAGGTACTTGTGGTTTTAGGCAAACTCGTTTTTATGTATCGAATTTCGTTCATTTTCATCATATTAATATTTAGAGGCTTTCTTGCAGGCGAAATGCAAAGTGTTCTCACTTGATAGGCCAGTATGTCCTTCTTTAAATGGTCTCCCAGGGGATACAATTCACTGTGTAAGTCTAAATTATAGCTAACTAAGTATCTGACTGTCCATGTAGACTCGATTGGTACCATTTAGATGTGGTAAAATGGCCTGTCTTGCAAGTTGGGTAACATTACAGAATGGGTAGCTTTTTATTGTCAAATATGATTACCAAAATTGTATCAGTATAGGTTTAGTATGTTTTTCTGAGTAATAAGGTTTAAGAAGTTAAAAATATCATCAAGGCAACTTTCTACCCATTTGACCCGTTCAATTTAACTAAATGTTTTTATACTACCCTTAATTGATTCATTTATATTTAAATGGGTTTAAGTTAAACATTACCTGACAACAGACAATCACTTGGTAGTTATAGCTAATTGTTATTGTTGCAGTACATGGCGGATGATCACCCAGGGAATGACCCTTGGCATGGAGTAGATCACGGGGCACTCAAGGTACTTCACATGTTTTACAAAATTCAGCATATTGTCCTTAAGTTGTCATATATTACCAGCTAACCCCTAATTACACACTCCATGTGGCTGCTAGAAAAACATATTGAAAAGTGATTATAACTATCCATTTTTGATCCTGATAGTAGAAAGTAGCATGCGTCTGTGCAGATGTTATGGGATAAATGAACTAGTATTCAAAATTGCTCAAAATTGATATTCTTCTCATATTGCAGGATGAAGTGAACAAGTTGATGACCACAACTCTAAGGGAACGGGAAAGAGAGATCATCCGGTTGTACTATGGTCTTGACAATGAATTCCTTACATGGGAAGATATTAGTCGAAGGTATGAACTCTTATTCAGGTTGTAGCTAATGAGTCAAAATGGGTCACTATTTGTTATGGGTGAAACGGGTCTGGCCAGGTTGACCCACAGACATTTTATACATTATGCGTTAGTTATGACTGGTTGACTGCAACTATAATATCATTGGAATAATATATTATAGTGTTTTTTGCAGAGAGAAGTAGAGTTTCAATGACTTTCAACTTTTCACATGTTCGGACCCATTCCCTTTTTGCAAATCTTTCAATTTGAACCGTTTGAGATAAGACACAACCAAGTCAATCTTAACTAAGTCGAAATTATCAAGTTCACTTTTAAAACTCCTATCTACCCTTCTACATAAGGGTAATTTGACTAATCAATCATCATAGTTATCTTTTTGTTGCAAACAACTCATTTTTCTTGCAAATAAACATCAAAATGAATACATTGCGCTGTTACATATTTACCTTTTTGTATTTCTGTAAACGTGATGACTAGTTTGCAAAGAAAAACACACGATTGTTTTAAAAATGAATGGCTCTCTTGTTTTGGTTTCCTTATCAAAAAGTCAAACAACCAATGAATGATAAAATTACTTTTCATGAAGATGATGCATACGAACTTGATAAGTTGATAAGTCAACTAAGTTACATGGGTATAAATGTAATTTTACAATCAGAAACGACTAACAATCTGAAACATAAGGACTCTGAAGGTTCAACTTCTGCTCTATATCTAGTTTAACATGATATCGTCTTGCAGGATGGGGTTGTCGAGAGAACGAGTTAGGCAGGTCGGGCTTGTTGCACTTGAGAAACTAAAACACGCTGCACGGAAGACAAATCTCGAGGCTATGCTAGTGGAATATTGATCTTTTGTTACAGCGGGACTAGGCAAATTTGCCTGTATATACACACAATAGATACATATTTATACATAATACTTGAATGTAAAGGCTTCGTATCTTACGATATAACATGGTGCACTGTGTATAAAACGTTTATACATGAAAAATAATGATATATATGTTTTTTGGTTAAACAATGTTCTGTTAAACTTACATTTGTTTTCTAGGACTTGTCTGGTGATTGCTTTTGTGCATATTCTTTTGGGATTTAAATTTAGGGAAAACGCTATAAAATTGTATCGAACTTGACCCAATATTGTCTAGTGTGTATCAAACAATTTTTTTTTACACGTTTAATTTATGCTATTGTGTATCATTACGGGTAATGTTCGATACAGTTGAATGGGTAATCAATTGAAAATGTATCCAACTTTAGTGGTATTATACATATAACTAAAAAGCGGGGATTCGATGTGACACGACACGTGTCCCCGCGATTTATTCTGCAAAGTTTGTGACTTGGCAAGAATTACCGCGCTTAGGTGTCATTTAAACCAAGTCCAAACATTAAATGCAAAGTTTCACAACTTGGCAAAACACACTGAAGTTTAAGTGTCGCTACAAAATAAGTCCTGAAGCCAATCCTCATTGCGTCGCGAGTTTCTACACTTAAGAATCAAAATAAGGATCTCGTTTTAAAACTATTATGTTGAACCCCATACTATATAACCCTAGAAAGTATCTAGGTTTGATTTGCATGTTTTACCAGTATTAAACAGCAGGAAATACTTAAAACATTAAAATATTTTTACGAAGAACAATAAAAGAAAAATGCATGTCCTCAAGCATATGATTTAACACCCTCCTAGTTACTCCAATACACGGAAAAAAAAAGGACATCAAGTCACTACAATACCCGGAAAAAAAAGGACATCAACTGGATGTGAATTTATTTAGCATTTTGCATTGTTTATGATGTTTTAATAGACCTTGACCTCAAATTCTTCCATCCTTTTCTCCCCTTTAGGAAGATTCACCTTTAACTCTCCCTCATTCATAATTGCTACGACACCACTCGTGGTGGTGTTTCTTGGTAAATCAAATGTGCTTTCGTATTTAATATGCTTGTAATCTTTTGTCACACCATCACCTTTAATTTTCAGCTTATTGGATCCATGCAATTTACAAGATGCATCCACATCCCCCTTCTTGACTCCAGGCATGCGTATGATTACGTAGTGGTTTTCAGCATCCTCTGAATCAGACATCTCTGCGTAAGTCGTCTCATGGATCATTCTCCTGCTATTTGGTGAAAATCCTTTAAGCACATCTGAAATCATAAACAAACATATGAACTCAATCATTTTAGCTCAAATAATCAGAATAAGAGTTGATGCATGGTCATAAAACAGCATAGAATATGTGCAATAACCCTTTACCAAAAATAAAACATCATAGAATATGTAGAATTAATTACTAAGTTGATGACGCGTGAGTACGAAAACATTATACACATATTTTCTTATCATGTACAAGATAAAAGTAAAATATGTACGATATAGTTACATATGTTAATAGGCACACAAATATAAAGAATTTCGCATTTGAGTGTGTATACCTATGTAAGTTGTCTCAACTTTTCTTAAGTGTAAAATTTACTTTGTTACATTATACTACCTCCGTCCCACATTAAATGTCCACTATGACTTTTTTAAGTCTTTTTTCTTCAACTTTGATCCGTAAATATATCTTTTGTGTTATATAATACTTAATAAAATTATACAAATGAAAATCGTTTAAAACTTAATCCAATCATATATATTGCATCAAATGTTATATAACACTAACAAAATATTTAAAGTCAAAGTTTAAAAAAAAGACTTAAAAATCATAATGAATCTTAATTTGACTTTATGAAAGAATATTTTAGGATTAAGATCTTTTAATGTTCTGATGAACATAACCCATTGTTTGGATCAATAAATAAAAAATAAATAACTAAAGAGTATAATTTTAAAGAAAAATTAGGGCCCACATGCTTTACTCTGTCAAATTTTTTATTTAAAAAAAAAAGAAAAAAAAAATAATAATAAGATTTGTGTTGCATATAAGATGTATCATAGTTGTCAAATAATAAACACAACTTATTTATCATACACCAAAATGACAAAATTCAAAATTTTGATACGCTAAAAAGAAAATTAAACAAATAATACGCTCCACAGCCTTTCAGAGGAAAAAAAACGCTATACAAAGTTAGAAATTAGCAATTAACCCCATTCTTTTAGTACAAACCTCAATTAAGCGAAGAAATTAGGTTTAACGATTATACTTCTATACCCTACATTCTCCTGTCAGATCAATTATTTGTAGCCTTTTTATGACCATCATATAAGCTAACGTAATTTCAGAAGTGTGTCAAAGAATGTATATACACATGGCATATTTGTTGTAGTGTGTGGGATGAAACCGGACAACGAGTCTGCTCAGAGGATTTGACACAAGGAGCTGCTTCAGGATAACCATTTTTCACTACAATCAAAGCGTATATTTTCAAGACTTTGGTTTCATGGATCAAGTTATTATATAGACAAACCCTATTGGACCATAGCATAAACTAAGTAATCTTAGAAAGTGAATCTTTTAAAATAAAGAGTTATTTACGTGATTTTGACACTAAAAAAACAATAAAATCGATCAGCTACAAAACACTTTTGATAACAAAATGATGTCAAACTAATAATCACTGAAATTTTAATTAAATAAATGATAAAGAATTTGCACCACACGTGTATCTTTCACGACATAATTTTTAAAACTTATTTACCTAAAATAAAACACTAAACGCCACCAAAATAAACTTTAAAGTAATCGCGATCATACATAGTTGTGACCCAACGCGATCGCGACCTACAAAACTACAAGATCTTACACAAATCATGACCCAAACTACAAATCGCGACCTACTATAAATACAAGAACTAAAAATCGCTACCTATTTCTTATATGTTTATCAACCTAAATCGCGACCACCTAAAACTTTTTATTTGTTTACCAAAATCGCGACCCAAACAAGTACCAAGGACCCAAACCAAAGAAGTACTATTTTCATACAAAATGTATAACATTTAATGCATAAGCTATAAGTTGTGGTTTAAACAATGGTTTTGATTTAGTAAAATTTATTCTGAAACTTTCTTATAAAAATATATAATAGGCTCTGATATGTTGTGTGTTGGAAATATGACATGTATAGTCACTTTCACAATTTCTTTTTTATGGTTCATTTTGGTAAATTGTAAAAAAATGGTCTAGATTGGTAAATAGAATGTATATTTGGTCTAAATAGGTAATTGGTTTTAAATAAATTATATATCGCTCTAGACTAACCTATAACTGGAAAGGAATTATAAAATAAAATAAAATTATAGGGTAAACTGCAAAAAATATACATGTGGTTTCTCATTTATGTGAAAAATGTCCCTCAAAACTAAAAATAGTGAAAAATGTCCGTGTGGTTTCTACTTTGTCGCGTATAATCTCTTTCGGCTAACAATCGTTACAAATCCCCGTTAGTGGCCATGTGAAATGACTAATTTACTCTCGCCTACTACATGGACATTTTTTTGCAAGAATTTTTATTATTTATTATTAGTAATTCAAAGAGACAAAGGTCGTAGTGATCGACTTTGAGTGCAAAATAAAGTCTTTTCTCATCGGTCACGTCTTCAATGTGATGATGTGATTCATTAAAATGTTGACACGTGTCAGACATATAAGTCTTTTTCGATTATTGGCGAAAGACAACATTATCAATCGCTTGTTTGACTTTTATATACAAATGTGCGAGCGGTGAGCGTGCGAATGTGCGATTTGAACATAACTTTATTAGAAATGACCACTATGAGAATCAAATCTTTCTTTATGATACAAAATCTTTATTAATTCTTTAAAATATTTATTTAAATTATGACAATGTTACTCTTGAGTCTTTAAAATATTTACTTAAAATCTACATTTTTAATTTATAATTCAAAAAATGGATGAATTTTTATAAACTTTTTACCTTTTTTAAACGTAAATTTTTTAAAATTAAAAAAAAAGAAAAAACTTTTGAAATCGATTAATAAAAACAACGTATTTTTTAAAATTCAAATAAAAAGCGTAATTTTAATCAAAAAACTTTTAAAATCGATTAAAAACGTTTAAAATTTACGTTTTAAAAAAAAGTTTTTCGATTTAAATAAATCGATTAAAAATTACGCTTTAAAAGATTTAAATCTGAAAAACCTTTTTTTTTAAAACGTAATTTTTTTAAACGTTTTTAATCGATTTTAAAAAGTTTTTACCGATTAAAATTACGTTTTTTTTTTTTAATTTGAATTTTAAAAAATACGTTGTTTTTTTTAATCGATTTTAAAAGTTTTTTTTTTTTTTTTTTTTTTTTAAATTACGCTTAAAAAAGGTAAAAAGTTTATAAAAATTCATCCATTTTTGAATTATAAATTAAAAATATATATTTTAAGTAGATTTTAAGTAAATATTTTAAAGACTCAAGAGTAACATTGTCATAATTTAAATAAATATTTTAAAGAATTAAGAAAGATTTTGTACCATAAAGAAAGATTTGATTCTCATAAGTGGTCATTCCTAATAAAGTTATGTTCAATCGCACATTCGCACGCTCACCGCTCGCACATTTGTATATAAAAGTCAAACAAGGCGTTGATAGTGACCGATTTCGCTAATAATTGAAATAAGATTTATTGTCTGGACACGTGTCAACATTTTAGTGGAATCGCCATTCGCATTCTCGCATACGACCAATTGGAAGAGACTTTATTTTGTACCTCAAAGCCATCACTATGAAACTTTTTGTCTCTTTCGGAATTACCCTTATTATTATTATTTTTTGCAGTTTACTCTTGTTTTTATTTTGAGTTCCCAAATATCCCTTCACTATTACAAACCCAAATTTATCTATCACCACCACCGTTTACCACCACACAACCAACACCACCACCCTTTACCACAGACAACCACCACCATCAAACCCCCTTTATTTATTTATTTATTTATTTATTTATTTATTTATTTTTTTAAATATGTTTTGCAAAACGACCTCCATGGGTTTTATAAAGGGGTTTTCTAACTTGCCCCTAAGGCACAAGTTAAACACATCAAAAGTACTATGAGACCCACGAAAAAAGACTTAAGAATCCACACAAGTTAGAAAAATCTATATCAAAATTGACAAATGCTCTTATTTAAACGTTAGGCTAAACGTGATAAGACCAAACCAATTCGGTAGCCATTTTGTTCGGTCTCACTCGATCCCCCTACTACCCCAACCAAACCCCCCTTTGATTCATTTGGCCTGGTCTTGGATTGAATGAGTAGGAAAGAATTGTGTGTGTATTTTTTGTTTTATTTAATTTTTGGGGTATGTTTTTAGTTGTAAGCGCGGTTCCTTTAGACTTAATGTAATAATACCACACCAAGACCAAACCCAACACTGTCGCATCAGTGTCATCTCAGCTTTTTCTCTTCTAGACCAAACCAATACCAAACACTCGTAGTAAGGATACCACAATTACAACAAAAAACATACCACACAAAATCAAATAAAACAAAAGATACACACACAATTCATTTTCATTTCATTCGATCTAAGACCAGACTAAATGAATCAAAAAAGGAGGGCACACGCTGGGTTCGGTTGGGGTAGTAAGGGGACCGAATGAGACTGAACAAAATGCCTAGACCAACTGAATTGGTTTGGTCTTATTATGTTTAGCCTTACTACGAGTGTTTGGTCATGATTTGATTTAAAAGAGTGAAAGTTGAGATGACGCTGATGTGGCAATGTTTATTTGATCTTAGTGTGATCATTACATTCAGTCTTAAGATTAAAAGATGTAGTCAAAACATATCTAAATGACAGATTCTTAGAACAAATCAAAAGCAAAACGTTATATTCTTCTTTGAAGACAATGAGATTTAATAAAGATATAAAGAACATTTAACAAAAATAAAGATTTGTTAAAAAAACAACTAATAATAGTGGGTTTGAAGTGACATTGGCGATGAAATGGTAGGTGATTTGGATTAGGGGTGAGCAAACGACCCGAACGGACCGGATCGATTGACGGACCGACCGAGACCGGATCGGACCGACCACATTCGGTCCGGTCTTCGGTCTAGGCTTTTGGGCTAATTCGGTCGTCGGTTCGGTCCGGTCCGCACCACAAACCGACTATTTTGGCCTTGTTCGACCGGACTGACCGACGGACCGACCGAGACCGGACCGGACCAACCACATTCGGTCCTCGGTCTAGGCTTTTTGGCTAATTCGGTCCTCGGTCTTGACGGTCCGGTCCGGTCCGGGACCGATGTTCACCCCTAATTTGGATACTTAAAAATGACTAACCAATTGATATTAGGTACTGTGATCTAAATGATCTTAAGTTTTCTTTTATAAAATTATACAAATACTTAAATGAATAAAACGCAAAAATATTTATAATACGCTATTAGCAAGTTTTTATAGTATAATAACTTAAAAATCATAAAAATAATAGAGTGATTTATCAGATTGTGTGTAAGATATTGCATAAAGTTAAGATCCAATAATCATTTTCTACAAAGTCTAAATAATAACGCTTGGTTAATACGTATCATCTGATAAATTATGGATCAATGATCAGGTTACTTTAAAAAAAAGTCAAAAAATAAAGTTAGAATTAAATGAGAAGAAAATTTAAAGTGAAAAGAATGATAATAAACCATAATCACACATTTCAGATGCACCTATAAAAAAAATATGCATCTCCTCTTGAAATTGTTCTTCTTGTTTCAAAAATGTGGCTGAAAATCTTTCTTATTCTTCTTATTTTATTTTTTCTTCTCACCGTATCCCTTCCTAGTATATTTTATTTATTCTATAAGAATGACAAATGGGTAGGTTTTGGGTGGGATGGCCATTCTCATTCCCATCCCCGAACCCGAGAAGAAAAACCTGCCCTAAATCTACCACAATTCTTGTAGAGAACTTATAGAAACGCCCCCTTGAAGCACAATCGTTTAATATTGGTAATCGTGAGGCGTGGCGTGGCGGCATGACTAAATCTCACTTCTTAGTGGCCAAGACGAAGCTTTTGCGTTTATAAGGCGTCACGTGTAAGTCGACACAAAATATGAAAATATTTATATATTTATATCATATTTCACATAGACGTGACATAAAGCGGTGTTATTAATTCATGGGGTTTTCATTTTTTGGGTAATTAGGGACTAACGGTGTATTTAATCAGTCAATTTATACCATCACCTGTCACCACCACCATCCTCCCTTTATCTCTTTTTCCTGCTTCTCTCTCTAAATTTCTGCTTCTATCTCTAAAATTAACACCATCACTATTTTCAAACCTCATAAACTCTTAAAAAAAAACATAATCTCAATCAAACATCATCACCATTCTCTCTCTAAAATTAAGATCATCACCATTTTCAAATCATGCAGATTAGATTAAAGACCCAAAAAATTGCAGTGCACACAAAATGAGTTACTATATCAAATAAACACATCAATTAGATCTACATTATTGTGAAGGGTTATAAAATCTGTAAAAAAAACTTATATATAGTTGAGTTATAAAATTCATGGCATTTGTTTTGTAGATCTGTTGCTGCCCCGCTGCCGCCGTTGCCGGAATCTTCCCCCGTCGCCGGAACCTTTACTACCAGCATCTACCACAGCTACCAGCCGGCGAACCACCTGCCTTCCACCCAGCAGTCTTCGACCCACCACCCATCAGCTTCTTTGTTGCGCCGTCGCCGGAATCTTCCGCTGTCCCGAAGGTATTTTCACGTTTAAATGTTTTTCTTACATATCTATGTTTTATTTTCAACTTTTAAAATATAAATTTGTATATTTTCAAACTTTGAATGGATTTTTTTATAGATCTAGATATATTTTTCAGATTTGAATTGTCCTAACTCCTAACATTTTTGACTTTTTTCATATCTGTTGTTGTCTTCGTTGTTTATGAAGTTTATATAAATTTGGTTGGTGAATGTAAGTTTGTCCAAAATTATTTACAAAGTTTATATAAATTTGGTTATAAAGTTTTTACAAATTTGGCTGTTATAAATTAATGTAATTTTTTTTTATGTAAACTAAAACTATTATTGTTGATTGATTCAGTGGCCACCAGCAGGACGAGTGCCTGCAAAGCGTTTGCTGATATGGCTTCCGCCGCCTCATTATATATTAGATTTAATTGGTGTTAATTTTGTTAGTAAACTATAGGTAAGTTTGTTGTGTAATTTTGTGGTAAATTTTGTTAATATAAATGTTCTTAGTTAAATGTAGGTAAGTTTTTGTTGATGAAAATTACGAGCAACCAAAGTTGTTTTGGGTTGTCCAAATGTTGGTTTTGATGTTATGATGACTTTGGTTTTCCAGAAATTTCATGATTTGTTAAGACTCAAGAGTCGATGTCTTTCGGTTTATTGTTTGTTACAAGGCAATGACGACGAGTTTCAAATATGAATTAAAGTAGTGATTCTTTGCATTTTCAAATCATGCCGGATAATGTAATTGGGCAGAGTATGGTGTGTTTATTTTGTATGCCGGATAATATGAATTAAAGTAGTGATGGTGTTAATTTTAGAGAGAGGAGCAGAAATTTAGAGAGAGAAGCAGGAAAAAGAGATAAAGGGAGGATGGTGGTGGTGACAGGTGATGGTATAACTTAACTGATTAAATACACCGTTAGTCCCTAATTACCCAAAAAATGAAAACCCTATTTTGCCCTCCGTTGACTGACAGAAAATTGGTCAAAAGGACTCGCAACGATGAAAAATGCAAGATTTGTCCCACTGCGATGCTTCTCTACAAGTTTAGGGACCAACGGTGTATTTTAGTCTAATAATTATTAGAGCTCCAGCCAAAAAGAGTTCTCAGCGTTGGTATATTCACTACAACAAAACCACTTTTGGCCACGGAAGTCGAGGACCTTCTAGCGACTATAAAATCATCTTTAACACCCAAAACCCGCCTAAAAGTCGATAAACCTTCCACTGAGTTTTCTCGTCATCCCCAGATAGATCCTTTGCCATATTGGATATATATAGTAACATGCATAAAAACTTCATATAAAAGTACGTTACATCTACAAAGGGTGATATCATATATATCACGATCACACCATAACTCGATATTACAAGATTGCATATGCACAAACTGTAATGCATAAATTGTGATGTTTGCATCAAAAGATGTGGTGTGAGTATCAACTCCCATCTACAAACTACCATATACTAAACTAAAAATCCAAAAAATTCTATTAACGTCTCACGCATGTCACAAGAAAATTAAATTGCATGACTTATTATGAAAATTTTATTAGTAATTTCGCATCAAATAATGCAAGAAAGATTGACTTTAACATGAGACTGCCCTGAATTTAGTTATTTGGAGGGTGGTTTAGTTGATCTTTACCACGAGTTTGTCGGGTATGATTTCCGCTTGTTTCAACTTAGGAAAAATGACCCTTAATAGTCCATCATTCATCTCTGCTGTGACACCATTCATATTGATGTCTTTTGGCACATGGAATTTCCTGCTGTAATGTGTACTTTCAAAACCATACATCACCTTGCCTTGGGCGTGCATCATATAATATTCATCATTTTAACAGTTGCTTTGACCTCCTCCTTTCGAGTCCAGGCATTTGTACTGATAAGCAGACATGTTCCGCATCTTCTGTCTTGGATGAGTGTGGAGTTCTCGCTTTGGAGTCAATGAGACTGGCTTGATCGGATTGTTACGGTATGCTCTTCTGAAGGTTGTTGAGAATCGATCAAACACGACATCTGGAATCATCAAGAAGCGTATCAAATCATTTTAGGTACATATAATAGGAATAACTCAATTTAATTATTAGCTAGTACGTGTTAGGAGTTTAGGACACCTGTTGCCGCGGCTGGACGAAAAGGGGCGGCCAGTCTACTGCTGAGATTCGAGACATTGAGCTGCTTCAGTAGAACCGGGTAAGCCATCTCCAATATAATCAGTCTAAAAAACTTCAGGACTAAAGAATTATATTGGCAAGGCGATATATATACTTTATGAGCGGATCACTTAAAATTATATATTATTTAGTACAACTTATTTTACGAAAAAATCAGCTAATTAAATAAACATTCATTTTCTGTCCAGGAAAATAAACTTTCCTTTTTAGGATTTTGAAATCAAATAATTGTTAACCATGAAAATACTGTTTCCAAGTTACCTTAGCAATTTGTTATTTTATGATGCTTAAATATCCTATAAAATTATATAGAATTACATGACACAATAATGATTTATGTTTACTCTTTAAATCTTAGTAACGTAATATATATTCCTTCAAAATAATAATAATAATTGGAAACAATTGCCTTGATCATGATTATCCTATTGAATGCAATTGATTGCCATATACAATTATTTATTAGATTCATATGCGGAATTGATTTTGATTTGCATATGTCTAAATGAAAATGATTTACTTACATATATAGGAGGACCATAGGACTATAGGAGTATCTTGTTGCGGATCTTTACCCACCCAAACCAATGGGTATTTTCAAAGTCGGGTTGAATAAACGCCAAGCTTAAGCTCGGCCTAATATTCAAAGATAGAGATTTGATTTCGCGGTTGTGCGAGTCTTCATTTTGGAACTCAAACTCAATTAAGTAATTGAATTAACTCGATTATCTGTTGACAATCGATTTTTTATTTAACGTATAAATTGCTTATCATTAACTGAGATCTTTCGAGCTTGGGTCATTAATCGATAATTTGTGTATATGTGAATAACGAGGATCTTTACCAACGCTCTGCTGCGGGACGCAGAATTTTACGCGAAAAAGTTCAAGTATAAAATCTCATTTAAATCGGTTTTAGTTTTTACTAATAACACGTTTTAAACATAGAGAAATACATCCTACATTTTAAACTTAGGGATAATTTTCGCAATGCCAAGGACCATTTATGTTAATTTCTGTTACAAAGATGATCCTTCGGGATGAATTATGTAACTTCATCTAAGACGTATGCAAATTTTTGTTTACATAAAAGACAAAAGCTCGAGGATGTTTTTTACAAAATCAGGTAATATACAAGGACCATTTATGTAACTTTTTGTTACATGTTTGGTCTTTAACGAAGGATTTTGTAACGGTTGCTAGACGATAAGGACTATGTCATTTTTGCAGTTGAAGGTATTACGAAGTAGGGGTGTTATTCGGGTTGATCCGGTCGGGTTCAGGTCAACTCGGGTCAAGCCTTAAAAAAACATACCCGAACCCGACCTTGTTTAGAACTCGGGTCGGGTCAATTCGGGTTCGGGTCAATTCGGGTTCAGGTCAACTCGGGTCGGGTCAATCGGTTCGGGTCTGATGACGTATAGTGTACATTCGGGTTACGAACCCGACCAGTGAACGCCACTAACAAGCCCATTACGAATGGGCTAACCCAATAACGGTTTGGGCTCACGAAAGCCCAAATCCAAAGTTATTTATGGAATAAGATATCGGATATCTCCTATCTTTGGAGATAGCGTTACCAACCAACTTAGGCGGATACGCCGAAGTTGGGAAACACGAAACCAACAAGGATTTCGTGTATATAAAGGGAACCCTATCCTCATTAAAGGTACGATCTACAACCCTAACTCTCAACTAAACCCTAAAACCGACACTTACTCTCACGCTGAGGATAATCGGGGAGACAATCCCACGGTAAGCCTAACGGTGTTTTCTGCTTTCTTAGTGTGCGTGTCTCAAGCATTAAGAACCAATTGATACGGAACCGAGTCCAAACAAGGAACACCCAACTTTGTATCAACAAGTGGCGCCATCCGTGGGTCCCAACACTAAGAACTAGAATGACGGCAAGGAAACCAAAATCGCCGATCGCATGGTGACCTACAAGGAAGAAACAACAAAGTGGATCACCAAACAAGCCTCTGGAACAACCAGCGCGGCTAAAAACCAAGGGCCAGGATCAGATCTGATCTTCCCGACAGTGGAACAACGCACGGAAAACCCATGCTGCCACAACAACAACCAACGTAGAAGATCCACTACGTAATCTTTATACCACTCCCCTAATAGAAAAGGACCTCACAAAAACGCCAGGCGCACCTCTCCGAAACAGGAGTCCAGATATGGAAACAGATATTCTTGCACTAGAAGGAGTCGCGCCTGAATTAGCACCAAGCGACTTCGTGTCCCAAAACTACGAAACATTGGCGGCACTCATGCAAGAGGAGGCGAAAAAGAGGTCGAGCCAGAGTCTAAAAGCCCGGCTAAACTTCGACGCTGAGGCATCCCCATCGCGCCGTCAGAGGGATAAGCGAGGAAAGAATAGCCGCCGACCCCCATTATTTACCAGGGTTGGGAGGAGAGTGGAGAACGATGAAGCAGATGAACTGCAGTATCTGGAAGAACATGAAGAGGATGGACGGCGTATGAATGTCTACAATAGGCTTGGAAGCCGCAGAGTTCAGGACAAACTTGGAAGACGATGCTCCCCAAGTGGAAGCCCTTCAAGTTCAGATTCTGAGGACAGTCGGCGCAAGCGCCGAAAGAG
This sequence comes from Chrysanthemum lavandulifolium, assembly GCA_022545495.1. Lineage (NCBI taxonomy): Eukaryota > Viridiplantae > Streptophyta > Magnoliopsida > Asterales > Asteraceae > Chrysanthemum > Chrysanthemum lavandulifolium. Next base: position 117,094,908 of record CM040239.1, on the reverse strand, counting down.
AAGAAGTTCATCCTCAGGAGACTCCTCAGACGGTAGGCGCAAGCGCCGACAAATGGAAAGCACGTCTTCTGGTAATTCCTCGGACAACGAGGACAGCGAAACTGGACACTGGAAGTCCAGGGGAAGATATCGCGACTAGGAGGAGGAAGATATGTCTTTTCCCTGGCGCCGCCAAAAGGTGGATGCGTTCACTCGGCGCATTAGTAATTTCTCAGAAAATAAGAGAAGGCGCATGCCCGCTAATGTGAAAACCTATGACGGAACAGGTGATCCGGACGATCACCTAAAAAATTTTGAATCAGCTGCTACCATCGAAAATTGGCCACAGCCTGTGTGGTGCCATATGTTTAATTCCAAATTAGTGGGTAATGCGCGCAACTGGTTCAGTAAGCTTCCATGCAGAAGCATTGATGGCTTTGAAGAGTTGCGGAAGGCGCTCCGCCTAAACTTCACTCAAAGGTAGAAGTGCGCTAAAACCCTGTCGAACTCGCCAGGGTGAAACAGCGCCAAGGGGAATCTACAAGCACTTACGTGGAGCGCTTCAAAGATGAGTGCATACAGGTTAAGGCATGCCCCGAAGTGTTGAAAATCTCAGGGTTCATGAACGGGATTAATAACGAAGAACTCATCAAAAGGTTGAACGACAAGATCTCCCAAACCTTTGATGAACTCATGAAACGCACAAGGTCCTTCAACCAAGGAGAAGCCACCGCAGCAGATAGCAAGAAAGGCTACCCAAACTATCGGTCACAGGAACAACCTCGGAGACAATCCATTGACCAAAGTAGCAACCGTAACAAGAACTACCGCGGCCAGGGGAGCGGACGGGATAATGACAGATATACCCCGCTAACCAAGACTCCAAAGGAGATATTCGCGATGGAAGGCGCGAACTTCCCTGCACCCCACCAATGCGCACCCCGCAGGATCGGCGCGGGAGTGGATATGCGACTATCATGGATGGAAGGGCCACACTACTAATGAATGTGTCCAATCTGCCAACTCATTGATAAATTAGTAAAGAAGGCGATTGGACCATTTGGTTAAAACATCAAGGAGAGCAAGGATAAGCAAAAACCGGGAATAAGAAAGAAGTACCCAAGGATAAGGTCGACACCATCTACATGATACAATCATGGCAATGAGTAACTAGCGTAAGATCAACCAAAAGTTTTCCGTGAAGTGAAATTTCTTTCCCACCTTGATGCGGACAACGCGTTGGTAGAGCCGCCACCATTGAAATTAATGCGGGGTCATGATATCCACCGCATGTATATTGATGGACGAGCGCCTGCAGACATAATGTATGAACATTGTTTCGTGCGCATCGCGACCGAGATATCGTTAGGAATTAGAAATTCCAGGTATTAAAGAGTCGGTCACCTCAAGTATATGTAATCGTTAGAAAGCTCGTAGTCGTAGTTATTTTAAGTTAAGTAGTATTTAGTTAAGTAACACCATGGTTAGATCATATCTTGCACATCTTTGGATTTCTAGTGGTTTTTAGGTGGTTTTTGAGTTTGAAAACGTTTAGTGGTTTGTGCATCATTTGGTTGATTTCTTGTGTTAAAGCTTGGATTTTGTTAGTACTTTTACGCTTAGAATCATCACAAGTGTTTAGGTTTTCATTTGGTAAGCTTGAATCATCTTGGTTGGGTTGTTTTGGATTGAAAAGTGATGTTTGTGAAGTTTTCTTGCTAGCGACTTGATCTACGGATTATTTCTCCTTGTAGCGACTTGCTTTACATTTTGTAGCGAGTTGAAGTTTTTGGAACTAGCGACTTAGGCTTAGCGACTTCTACAAACAAGTAGTGGACTCTCCACTACGGGTAGCGACTTGGTATTAGCGACTTGGTGAGTAGCGAGTTGCTATTTAGCGACTTGATTCTTTAGCGACTTGAATCTTAGCGAATTGTCGCCAAAATTTTGCTAGCGACTTGAGGCTTAGCGAGTTACTATTTAGCGACTTGCCTTTGTTTAGCGACTTGGGACTTTAGCGACTTGGTGGTATAGCGAATTAGGTGTTAGCGACTTGGTGCATTATCTTCTAGCGACTGGGTGATTTTTACGGTTTCTCTGATTTAGTAAAATCCGTGCAAGAATCTATTTCCGGTTTAATCATAGAGTTATAAAATCCGTATAACTGTTAACATGTCTACCAACGCTCCTACTATCATCTCCATCGTTGTCGAGGATGTTCAAGCAAATGTTCTGATACTCGACCACCCATGCTTGACAGAATCGACTACGATTCTTGGGCTCAACGAATCGATTGTATTGTCTTGAAAGGAAAATGGTGTCAACATTCTCAAATCCATTGATGAAGGACCGTATCGAGTTGAGACGACTAGAGATGTACTTGATAATCTTCAAGATGGAACTCGATTTACGGAATGGACAGATGTATGATGAGCTTGATGATAAGGAGAAAAGATATTCGATGTCGATATCGTGGCTTCTAACATTGTTCTTCAAGGTCTTCCTAAAGACATCTACAAGTCGATCAATCACAACACCGATGCAAAGGCAATGGGATAATGTCAAGATGCTCCTCTCGTGTTCGAATTAACTATGGAAGATGAGAATCACAACTCTATGACTAATTTGAACACTTCAAGATGAAACCGATGAGAGTGTCTATGAGTACTATGTGAGATTTCATAAGTTGGTGAATGATATGAGGAACATCGAATGACTATGCCTAACATTCACCGAACTCAAAATTTGTGAACAACATGAATCCCGAATGGCACAAGTTTGTCACCTCCGTGAAGCTCACTAAAGGATTGAAGAATACAAATTATGAGAAACTCTATGCCTTCCTCCTTCGTAATGAGAGACATGCTATGTTTGAAAAATGATTCTTAATCAATTCAAAACCAACCGGGAGAGACAAGCTCGCCTAATGACTCAACCGCCTTCTACTCAAACATTGGAATCACAACCAAAGCCTCACAAGTCATACCCATGGGTAATGGTAATCACAAACTCATTCCCCGATCCTATGTTCAAACAAGTCGATGTCGATGCACACGGGTAACATCATTAATCAACTAGCTCTTCCGATTAGTCAAAACATGAATTCTCTCCCACAAACCAACAACAACCTCGTAACAAGATCTAACCCACACAATCAAGCTATCAAAAGATGGAGGATTGTGGTGCAACCAGCTCAGAAAGACAAGATTTATCGTAAAGAGATGGAGTCGGTAGAGGTTATGTTGGTAATCGAATCGAGGAAGGAATGGTAATCAAGGTCAAGCTAAGCCGATCAAATGTTATAACCGTGGTGGTGAGGGACACATTGCAAGGAACCGCACATCTCCAAAACGTCCACGCACGCCGACATTTCGTAGATAAGATGTCGCTTGTACAAGCTCGTGATAATGGTGCCGCTTTGGATGAAGAGGAATTGTTGTTTCGTCGAGGCAATGCCAAGACCTATGATGCCGATGTGGATGAGCAACCTATTCGTGAGATAGGTCACAATCATCGAATGCCTTTCAAGTCGCCGATTGTGATGCATACGACTGATGTGATGATGGACCCATCGCACACACAATTTTTATGGCTAGCATTTCTCCAATGGTCTCTCCCAAGGTCTCTTCTTCACCACAAGTGGCCCATCCAAAGACAAACTCATCTCGAGGTACTAAAACTATACGATGATGTCGATGTGCAAAAGATGCATGACAGCACTATCAATCGAACTATTGAATCAAATATTGAAAATATGGGTAATATCAATGTTGTCCCATATGATCAATATGTGAATCAAAGTGAAAGTGAATTTGTACCGTGTGATGCATCTTCGCAGCTCAACAATGACTATGTCTTTGATGAATACATCGCATGTGCCCTCGATGATTCTCGTAATTTCAACTAAATGCCTATAAAGAACGTGGTTGCTATTTATGAACAACGCAAAATTTGAGTTGACCACTCGTGAAGCGTGAAATGGACGACCAAGCGCATAATCATTAGAAAAGTAATTTTCGAGAAGAAGTATTAAAACAAGAGTTAAATTCCTTGCAAGAAAAGCTTTCTAAACCGCTAAGCAAAAACAAGAACTTCAAGAAAATGTGAAAATGCTTAGCAAGAATTTAATGCAATGGAATCAAAACTCTTGAAAGATTTTTCTAATCAAAACTTTGAAAACAAACTGAAAACAAGTTGTACATACAAGGAACACCATTCGATCGCTTCACATGATCACTAAGCATAGAGTTCTAAGCGATAAGCATAGTGTTCCCATTATAGATAAACCCAACCCCGAGTACGGAAGATAGCAAAAGCAAATTTCAAAGTGTTATCTATGATGGCAATGAGATTCTTAAACCTAGACAAAACCTAGTTGCTTTGAGTGCACAGAGGAAGATAAGAAATTGGATGAAATCACTAGGAGAAAATGAATAAGAAACTAAATGATCCTAAATGCAAAGAAAATAAAGTAATTATCACTCCCCATGACTACAAAAAGGAGAATTGATCTCCTTGAACATGTTTAAGCCTCAAACATTGTTGACTCCCGAACAAGTGTTCGAAAATGGACTTAGATAAGCGTAAAGCGTAAAATATTGTTGAAACAAACCCTCCCTTTGAAAATGCCTAGAGCGACTGTGGTATCCTCCTAATACACCGATGCATCTTGTTCCTAGAACAATTGCCACTAAAAGCAAGACCTTAATTAGCCAATATGTTATCTTTCAACTATTTGTTGATTTTGAGAAAACTTGCAAGAAAAGGATCACACCCACGGGTATAATCAAGGAGAAAGGGTTTTGAGCAAATGAAAGAATGTTACTTAATCGAGGTCATGCCTTTCTTTAAACTTCTAAAAGATCACTTTGAGAGTCTTAAAAGGGGATAGATAATCGATATTAAGGAATGGAAAAGGAATTTGATGCAATGATAGTAGAAGTTAGTGACTATGAGCGAGCACTTAAATATAATGAGATTGAGAGGAAGAACTTGCATACACTAAATGAGAACCCGATTTCGAATGTATTGCTCAAGATGTGTTTTCATCGCTACAAATTGTTCCATTAATGCTTCCCAATTTTATGAATTATCTGTTGTTCTCGAAAGTCTCCCATGATCGTGTCATTGAGCTTGAAAAAACTAATTCTAAACTAAACGAGAAAATTGAACTGGATGATCACGACAATTTGGTTAAACATTTTTCTAAGCTAGAAGTTGAGCATTTTTATCTACAACTAAAATATCAACATCTTAAAGAAAATGTCAAAACTTCAAATATCAAGACATCCTCAGATGCTCCAGAGTTTGATGCAGATTTTCAAATTAAAGGGTCAAACGAACAATATGACAGGCTCCCAAATGCCTCCTCCTTTAGATTCTCAGAATTCTCAAATGTTTCATCTTCAAAACCTAGTAAATGCATTACAAAAGGAAAACGAAAGTTTTCTAGAAGAAAATGAAAAGGTTAAACGTCATTTCAATGAGTTATTTGAATCAATAAAGGTCACTCAGAACAAAAAATAACGAACAAATAGGTTCATTGCAAAAGGAAATTGAGAATCAAGAGTCGTAAAAGGGAAAATGCCAATGACCAATGGGGAGAATGGTGTATCAAAGGTTCACTCTTATAATAAATATGCTTTGTCTCAGGAAATATGTCCTCCTCATCTCGTGAACAACAAACTTGTCGCTCAAACATACTTCTCATCCCTTAAAGATTGCCTAGAATGTCTACGTGAGATTGTTGAAGAGGATAAGTTAGAGAAACCTCATGATAATGCTATTGGACATGCATGCTTATATGCCAAACGATCTCAAGAAATCCTAGAATGCTTGATCACAATATGCCCAAAGTCCTTAGGTGAGAGAGTTAATCCTTTGATTCCATGTTCGATGCCTAATGCCAAGTATGATATTCATTCGATGCCCAATGTTTTGAATGTGAACCTTAGTGTGCCTTTAAGTAGTTCGATTCCGCATTGTCAATGCTAAGAAAGAGAACTCAAGTGTGCCTTCTAGAGTACAAATCCCAACACTTCTAGTTTTAAGAAAGTGAACCTTAGTGTACCGCATGTAGTTCGATCCCAACACATCTAAATAGGTAATGCAAAGAGTAGTAAACCAACTAATGTTCCCATTCCCCTACAGAGTAATCATGACATTAAAGGGAGCAGTCAAAGTCTCAAGACAATACAAGGAATGATAGGACCTCGCAAGCTAAGAATGCACGGAAAAGAGAGAAGAACAATCTAGGAACTTTAAGTTTGAACCGAATAAAATGAATCGTGTTGATTCTAGTATTAGCCATAGGCGCATCGTAATTAATTCAATTCGATACTATTTGCAAACCTTGTATTGATGTCCGCTGAATTCGCTTTCTAATCATGAATGTGGTGTTAATGTTTTGCCTAATGATGTTAATTGTCCGCTAATATTGTTAATGCTAAAATTCATGCTAAGAAGGCTAAAAGGCAAAAAGAAAGAAAGTTAGAAAACAAAGGAAACCCACAGAAGAACATTTAGAAAGATAAGCTATTATTGATACCGTTGGTCATAAGACTAATCGCATAATGCCCACTAGAAAATGGATGCCTACCGTAGAACTATTCCCTTAAGAAGTGAGCACACCGTGAGCGTGGCTAATACGCACTCTATTCACAATGATTCCATTGCCTTAATTTCTGATATGAATGCTTCTATTTCGATGTGGGTGTTCCAACCATTGTTACTAACCCAATGGAACCCATTCTTGCATGGGGATCCCAATTATCCGCTTATCCATTCTTGTCTCGTGTTCAACCGCAGATCGCTTAAATCGCTCGTGGTACTGGACTCAGTCGTTCCAAGCATATGATCATGCATCATCACGGCTCATGAACTTCGTGAGCAAATTCATCTAATGCTTAGATTCTGGAATGATCATTTCGTGCTATTATGGGTTATGGAGACTATGTGGTTGGCAAAAGTGTTATTTCCGTGATTTACTATGTAGAAGGTCTTGGTCACAACTTGTTCTCTCGTTGGTCAATTCTCGCGATTCGATCTAGAAGTAGCCTTCGAAAACATACCGCTTCGTTAGAGAACTTGATGGTAAGGAACTTTAAGAGGTTCACGTGGTTCAAATCTATACACCATCTCTATCGAAGATATGATGAAGTCTTCTCCAATTTGCTTGTCACAAAGGCCCTAAAACAAAGTCATGGTTATGGCATCGTCGCCTCAATCACTTGAACTTCGCACCATCAATGATCACCCGTAAAGGACTTAGTTGTAGGTTTACCTAGACTCAAGTATGAAAAGGATCATCTTTGTTCAAAGATGTCAATTAGGAAAAAGCAAGAAGTATGCCCATAAACCCAAACCCACTAACTCGTCACGTAAGTTCTTCATATGATTCATATGGATTTATGTGACCAATGAGGGTGCGTAATATCTTTGGGAAGAAATATGTGTTAGTTGTGGTTGATGATTACCTAGATTCACCCGGTCAAGTTCTTAAGGACAAAGGATGAAACTCCCGATATCATCATCAAACTCATCAAACAAATGCAGTTCGACTTAACAAAACAATGAATAATCCGAACAGACAATGGAACCGAGTTTGTCAACAAACAACTCAAGTGAATTTTATGAAAGCGTTGAATCACCATCAAAGAAGTGTTCCACGAACTCCTCAACGTAACGATGTAGTTGAAAGATGAAATCGAACTCTTGTAGAAGCCGCTAGAACAATGCCGATTTACTCAAAGGTTCCAATGTTTCTCTGGTCAAGCTATTGCCACCGCATGCTACACACAAAATCGCTCCTCGATTCACACTGCTCATGGAAAACTCCATATGAACTTGTCCACAATGTAAAACCTAATCTCTTTCCTTCGTGTGTTTGGTGCATTGTGTTATCCAACTAATGAGGACAAGACTTAGGCAAACTTAGAGCTAAAGCGGACATTGAGTATTTGTAGGGTATGCACCAAACAAAAGGGATACCGAATCTACAACAAAAGAACCCGAAATATCATGGAAACAATTCACGCTACGCTTGATGAGTCGACCGGTCAAATGGCTCTCGGACAATCCAGCCAGACTCGCACTTCAAAATGTCCCATTGGTTCATCCCTTGTTCCAAACTCCTCTCAAGAAACTCCATATGTACCTCCATCCAAGATGATTTAAAGAAATTGTTTGATCCTATGTTTGATGAACTTTATGATCCAAATACTAATGAGGTGTCGATCCTACAATAGAGGTCGCTCATATTCCCGTGAATGAAGTCAATCCTCGCCTCAATATCTTTAAGTCAAGAAGCGCCATCGCCGATCCTTCGCCTCATCAACAAATCATCATTCTTCAAATGTACATCATGGAACTATTTCGCATCAATGATGAAGTTAATCCCTTTGCTACTCCTCAAGATGCTCCATTGAAAACATATTTGCTCCCGAATCATCATCGAACCATCTTCTTCAGAGACATCGACTGCTACCTCGCCCTCAACAACCGCCACATGAACACCTTAGAAAATGGACTCACGATCATCCACTAGACAACATCATTGGAAATCCTCTCGTCCTCAGTATCAACACGGAAACAACTTGCTACCGATGCCTTATGGTGCTTCTTCAACTCCATACTATCTAAGATCGAACCAAAAGATGTTAAACCGCCATGAATGAAGATAGTCGGTTCAATGCAATGCAAGATGAAATTCATGAGTTTGATCGACTTGATGTATGGGAGTTAGTACCGCTCCAAACTCGTGCTATGATTATTGCTCTTAAATGGATCTTCAAAGTGAAACTTGATGAGCATGGTGATGTGTTGAAGAACAAGGCTCGATTAGTCGCTAAAGGATACCGCCAAGAGAAGGGTATTGACTTTGAAGAATCTTTTGCTCTAGTTGCTCGAATCGAGGCAATCGTAATCTTTCGCACGTCGCTAGTAAGAACATGGTAGTCTATCGATGGATGTGAAGACGGCATTTCGAACGGAGACCTTAAAGAAGTCGCTCACGCCACCAACCCAAGGATTTGTAAATCAAGAGCATCCTACTCACGCTTATCGCTTGAAGAAGGCCCTTTACGGTTTAAAGCAAGCTCCAAGGGCATGGTATGATACATCACAAAGTTTCTTCTATCAACCGGATTTAGCAAAGGAGCAGCTTGATCCAACATTGTTCACCGTGAAGTCGTGAAAATATTTAATTCATGTTCAAATTTATGTTGATGATATTATTTTTGCCTCGATGCATCTAATGGAATGTGATCATTTTTCAAATGAAATGAGTTCAAAATTTCAAATGTCAATGATGGGACAAATGTCATTTTTCTTGGGATTACAAATTTCGCAAAGTCCCGAGGAATTTTCATAAATCAATCTAAATATGCAACCGAGATCTTAAAGAAATTTGGATTTGATTCAAGTGACCGTTGACACTCCCATGATTGATCGAACCAAACTAGATGAGGACCACTCGTGGATCATGATTGACCAAACAAAATATCGTAGTATGATTGGATCCTCGATGTACCTTACATGCTAGTAGACCGACATCTTGTTCATTGCTTGCATGTGTGTTAGATACCGTGCTAAGCCTACTAAAAACACCTTGAAGCGCTTAAACGGGTCTTCGGTATTCCAAGGAACCATCAATATGGGTCTTTGGTACCGAAGGACACCGCATGTCACTAACAAATTTATGCAGATGCCGATCATGCAGGGTGTCAAGATACTCGTCAAGTACATCCGGAGGTGCTCGCTGGGTGATAAGCTTGTGAGTCGTCTTCAAAGAAGCAAATGAGTACTTCTATTTCTCTGAGAGGTTGAATACATAGCCATGTCATCCTGTTGTGCTCAAATCTTATGGATGAGATCTCAATTATCCGACTATGGCTTTGAATTCAACAAAACCTCTGCATCGTGATAGTAAAGTGCTATTGCTCTCATGCAACAATGTTCAACACTCAAGAGCAAAGCATATCGACATTCGACATCATATCATCGTGAACAAGTGGAAAAAGGTGTGGTGGAACTCTATTTTGTGAGGTCTCGAATATCGCTTAGCGACATCTTCACCAAAGCTCTTCCAAGAGAACGCTTGAGTTTATTCTTTCACGCCTTGGCTTGAAAAGCCTTCAACCGTAAACACTCAAATGTCTTCGTGAGGAAGACGAGGAGTAAAGGTCTATCTTCATCTATCTCTTGTATATATCTATTCGAAAACAAAATACAAAATTATAAAACCTTCAAAAATCAAATAGAAAATATAAAACCTTCAAAATCCATAAAATTTGAAAAATCTTTAAAATTCCAAAAAATATTGTCCTTTGTCATGTTTTCCCGATTCGATAATATCTACGGTTTTTGAGATGTCATTCAAAGAATGACACGGACTTTAGATGTTGTTCGAATGTTAAAAAAATAAATAAATAAAAATAAATCAAAAAATCAAAAAATTTATTTTTGGGAGAAAGAGAAACAATGGTTTATTGTCATTTCAGCAAGAACCCGCTTTTTAAAGAAAGAACAGAGCCATTCTTTATCATGTTTTTCAAAACTCCATGCTCGATTCTATAAACATTTATCCGCTAAAACTAATCGCTTTGAAAAATAACTCGCCTCTATTTTTGATAATCATCCGATTTATTTGTCAAAATATCAATCTCTCAATCAACAACCTATGTCATTGATTGAGGGGAGAATGATTTCAATTAAATTAAAAAGTTATTTGGCATTCAATTGTTTTCAAAAGATATACATGCATGTTTAATCAATGGAGTTTAAAGTCTCTAAATTCGATCCTTATCGCTTAAAACATTTTCATAATCTAGTCACAATTCTCCTTAAAGTTTTCAAAATCAATTTAAATCTACTGAGATCACAAATCTCAATGATTTGATAATTGTGATCGGGGAGAATTTGTGATTTAAATTGGAATTAAACCGAGGATTCGTAAATGGTTTTACAAGGATGTACAAGTTATCCTCCCCGCATGTGACAAACGATTTCAAATTTTCCATTCACATGTTGAGGGGAGCATCTATCTTAAACCTATGATTTGAAACGTGATCATTTATCTCAATGTGCGTGTTCCTCTAGTTTGTGCAAAACTCGCTTCAAACCTTGAGGCACATATTGAGGGGAGCAATGTATGAAAACCTCATCCTTCCCCAAAATACTTTATCTACTTGATTTGATCAGGAAGTGATGTTGATATCTTTAGAAAATGGTAATCAAAGAAGTTAATTTTTCTCTTGCCTCCGTGTGCAAAACGATTTCATACAATTGATGCACATGTTGAGGGGAGCTCGTGTTCTAAAATATCAAAACATTTCGCACAAAATGCTTTGATAATATATCACAAGTATCCGGATTGATTTTCAAATGGTTTTCAATTGGTTCCAATGGCGTATGAACAATACCAAATAGACCGACCAACTTTACTTTATGTATGGTGATATAAGGATGATAAGGTTAGGTATGTGTTCCCATGATCCGCCGTAACCGAGGGATCTACCCAGTGACATTCCAAGAGTTAGTATAGAAGTCCTTAGGTATGACGATAAAAGGAGAAAATGAGATATGGGAAGAAAAGGATCGAGACAGAGCAAGTCTTGGAATAAACCCAACAAGGTTCTTGCTATGAAGTCTCGTAAGCACTCAAGGGGTTGAAGAATGAAAAGAATTGAATGAGAAAAAGGGTGAAAAGAAATAGCCTCCATTTATTCAACCATAGGGCGTAAACCGGTACAATTCATATGCTAACGATGGTAACATCGGTATTGAAGACAAGACGTCATGGACCCAAAGGACGCCTGCACTACAACTTCCCAAACCACTCAAGTTCCTCTTAAAGGGCTTGTTTCATTCTCACGGGAACCCACATTATCTATCGACTTTCTTAGAGATTGTTGATATGAAGAAGGAGACCTCTCCCTAGTCTCCGATACAGATCCAAATATGCACATATTGAGTCTAGATCCACCGGATCATCAATAAATCTCATTAGGACACTTTCATTGAAGACTTTCTGCTTCACACAATGTGGAAAGAGAGATTATATCTTGAGTCCCACGCTTATCCTTGTGGTATTGCCGTAACATCCGAGTGATGTGTTTACATATTCACAATGAAGATGGAAAAGCTCGAGCCAACATCAAACAAGCTCCTGGTAGGTGGCGTAAGATCTATTATATAGATCAACCATGTGACAACCGAATGTAAACAATGGGGCGATTCAATCTCTTGAATCAATCCTCGTTCGAGTTATGGATTGACGGATACCTTTGAAAACCGTCTTCGTGCTTAATAACTCTTTTCTTTAGCACATCGACGTGTACTAATTTTTCAAACCAAAAGGTGTTTTTATGATTGATAATTGATTTTCAATAAAACTTTCGTTGTATTGCAAAACAATTTCTATTGAGCAATACTCGATTGTTTTTCAAATCTCTTTATCAATCGGTGGACTTAAATTACCGGTTCACTCACTCCGTGTTGTCTTCTTTGAGACGTTCCGTTTGAGAACACTAGAGCAAACAAACCCTCACAAGGAAATTCTTCTAACTATACCGATCACAGCAAGACATGTATCGATCAACGGGAACCGCGGGTCGGTACTCAATTCAACTAAAGTGGTCAAAGACACTTTTGTACGCTTTATTGCTAATCGCTGTATGCGTGTACGCCCGATGTTTGCAATGATCGTAATGAAGTGGTCAATCCATAACCGCATGCTCACACAATACATTCATCTCTCAAGAAATCATGATAAATGCATCAATGACTCGATATTTTCACTCCATGCTTCGCTATCACGCCAATATCATGAATCAACGAAAGCTTCCGCTACTCGATGAGAAGATATCATGATCCGTAATGTGAGCATGTCGGTCCGAAAGTCACAACATCACATAATACCCACACCACAATGGATGTCTCGTAGATTTTTGATAGTCGATGATCTCAAAAGTTGGCTCAAAATTATTATCACGCGGATCAAGAAAAGACCTCCACTTGGATTAACCAAACATGCAATGAGAAGAATCAATGACTACGAGCTTGAGCAAAGTACTAGATCAAGAATGCAAGAACAATTTTTTAATATCTCGCTTGTATTCAATGTTATTTTAGTACATGATTGAGGTGACCTCCTTGGGGAGATTGTTAGGAATTAGAAATTCCGTGTATTAAAGAGTCGGTCACCTCAAGTATATGTAATCGCTAGAAAGCTCGTAGTCATAGTTATTTTAAGTTAAGTAGTATTTAGTTAAGTAACACCGTGGAGGACTGGACGGGTCTTTACCCACCGTATGCCCCGATCCACACCCGTTGTGTGGCGCTTATGTAAGACTATAAATACTCTCACCTCTTAAGGTAGAGAGTTGAGCTCATAATAATATCTTCACTTTCTCTCACTAAGTTCCCTAAACCTCTAACTTTCTCTCTAGAATTCCATTTATACGCCAACTTGGTGTTTTGGTTTGATGTGTAAGTGAAAACTAATATCCTTCGACACGTTAATCGCTAAGCCCACCACGACAAAGACCGATCGGTTTTACAGAGAAAAATATGGCCTATGGGAAAATACGCTACTAGTCAACGCTGGCAATAAGGAACACCATGACACCGATGAATTTTATGGTGATCAACTCTTCGCCATACAATGGCATTATCGAAGACCGTGGATATCGACCATACGCCAGCACCATCTACAAGACATGGGATGCTCAAATTCCCGTGGGACGGAGGTGTTGTTACTCTCACAATGCCACCGCATTCACCTAGAGAATGTAACACGATTACATGTGAGACGGCAGAAAGTTCGGAGCAACGCGCACCTAAAGTACCAAACCCGAGGATTGCAATTCATCCCGAGTACCCGCATCAAGAAATATCAATCGGGGATCACCGTCGATAAAGGCGTGGCGTACCGTGCGCACTCTTGCAAAAGAATCGATATCTTTGCATGGGAACCAAAACACATGATCGGTGTACCACGCTCAATTACAAAACACAAGTTGAGAATCCGACAAGGATACTCTCCAAGACGTCGAAGAAGCGCGGCCAGCCCCGTAACGCCGCACAAGCAATTCGCGCAAGTACACAAACTTGTTGACGCAGTATCATGCGAGAGGTCTATTACCATGATTGGCTTTCCAACCCAAGGATGGTCAAGAAGAGCGATTTTAGTTGGAGGATGCGTGACTTCACGGATCTCAACAAGGCATGTCCACAATATCGCTACCCGCTACCGGAGATAGATCGGAAGATAGAGTCTTTGTGTGGATACCCACTTAAATGTTTCCTAGACGCATACAAAGGATACCACCAAATCCAGATGGCTAAAGAAGATGAGGAAAAAACGGCCTTCCACACAAGCCAAGGTGTCTATTGCTACACTAAAATTCCCTTTGGCTTGAAGAACGCAGGCGCCACCTACCATACCACACTGAGGATGAATTGGTGCGTGACATAGAAGAAACGTTTAAGACTCTACGAGATATCAACATGAAGCTAAATCCTAAGAAATGCACTTTTGACACTACAGAAGGTATGTTCCTTGGATATTTGATAGAGCCCGATGGCATCAAACCGTGTCCAGAAAAAACTAAGGCTGTCATCGAACTTCCTTCATCGCGCACGTTAAAGGAAGTCCAATCTCTCAATGGAAAACCGGCCGGTCTAAATAGATTCTTGTCCAAATCACAGACAAGTCACCCTCTTCAAAACGCCAAGAAGTGTATAAAAGGGAGATTTTCACCGACTACGGAGGTAGAAGAAGCCTTTATACGCCTTTAAACAACACCGGCGTCATCCCCACGCTTAGTCGCACCCCCACCGGGGAAGAATTAATTATGTACTTATCTCGCGACTATGGAGCAACAACATGTCATCTTGACGGATCGAATTCAAGACAAACACCTGTATTTTGTAAGCAAAGCGCTTAAGAAAACGGAGATTAACTATTGCGCGATGGAGAAGTTGGTCCTAGCATTGGTATTCGCCGCCAAAAGATCAAGCAGTACTTCCAAGCGTATCCAATAGCGGTAATTACGCATCAACCTATCAAGAAAATCATCTCCAAGCCCCGACGATCGACGACTACGTATGGAGCGTGTTGCTAGGTGAGCATAACATCTCCTACGCACCACGCATCATGTTGAGGCGATACTAGCAGACTTCATTATCGAAAAACCAAACACTGATGACACACCTTCACCAAGAAAGGAGGAATTACAAGATCCATGGATCTTGTTCACGGATGGTTCTTCATAGGAGCAGGCCTTATCCTCACAAGTCCGGAAGGAATGGAATTCACTTACGCACTGCGTTTTGAATTCACAGCAACAAACAATGAGGCAGAGTACGAAGCCCTGATTGCCGGATTACGCATTGCATCTCGAATGGGTATACGCAACCTAGAAGCAAATGTGGATTCCCGTTTGGTAGCCAACCACGTGTTGGGCGAGTACGTGGCTAAAGAGGAAAACATGATCCAATATCTCGACAAGACCAGATCATTGATCCAGGGCTTTGACAAATTCACCATCAAACAAGTTCCTAGAGGGGAACACAGGAAGGCATATGCACTCAGCAAGATTGCATCCACAAGCTTTGCACACCTGTCAAAACAGGTATTGGTGGAAACTCTAAAGAGCAAGTCCATCTCGGAGATGGAGATATCCACGGTAGTAGAGGAACAAGGTCCTACATGGATGACCCCAATCATCGAAGTTTTAAGCAAGGCGACGCCTCAGAATGTAAGGAAGCCCGACGAGTACGGCGCACATCACGTAGGTTTGAACTTGAACAAAGGTACACCGGGATTATTGAACGTAAATATGTGCACGAGCCTATGCAAACCGGGTTAAAAGCGGTAGATAGCCCGGTTCCTATAGGCCGTGGTCAACGAGAACTTATAATCGGGACCGACAAACCGAAAAACATTTCTACAACCATGGTCGCGATGCGTAGGACCCTTCAAGCAGACACGACTTTGAGAAATCCACTGGGTAATGTAGATGCACTCGTGACCACGGTCCATTGTGGCGCGTGCTTTACGGTCAGGATACGACTGGCCTACAATGCATCGGGATGCGCGAGACTTAATAAGAAAGTATGGCGACTGCCAAGTTCACAGACCCGTTCCACGCCAACCACAACAGGAGCTAACACCTATCACGGCGCCATGGCCATTTTACAAGTGGGGCATCGACATTGCAGGTCCCTTCCCTATTGCAGCAGGAGGATTGAAGTTCCTTATAGTAGCCATAGACTATTTCACCAAGTGGATCGAAGCAAAGGCGGTTGTAACAATCACTGGTAATCAATGCCGCTTGGATTACCGGGAAATCATCTCGACAACGGAAACAATTCTATGACAACCCTTTCAAGGATCAAAAGCGAGAAGTTAAATATTACACAAGACTTGCTGTTGGTTAAACACCCACAAACCAACGGCTTAGTAGAGCGTGCAAATCAAGTCCGGGTGAAGGAATTAAGGCACGTCTGGACAAGCACAAAGGAAGGTGGGTGGAAGAATTATCGCTTGTTCTATGGGCACACCGCACTTAAATCAAAACTAGCACGGGAGACACTCTCTTTTCTCTGGTCTATGGGACGGAGGCCGTCATACCAGCCAAAATTGGAATGCCAACTATTCGCACTGCTGAAGTCAACGTTGCAACCAATGACGACGAACGACGTATCGACTTAGACCTGTTGGAAGAGAGACGCGAGCGCGCAGCTATATGTGAAGCGAGATCCAAAGAAAAAATGAAGGGATACTACGATGATAAAGTGCGAAGTGTTTCATTCAGACCAGGCGACTTTGTATACTGCGCCAATGATGCGAGCCACGCAGAAGATACAGGCAAACTTGGACCAAAGTGGGAAGGACCCTATGAGGTTACTGAAGCATTAGGAAAAGGCGCGTACAAACTATGAGACATGGATGGTCGTGAACTACCACGCACATGGAATATTTGCAATCTTAAGCGATGTTATCTCTAGGGATGTCTTATTTACATTTTGTTTTACTTAGGCAATGTCTTATTTATTTTCTTTCACAAAAACTTGCAAGTATTAATAAAACGTCGCGGTTTCTAGCTAACTCCGTGACACATTTCAATTTATTATTTCTATATACTTGATGTCTTAACAGTTTTTATCTTTTGCCTACATGGCGTGCATGCACTTAATAAACCCACGATGGTAAAAGGATGAGTAAACCTACTAAATAACTCGTTGAGTAAGAGGGTTGCAAACCCATCAACATTGGATCATGTATCCTTGTTAAACACCTTATTCTCAAGACGTTGGAATAAGTTCGATGCGCATCCCACGATGGGTGCGCAACAATGCATACCGTCGCTGCTTAACAAATTAGGAATCAAGACACTTGACTCTTGATATGATATTTACAAGACGATATCACACCATACACGATTATGATACGAGTACTTAGAAATTATGTTTCAAGTATACCGTGACTTTCATACATGATTATGAACTTCTTATATTATTCGCACTTATGTAACAGTTTGATTCTTAGACAACAAGTACGTTTTTTACGCAAAGACGAATAACTAAGTACAAACATTACAAGTCGCAACCACATCCAACAAAAGTAATATTTCATTAAGTACCACGCGTTCTTACAAAATATTATTTACAACACAAGTTACAATCTATATGCTCCCACAACGCCTAAGAGATGAGCTCCCCACACGGCTTGCAGCGTCCCCAACCTCGTTTAGCTTCTTCAACAAGTCGGAGTCTCGACGGGACACCGTGGCAACACTAACCGGTACCCCGTCAGACCTGGGGAGATGACCTGCGCCAATACCGCACAAAATAGCCTTGCCTTTAATACCTTCCTTCTTGGAAAGTCTTGTAGCATGATCTTCCAAAACTTGCTTTAAAGGAACTTCTTTCTCCAGTACGAAAGGATTCAAGATGTCGCAGGGGCGAGCAAAAATGGGTACCTGCAACTGGGACTCATCAGGCTTCAAGTAAAAATCAGGCTGCGCCTCTGCATCTTCAGCACGATGGCGGGCCAAGGTCAGCCCCTCCATAATCACCCCTATAGGATAATCCTGGTCGCGCTCCAACTGCGCAATCAGCGGAAGCTCTAGCAGCTTCATTTCCCCCATTGCAGGAACTGGGCACCTTATCAGCAGGAACTGTCAATAGACCACTCTCATGAAGCTCTTCCATAGCTTCTGCCTTGCCACGCGCAAGCGTGCACTGCACCACCGCCCCAAACTTGTCAACAACTTCGCGCGACTCCAAGGTACTTAGGGCAGCGAGGCGCAGTCCATGGCCGATGAGCCACCTGCGTTCAGCAATAGAAGACATGAGCTGGGGATACAACTCCTCGTCATACTCAATACTAAGTTTACACAGCTTCATTTCCTGCTCCTCTAGTGCGCTTCCCACAGTTGTACCAAACTCCCCCAACCGAGAGAACAAATCGTTTTTCCCATTGTCCAAATACTTCAGCGCCCAGGAGCAAGTAGCCTTATAACCCTCTAACGCGGCACGCTCCTGGCCCACTTGGATCATCAGCGACATTTTCTCCTCAGCTAGTTTTTGGGAATGACAGCTGTTTCTCTACCTTCGCTTGAGCGCTAGCTAAAAGCGCCTTCAGCTGCACAATTTCTGCATCTTTTTGCGCGCTCTGGCTTCTTTCTCCCGAATACTTAGCCTTTAGCTGCGCAACCAACTTCGCTTGGTGCGCAGTAGCCAGCACCAGATATTCAACAAGCTGGTCCATTGGCGCATCCCCCGATGCCAATGGCTCAGCGCTTGAGCTCTTTGGTTCAGTAGACTCAGAGCGAACAGGACTAGCCTTTGGGGGCGACTCCACAGATTGTTCAGTACTGCACGCAAAAAAGAGGATTAGCGATTATTTCATAACATCAACAGGGACTGCGATACGGGCTTTAAGCATAATAATTACTTGGGTGGAGCATTTTCCGAGGAGTGAGGGGAGGCAACGTCACTGGATGATGATTCCACGACAAGGATAACAGGACGCTTCTTCCTGGAGGAGCTTGCGCCGTCGCCACCAAGCGCTCTCTTGCGCTTCAATCCATGGCCTGCCTCCTCCTCCTCTTCTTGAACGCTTTCAGCCACATGTTCGGGAAAAGACTCTACTAACGGGGAAGGAACCCGGGGGCTAGGCACGCTTTGCAGCGGAGTTGCATCCAGCGCGGCGGAAGAACTACCTCCCGTTTCTCCCAACTGCATTTCTAAGGTACGCCCCGCTGTAGCTTGTAGAATGGGCTCTTCCCCCTCTTTCAACGGGCGCACCCCCACAGTGACCTGGCGCGGCTTTGCCAATTGTACAACCCCGAATAGATCCATCTCTGCGCAACAGAAGACAACAACAAACAGGTTACAAAAAGTACAAAGGGGAAAAGAAAGGATTACATTAATAAAGTAAAGGAGTGAAAAAGGACGAGCACCACCCTGGCCATCCGCGTCTAAGAAGATTGGCACCTCATCAGGCCCGCTAAAGTAATTGCGACTGATGCCCACGTGCACCAAAAATTCCTCGAGGTAGGAACTGATGGGAATACGATTGGCGTTTATCGTATTTGCATCATCGCCACCGTATGAACCGGAGGGACGCCATCCTTTGGCAAATAACTCGGGTGTAGAAGTCGAAGCTCCACGGGAATGCCGCTTCATCGACCCGTAAAATTTTTCCCTCCAATCCCTAAGCGTCCGCTTTATCGGTGTAACATTGCGGTCCCCGCCGCTTAGCGAATCGAAACCCACCCGTTCAACCACGTTGTATGGTAAAACGCGCGGAAGAGGTAGATGGTGGGATTAATCGGCAGTTAACCTCAAAGTTTGTTAATTTTGCTGCACCTATGCAGTGCAGCTGCGATATGTATAGGCGATAGTAGTTTAACACGTCACACAGAAATAGGGATAGAGGCACACGTTGATTCACAAATTCGAAAAAACGTGTGTATACCCCTACTTTCCCCTCAGGAAAATCAGCTATGGACGCCTCCGTAGCCGGCACCTCCGGATGCAGAGCCATTGGGATATAATAATCCGAGGTGAACTCACGCAGTTCATCCTCGGTTAGATCGGAGGTAAAATCAGACAAACCACGGATCATGGTAGAGTTTTTACAGGCGCACGCGCGGTTACCTTTGGAATATTATAGTTTTCTGGGTGGAAAGTTTGAAGCTTTTGTAACAATGGCGGAAATGATTTTTACTGTGATAAACACAGTAATGAAAAGGCGGACGTTTATATAGGTTTTACAACCACGCGATGATCGACACGTGGATCCCACTATCTCCCAATGTGTGGCTAAGATAGATTGATATGACACATTTTCAGTTACTTTCCCACGACTTACGAGGTGGGAATTTGAGATATTATGTCTAGATTCACCGTGTATTTTTTCAAGGTGGCAAAATTTGTTAGCTTCTTTGCTACGCTACGCAAATTTTATTGGCCACAACTATTAGTCTAGCATTCGCAGCTAGTCACTGCGCATACTAGACTGGGGGGACATGATGACGTATAGTCTACATTCGGGTTACGAACCCGACCAGTGAACGCCACTAACAAGCCCATTACGAATGGGCTAACCCAATAACGGTTTGGGCTCACGAAAGCCCAAATCCAAAGTTATTTATGGAATAAGATATCGGATATCTCCTATCTTTGGAGATAAGCGTTTACCAACCGACTTAGGCGGGATACGCCGAAGGTTGGGGAACACGAAACCAACAAGGATTTCGTGTGTATATAAAGGGAACCCTATCCCTCATTAAAGGTACGATCTACAACCCTAACTCTCAACTAAACCCTAAAACCGATTACTTACTCTCACGCCGGAGGATAATCGTGGGAGACAATCCCACGTTAAGCCTAACGGTGTTTTCTGTTTTCTTAGTGCGCAGGTCTCAAGCATTAAGAACCAATTGATACGGGGAACCGGAGTCCAAACAAGGAACGCCCAACTTTTGTATCAACAGGGTCAATTCGGGTTTGGGGTCAACCTGAGTTTTTTTTACATTGTAAAAGTGTTGTTGAGCCGGGTTAGTCGAGTTCGGGTTGGGTCAAGGCTAAAGAAACATACCCGAACCAGACCTTGTTTAGAACTCGGGTCAATTCGGGTTGACCCGATTGACCCGATCCGAATTGACTCGGGTCGGGTTCGGGTCGGGTCAGCCCGAATGACACCCCTATTACGAAGGGATGATTTATGTAAAGTTGTGTTACATGTTTGGTCCTTGAGCGTATATTTTTATTACACGTTTGGTCCTTGGGGACTGGTTTAGAATAGCAGATAAGCTTCAGAGATTGTTTATGTAAAATTTTCAAGAAATACAAAAGTTCGTTTGATGAACAATACAATTCATAATAATCGTATATACTCCCCCGTCTCAAAATAAATGTCATATTTTGACTGTTAATTTTTTTTTTCAACTTTGAACTCAAATATTTTTTATATATATTACTTGATGATAAATATTTGAATGTGTTGAGTTTTAAATGTATTTTCAATGATATAATATATTATTAAGATTATATAATACAAACAAAATAGTTAAGGTCAAAGTTGAAAAGAAAATTTTAAAAGTCAAAACATGATTTTTTTTAGACGGAAGAAGTATTAAAAATTACTCCCCCGTCCCATATTAAATGTCCAGTTTAAATTTTCTAAGTCTTTCTTTCTTAACTTTAACCATAAATATTTTTGGTTGTGTTATATAATATTTGATGCAAAATATATGAATAGATTGAGTTTTAAATGTATTTCCACTACGTATTATTTTTATTTAATACTATATAACACAAGCAAAAATATTTAAGGTCAAAGTTGTAAAAGAAAGACTTGAAAAGTCAAACAAGGACATTTATTTTACCGCACATGTTTATTAACAATAAACATATATTCCAAGGTTGTATGTTTTAATTCTTAAATCTTACAAGTGAAGTTTCATTCCAAACTAAGACTTAACATTTATCTTACATAGAATGTTACTTCCCATATGTTATACAACATATAAGATTTAAGAAACTTAACATAATACTTCCATTAGCTTTCAAGAATACTTAAAATTTATCTTATTTCAATTATAAATCCAAACTAGGATTTAATAATTAAACATAAGAATAATTTCATAGATGCATGCATTAATCCATTCATGAATTATTGCACTTTTTACACTTCCAAAGATTGTATGAATTCAAAAATCCTTTCGATTACTTACCGTCCTCACTCAAGTAATCTTTCAAGAAAGAGTTTTGATATTCCATTATCATTTTTCATATTAATGAAAATAGGTATGACAATAATCATCTTTATATATTTAATGTGTCTAGGAAAAAATATTCAATCACAATTAATTGCTTAAGTATGATTAATAATCTTGTCATAAGACATGCATTAAACATGTGTACAATATTGTCCATATAATTTCTACACAGAGATTTAAACCACTAGGGTTTTCCATCTCTTCGAAGAAACTCATCTTCATTCTCTATTCTAACTATTAAGATAAACCAAGTTTCCAAAAAAATTGATTATCTTTATGGACAACATCTTTAACATTCATAGTATGAGTAATTTACCCAATTCAATATAAGATAATACATCATAATGATTATTAGGGTTTATCATAATCCTGTAACTCAGATTCTTCAGCATATCAATCAAATATCTGAGATATCCTTGCGGATCTATGAATGAAAATTCCATCATATTTAGGTCTATCATTTACATGTCTAACCTCATCATGATATTCACTAGTGTATTTTAGAAGATTATGTATCTTGTAATTTTATCTTTCAAGATAAAAACTACCACTTGCCTTTTGTAATATATAGACTATCTATACATACTTAGCAAGTAGAGCAACAATACAATGTTCTCTTTTGAGACATTACAAATGCATATTGACAGTTCAAGACTTAGTTTGTTAATAATCACTCTTCATAAGAAGTTTAACAATTCAAAGTTTCAATTTTAAAACTTAATGTGATTCATCACATTCCTTAATAAAATGGTGTTTTATTAATCTTCTAGGGTTGGAGTCATATTGAGTATATTTAATCCATACTCAATTTTATAACCTTGATTACTTTTAAGAAAGAAGTTATGGTTATCTTGAATCAAACAAAACAAATAGAGTTTGATTCTCCTAACTGAACATACCATCAACTTGTGATATTCATTAGAATTAATATTGTAAGACAAGCTAAGAATATATAAGATAAACATATTCTTTTTGGCTTACCTATTTACCAACTAAGTCAACTTAATGGTATAATAGACTTTCCAAGGCAATTGCATGCTTTATAACACAAGTACTTTTTAACCAAGTCACTTCATATCCATGTATCATCAAGAAAACATAAACTGTTATAATCTCATTATTTGTTATAAATCATTGATCAACTCAATGACTTCTTGTATATGTCTTAATTAAAAAAAACATAAAAAGTTAACGTCTTACTTTATTATAAGTCTTAAAAGACTTCATGTTTATGTCTTTACAATGAATCATAAACATATTTAACTAAATTAATTATGAACACCACCTCATGGTTTTAATAGTAATCTCAAGTTAATTTATTACTTCACAATAATATAGGACTACATTATTTCTTCATTTATTTATGTCATTCCAAAATTCATAAATATACAAATTGAAGTAGTATTAGATTACTTCATTTATTTATGTCATTCTAATAATATATAAATATTTAATTTGAAGTAGTCTTATATATCATCTTGACACATGTTGTATCTACTTATCTAATTTAGAAACTGTAAATTTATTCCAGATACGATCCCACATAACATGGAGATTTACCTTGTTGCAATCTAGCTAAGCTCTCACATAACGTAAATTGCAACACCAAGTGTTTCTTGAATTAGATATGTATAAGTCATATTAGAACGTTAGTCTCTTACTCGATTGGTACCATTTAGATGTGGCAAAATGGGTTGTTGTGCAAGTCGGTTTAAGAAGTTGAAAATATCCTTAAGGCAACTTTCTACCCATTTGACCCATTTAGTTCAACTAAATGTTTTTATACTACCCTTAATTGATTCGCTCATATTTAAATGGGTTTAAGTTAACCATTACCTGACAGCCACTTGTTAGTTATAGCTACTTAATGTTATTGTTATTGTTGCAGTACATGGCAGATGATCACCCAGGGAACGACCCTTGGCATGGAGTAGATCATGGGCACTCAAGGTACTTCACATATTTTACAAAATTCAGCATATTGTCGTTAAGTTGTCATATATTATCAGCTAACCCGTAATTACACACTCCATGTGGCTGTAAGAAAAACATATTGAAAAGTGATTATAACTATCCATTATTAATCCCTGATAGTAGAAAGTAGCATGCATCTGTTCAGATTTTATGGGATAAATGAACTAGTATTCAAAATTGCTCAAAATTGATATTCTTCTCATATTGCAGGATGAAGTGAACAAGTTGATGACCACAACTCTAAGGAAACGGGAAAGTGAGATCATCCGGTTGTACTATGGTCTTGACAATGAATTCCTTACATGGGAAGATATTAGTAGAAGGTATGAACTCCTATTCAGGTAGTAGCTAATGGGTCAAATGGGTCACTATTTGTTATGAGCAAAACGGGTCTGGTCAGGTTGACCCACAAACATTATATACATTATCCGTTAGTTATGACTGGTTTACTGCAAGTATAATATCATTGGAATAGTATATTATAGTGTGTTTTGCAGAGAGAAGTAGAGTTTTAATGACTTTCAACTTTTCACATGTTCGGACCCATTCCCTTTTTGCAAATCTTTTCAGTTTGAACCGTTTGAGATAAGACGCAACCCAAGTCAATCATAACTAAGTTGAAATTATCAAGTTCACTTTTAAAACTCCTATCTACCCTTCTACATTAGGGTAATTTGACTAATCAATCATCATAGTTATCTTTTTGTTGCAAACAACTCATTTTTGTTGCAAATAAACATCAAAATGAATACATTGTGCTGTTAAATATTTACCTTTTAGTATTTATGTAAATGTGATGATTAGTTTTGTTAATACAAATAAGCCGTAAAAACGTTTATTTATATTTTACGATCTTCTAATGTTTTGTCGATAACAAACGTAAAATCATTTTAAGGAAACAAATAAAATACGTAAATGGTTTGAGCCAATAGTTTACTAACACACTTATGTTTTCATATAAAACACTAAACAAGTAATAGTGTTTTCATGATATAGTAATGCATATGTACAACAACTAGTATTTACATAATGGGTAGATATATACATATTTAGTATGTATCATAATGGGTAGAAGTTTAAGTATTTAAACCATTGACTTAATACATTGAATGTAGTTGGGTAAAACCCAAAGTCCATGACCTATACCCATGTAGCATAATCCATAACCCATGACCCATTGCATGACATCATGCATAAGTCATAATGGGTATTATCCATGACCCATAGAGCTAACCCATAACCCATTGACTAGATGCATTGCATCTTCTAGATACATTGTATCTACTTTGATACCCATGGTCCAAAGTCTAGGACCCATAACCCATGACCCATGACCCATAACCCATGGATAATGAGGAGCGTCTCACGGATCCCTCATAATACACTAGACGGATCCCTTAAGCAAGGGATCTGTGCAACAGTAGCATGTTTTTGTCTATAAATAGTGAGCCATTTCCTTATTGTTGGTTGCCACTCCTACACATACTTTCTCCTAGTATTGTAAACTCTCTAACCTCATATCCAAAGGATATTTTTATGTAGTTTGTGTTTTCTTTTGTGTGATTCTCTAGGTTCCTCTTAAAGGCGAGATCACCACCTCTTGAAGTCAAGCAAGCTCAAGTCCATGAGTTGCAATACTTCGTCATCATCAAGACTACTGAAGTTCTCTTGTTGATAGTTCTTTCTACCTCTCTAGAAGTGTTGTGTCTAAGGCATTAGTGAAGGATAGGGGTGTCCATGGTACTAGAACCGTCCCGAACCGGAACCGAACCGAAAGAACCGAGAACCGAAAATAAGGAAAAAAGTGGAACCAAGAACCGTCCCAAGTTTTTCGGTTCGGTTCGATCTGATACTTGGTTCCGAAGACGGAATTTCGGTAATTCCATGAGTACCAAAGTGTTAAAAAATATATTTTGATGGATATGAATTTATGGTACTTTCGGTCAGAGAACTTGAAAGAAGTTGACAACCTTAATAGTATTCCACAACTTGACTTACAAACAAACAAAAACATATCTATGGTAATAGCAAACTCATTATCCATGAAAATAGTTGCAAACTCGTTGAGAATATTATATATCAATCATGGTGACTAGCTTACAATAACTTACATGGTGACGATATATCATGCAGTGACGCAATAATAGTTAATTGTTTCTAGACTTTTATCATTAAGTTTAATGAAAAACAAATACCAATAGTTAATTACAACTTCTTGCTAGTTGTTACTGAGCAACACAGAATTATTCGATATGCGGCTATGCGCATACTCGATAGTCCATTTTAGAAAAAAACTTACTTTCATATTGATGAATGATGTTTGAATCTTTGAATGGAATCAATGGATTAAAGTTTAAGGTTTATTAGTTTTTAGGTTTAGGTAAGGTTTTTCTATTTTCTTAAAAGGCCGCATACTTGCATGTACACAATATCCCAAACAAACCCTATAAAATTACATATTTTCATAATAATCGGTTCTTTCGAAAGTACGAACCGATTGCCCGACCGAACCGTCCCGAGAACCGAAATTTTGAAATTTTAGGAACCAAGAACCGTACCATGGTTCTAATATACGGTCCTGCTTCCCGTCGGTACAGTGCGGTTCCTCGGTTCTTTTGGTTCTTCGGTTTTTTTGGACACCCCTAGTGAAGGATGCCAAAAGGGTCAAGACGAAGGCATTAGTGAAAGGTGCCGAATGTCCGTGTCAAAGGCATTAGTGAAGGATGCCAAAAGGGTCAAGTCGAAGGCATTAGTGAAAGGTGTCGAACGTCCATGTCAAAGGCATTAGTGAAGGATGCCAAAAGGGTCAAGTCAAAGGCATTAGTGAAAGGTGCCAAAATATCATGTCAAAGGCATTAGCGAAAGATGTCAAGGGTGTACAATCGATAAGGTGCATCGATGTACTAATAGAGATAGGTTGTGTCCAAGGATATTGATATCCTTGATGATGTTGTAATAAGGAGTGGGTCTCCTTTAGGAAAGGTGTTGTGTAGTGTTGGGTAGTAGTTCATCCCTTGTAATGGAACTCGGTATCTAGCCTTGTACCGGATAAAGTGTAGGCGACGTTGTGATAGGTTTGGTTCTACCTCTTGGAAGAACCCGGTGTCTAGCCTTGTACCGGAAAAAGAGTAGGCGACGTTGTGAAGGCTTCTCCGCCATAAGGAGTTTGTATCGTGTAGTGCTTACGAACTCTCGAGTAGGTGACTCAAGGAGTGGAGTAGGGCAAGGAAGGTGTCCTTGTAGCCGAACCACTATAAACGTTCGTGTCATGGTTTTGTGTTTCTTACTCTTTACCTTTGCATTACATATTTACATACCTATCTATCAACATCCAACATACACATTTAAATAGATTGACATAAGTCGATCTAAATATTTTAAAACAAAGTTTAATCGGTAAAATTATTCAACCCCCCCCTTCTAGTTTTCCACAATTGGCATCAGAGCTTCATTACCAAGTTTCTTAGAGTATGTTGTACTTTAAAAACTTGATACGATCCGTGTATGATTGAAAACTACAAAGAAGGAAATCTTTTAAAAAAAATTGTTTATGTTATGTTGGATAGTGATAGATTATTCTAACAATTTATTTTTAAGAAAGCTTCTTGCTAGGACTTTTCCAAAGTCTTCATTTCTATTCAAAGAAAAATGAAGTCAACCCTCAAGACATTCATTCTTGCCTTCATGTATTTTAGATTCATATATTTTACTTATGAATCCATAAACATCAGGAAACTTTGTTTGTCTTCTAGTCTTCACAGGTGAATAGACATCCTCAATCACATTTTCAAGAGGATGTGATTTATGAATAGAAGTGTGGGGAGTTTGAGGAACTGCAATCTCACTTGGCATATTAGAAATTTCAACATCATTGGCTTGAGCTTCCATAGTAACTGGAGTGGTGATTCCCACATCCGGTGTTGCGGTGGAAACACTTTGCCGAACAAAGGGAATCAATTTCAACCGCTTTAATTATCACATTCAAATTACTATTTCCTTCTTTTTCCAAATCACTAGAAGGATGAGCAACTCCGCCAAGATATCATTATTATCTCGCATAGTCCCAAAGAGGTAGACTAAATTCATCTTGATCATCGCATCCTCTTTGCTTGGTTCATCATCATCAAGAAACTCTTCAACTCGCAAAATCAAAGAAGATGTTCTCAGAGAAACAGGCACATAGTTCATAGTATTTGTTAGAGTATCAAGATCAAGCAGTTTTCTGGACCGCCTTTGACATTGACTATGTTTTCCAGAACTCAACATGCGATTCTCTTCAATCTTTTGGGTTCTTAAGTTGAATACTTTGAAAGCTTTACTAACCATGGAATACCCAACAAAATACCCTTCATCGACCTTTTCATCAAACTTGCCCAGATAATCTATGGTATTGAGAATAGATACATGACACCCAAATGGTCTCATGAAGTCAAGGGTAGGTGGTCTTCCCCTAAGCAATTCATAAGGTGTCTTGTTCTTTGTCATTACAACTAAAACCCTGTTTTCCACATAACAAGCGATGTTAATCGCTTCACCAAAAAGTAATTGGCAATTTGAATCGCCAACATGGTTCTAGCAGCCTCTATCGTTGTCCTATTCCTCCTCTCAAAGAACACCATTTTGTTGAGGAGTTCTAGCCACACTAAATTCTTTTTAATACCTTTATCTCTCGCAAAACTCATCCATAACTCTATTCTTGAATTCGGTTCCATTGTCACACCTAATGATTTTAACTTTCATATCATATTGGTTTTCTACTGTGATAAATATCTTGAGGATGCCATTGTTTCATCCTTAGTTCCAAGAAAGAAAACCCATGTAACTGCTAAAATCATCACCACCACAAGACAATATTTCTTAAGATTCAAGTCGCTCATAGATGTAGGACCAAATAAGTCCATATGTAACATTTGAAGTGGGTGGTAATAGAGTTAACCAACTTTGACTGCAAGAAGCTCGTGTTGTTTGCCTTTAAGACAAGCCACATGTGTTTGATCATTTTCAAATCTTTTACGAGGTAAACCTCTCACTAAACCATCTTTGACAATCTTGTTAATGGTTTTGAAGTTAACATGACCAAGTCTTCTATGCCATAACATGGATTCATCCATCGTGGCCTTTGCAAGCAAGCAAGCATAATCATCTTTAGCTACAATGTTGTTCATATCAAAGCTATAGAGATTGCCTTTTCTAGGAACTTTAAGAAGAATCGACTTTCATCGAGCATCTTAAAATCCTTAGAGAACAAAGCACATATCTTTGGTAAAAGAACATTGTTTATCTTGTCACACATTTGTGACACACTAAAAGATTGTACTTAAGCTCTTTTACATAGTACATGTGTTCAAAGTCCAAGTTACCGCTTTAATAACACCTTTACCAAAGAACTTTCCCATTTACTCCACCTCCAAAGTCGACATACCGTCCATCATAATGCTCAAAATCGAAAGATAGGACTTGTTGCCATGTGCCTTGAACACCCACTATCAGATAACCTTGATCCGACCTTTTGTCCTTGGATGTTCCCGCATATGAGTAAAGAGTTAGTTTCTTTTGGGGACCCAAGCCATGATTGACTTGGATCGCCTCAGTATCAATATAGTTAAATCTATCAAAGGTCATTGATACACCATTGGGATTGGTTGTAGAGGTATTTCCTTTAGGTTTCCATTCCCAACGTCTTGAGGCCTTCACAACATTGCCCATGTCCTCCCTTTTCATATTTAAAACCCTTGCAAAGGTAACTTTTGAATGAGCGATGGTAATCGTTGGTTTCTTTTAGGTACCCATGTTGATTATTATTAACCTTTTAGCTTGAAAGGTTCTTTTTCTTGTTTGTGCAGATTTTGTTAAACTTGTTTTGAAGTTTGCACTTTTAACGTGTGACTTAGAGGCGGCGGTGTTAATAGTTTTTGCGGGGCAAACATTTTGAGGCCACTTCTAAGTTGAACTGCTCTTGGGACCATTTTGCAATGAGAATTAGGGTAACAGTTTTTGCAGTGGCAAACATTTTGAGGCCACTTCTAAGTTGAACTGCTCTTGGGACCATTTTGCAATGAGAATTAGGGTGTACATTATGTTGATATCTGTTAGGCTCCACCCTTTTATACCCATAGACTTCCCTTCTCCATCATTATCAAGCTTACTTTCTTCCTCACTCTTCACAACTGTGTCTTTTAAAGGACCATATTCTCTTTCAAGATCCTTAAAATCCTCTATGCCTGTATGAGCTAAATCTATACCTGGAGGTGAATGAACACCCCTTAGTGGTGGAGGTGCAATATTATAACCCATACCAGACTTAGCTTTATTATATATTTGAGCATTCCAAATTTTATCAATTGACTTAGACTGATGATAACATGTGTCTACAGTTAAATTGACATTTTCAATTTTCTTTGAAGTTTTTCAAGCTCCTTTTGGTATGCTTCATTCACAGCAGCTTGTATGTTCTACCTCTCTCCTAAGAAGAATCATATCATCATTATAATTTGACTCATTTGCTCGATAGTGCTCTATTTGTTTTCTAAACCGCCATGGCTCTCCTAAGATTAGACACGGTATAATTAGCGAGTATAACTCTTGTCTTTCATTAGAATATAAATCATTAAGTCTTTCAATTTCAGAAATTTCTACATGTTTTAGAGCAACATTCGAGTTTTGTACCTCGTAGTCGAGAGAAAGCCATAAGAGCAACTTCAAGAAAACAAGATCAAGATCTGTGTGTTCTTTTCAAGATCATCACCATGAAACTCCAATCATAGCTCACACCATCAATAGCCAACATTGCCTTTGGTTCTTCCACAGTTGGTCCTTCTTTGCTTGTACCATGTAGATCTATTGTCCTTGGTCTTTGGTCTTCTACATTCTCTAGCAAAATGTCCAAACTTGTGGTAGTTAAAGCACTCCACTTTCTTCTTATCAAAGCCTGCAGATCATCACCATTAATGTGGATAGGCTTGCCGTCTTCTTGTAGAATTTCTTAGCCCTCATGCTAAGAAGAGCTATCTGCCATTTTATATCCATCTCCTCCAAGTCATCTTCATCGATTTGCTCTATGTCTTCATGAGTTAAGAGAGCCATCAACTTGTGTGGAGATAAAAGCATAAAAGGTAGGATCTCCGATTAGCAACCTTCTTCTTTGATCCTCGCAGGGCAATATTCACATTGCCGTGGAAACTTTAGAACCTCACAATGGCAATATCATCATCACTTTCATCTTCGTAATCATCACCGCAACAGAATTTGACAACAATGCCAAGCTACTAGAGCTTGTACCAAGTTTCCCTACCTTCTTCAACCTTTGCTCAATGAGTTTGAAGTTGTTGTAAAGATCATTGAGCTTCATTGTTTCTATGTCTGCTTTGTTTTCCCGCATAAGAACATTGGTTTGAAACTCAAGGCAAACTTCTTAGAAACTTCAAATTTAGGTCTTCCTTTTCTACCTCAATGCCAAACACGATCGGTTGTGTAACAATATTCAAAGTTTGGTGAAAATGTTATCAAGAGAGTCATTGCTTGAAGCGTAGAAGTTTTCATAACTTTGCTTTAACAATGTCTTTGAGTTTTCTTAGTAGCATCATTACCACCAAACACCGAGCAAATCTCTTCAAACAGTTCTTTAGCAATCTTGAACTTCTTGAATGCAATAATCTGGTCTCTAGGAAGAGTCATCAAGAAGACTTCTAGCTTTAAGATCATTCTTCTTTGAGCTTTTTAGCATTTGATTCGAGCACGAAACTTTCACAACATCTGTGTCACCAACTTTTGAAGTAGTGGTCACGATTTGAAAGAATCACCAAGTTGAATGATCTCCCATGAGCATAGTCCTGTATGAGGAAGTATTGCTCAATCAGTATCCTCCACATCTCAAACTCATTGAGCTTAAGCTTAGGGAGTCTGGGTGTAGAAGAAGAGTTTGATTGGTTGTTTTCCATCTCCATTGAATTGAGTGAGTGTGATAACGCTACACGCGTCGTTCGGGGTCAAAGGAACTTCCTTTTCTTCGAGCAAGTTTTATAACACCCTAGGCAGTGAACCTAATCGTTGTAGTGTAGTAATTAGGGTAAGCCACGGGTATTGATATCGCTCTCTGGGAATAGGAATGCTAGTAGGAGTTACTACGCTAAGGTTAAGGTTGAGGAAGATTATTTTTATCTTTTATATTTTATGAAAATGGAAAGGTACGAATCTCGGTATTGGATTGGGGGTTGGTATTTCACCGATTACTCTACTATTATCTAATTATCTAAACTAAGGTTGTGGGAGTCTATGTCTAATTAATGTGTGCTCGTATGATAGTTTAAAGATGTGTTTACTTAGTTTGTATTACTCCTTAATTATCTCCTATTGATGGTTGAGTGTCACGCCTTAGTCCTAGTCACGTTGTGTTTCTAAAGTTGTGGTATGCTTTCTCCCTAACTCTTCGAACTTACCAAAGGGTCTTGTCTACAAACCCACTAGAGATTATAGACTCCTACTCTAAGGCGCTCTTCGGATGGTTTAGACTACAATTACTCGTAATTATACTCTAGGGTTCACAAAGATGAATCAAGCATTATGTACACAACGAATGATCTATCGCACTACTAGATCATTAATCAACTAAGATAAGAAACAACCAATCAATATTTAATAATTAAGTTTCATACTTCCTAAGCAAACACACAAATAAATTAGCCGGACATGGAGAACATGCAAGCATACACACAAATAATCAAAGACATAATTGAATTAATGAAGTAAAGACTTATCTTGGTGTAAGATAGGGTTAAAACCCTAAAATACTCGTACAAGACACCTTAGGTTCGGTTTTAGGTTTTACTCCAAAGACTCTCCACACAAAGACCGAAAAATTCGGATTCTATATATAAGATTACAATTGCGACGGCCACCTTATGTTTAGTGACGCCGCCGTGTCGCCGCCATTGGGTTTCGCTTGGCCACGTTAACTTTGCGACGGCGCCACCTTATGTCCGTGACGCCGTCTTCTTTCCGACGCCGTCTGGATTGCATCTAGGCCGTCCGAGTAGCGACGGCCTACTCTTTCACCACTAGACGCCGCCTCTTGAAAATACGAGTTTTGGGTTCTCGTCCCGTCACACACTCGGGACGGCGCCAAAATAGCACCCGACGCCGCCGCCTTCTACATTCAACAATCGTGAGTGTCTCGATTTTGACTTTGGCCATTTTCTTCATATATTCGCCTTTTCGTCCAAATAAGTGCCATTCCAAGATTTTGCCTTCACGAGACCTAAAAGTGAAAAGGAACGATATTAAGCAATAACGGATACAAAAGTGATCAAATAAGGACTTAAATGACCCTCAAATGGTACCTTTTAAAACCTTATCAAATATCCCTACACTTGTTATTTGCTTGTCCTCAAGCAAATGTGCTTTTAGCCAATTAATTTATAAGTTAGGGGTCATTCAAGATTAATTCAAAACGGTCCACAACACATATAAGCCCCAAGAAAGTCATAACAAGCACGGAAATTACATACTAGCACCTCACATGGGGTGTTTGGATACTCACATCTCTCTCGTGTATAAATGAAATATAACAATATAGGAAATGGAAGATAAACACTCATTAACCGGTCCTAGTACATAGATTACCATAGGCTTGAGAATAGATCAAACCTCCATCGCTTACGTAAGCACCTAGGAAAGACTATCAAAGAGGTCTTTAAAGGGTTGTAATGTTAGGCTTACGGTAGGGAAACAAAGGGTTTGGTGGGATAGGCTATTTAGTGGTGGTAAGTCAAAATCTTTATGTTAAATGCATATGAAGAATGGCGTAAGCCAAGACTCGACACTCTAAACTCTAGATAACCAAATAAATAAACATAAATTTAAAGGATAGATGTAGGATGGTAGCCCGTATTTTTTTTTTTTTTCACCCTTTTTTTTTTTTTTTTTTTTTTTTTTTTTTTTTTTTTTTCGATTTTTTTTTTTTTTTTTTTTCATACACTTTACTCTACCATCCTCTAAGATAACATCAAAATACTAGGATTTATAAGCATATCCCTACACTTGAGTTTTTATTACTCTAATACTAATTTGACCCGAATTGAAAAGATCAAAACACTTGGGGTACATTATTACGCAAACAAAGGGAATTTGAATTTAACGCCCTTCCGTCATTTCATAAACTTTAACTTTTCCCATGAATCCCAATCATCCCAAAATCAGATACAAAGGATATGACTCGACTTAGCAACTCATGCAAGCAACCGATAATTGAACTAAGGGTTTAGGGTGATAATAAATATTTGCACTAAAAGTGAGTGCATAAGGGGTAGGCTAAGGCGATTTGGGTGTATATTTGGGGGTGGGGTAAACAATGTTTTCATTGATATTCCGAAAACCGAAATATCACGAGAACCGCGAAAAGGATAGGCTCGAGGGGTTAACTAGGGTATCGTGTACTAAAAATGAGTACAACGCAGGGGTGTGGGGAATTACTCAACCGATGTGGAAGAAGTAATTATATTACGGTATTAAACAAGGGTTATCCTAATGCCTCTTATCATTTAGTTATTCCTAACTACACAAGTGTAGCCTCACTTGCGATCTCGAATGCATCACAAAACAAGTTCTAGAATCTAATATACTACCGGTTCACACTCTAAGCATTAAAGATGAATGCTTTTATTCCTACTAATCTAAGGGCGATCCTCACATTTTGGGTGGAATTTGGGTGGTAAGGGTTTTGTGCTAGTCATGCAACTTCCTATCCGTGAGACGCTTTTGTTAAGACTAATGGCCCACTCCTATATGTCATGAAAATTTTAAATTTGGTGCCAAAATTACCCTAACCGACATTTTCTCATGGTTTATTACACAAATGCAATTAGACAAAGCAAATAGTCAAGGATAAGCATAGTTTCAAAGTTCCCGCTTTATTTTCCTCCCTACACTTAAACCGAACATTGTCCCCAATGTTCCCGAAAGTATCAAAGATATGATAAAAGAAGGTAATTAAAACGAAAGAAACTAATACTCCCCGATTAGCTCGGTAGGATCCGTAAAGTGGTGGTTAAATTCTTTTCAAGAAGAATTATTGCGTGAAAAGCTCCTTCCAATCTTATGTAACTTCTTCTTGACAAACTAAACCCGCACACTTGAAGAAAACAAACGAAACCTTCGCGTAAAATCGGCGGTAATAATATATATAAGACTCGATTTAAACTAGGATATAATGCTTGTGGAATGGATGTTTACGAATTTCTAAGAAAATTAAGACCGAAAATTCCAAAATTTATAAATAGCTCGTAAAACGAGAAAAGTAACTGATGTTTTACTCCTTCCCGACGCCGTCAGTTGCAATCTCGACGCCAAAGTTATCCTCGACAAAACCGGTCTCACGATTTTCCGAAAAAATTCGAAAATTTACATCTTTAGAATCGGAAAATTTCGCAAAACATCCATTATGACTCGATACAAGCATTTGACTCGAACAAACAAACATATATATCTTTTAGTTAATTGTTATTCTCATGTTTACGCTTTTTTTGAAACGTGTGTAATCCTCCCTACACTTATCCCTTATGTAAAATACCTTTATATGCAATTAAGACGAGGTTAAAACAAAATAAAGCATTTTACAAATTTAAACATGAGGATAAACAATTAATAAAAGATATAAGACACTAACAAGCAAACAATTAAGCATGGGTTGCCTCCCACGAAGCGCTTTTCTTTATTTAAGAGTCTTGTAGCTAGACTCATAGTCGTGCTCCCACGCTTCCTCACCACCGCCCTCTTGACGGCCTCTAATGGGGATTCCATGTTGTAGAAGTGCCCTAAAATGCGCTTCTCTAAGAGTTCATCCTCTCCCATTCGGTCCTCAGTATTCGGTCCTAGGCTCAAGCAATCCTTGTAGAATCCGAAAATCTTAGCCATAACATAATCAACACCTTTCTCCCTATCCTCATCATTCCTATAATAGACCGATAGTTTAAGTTCCTTTTCATCATTAGAGAGTGATGAAAACTTCTCAATCTTAAACGGCATTTGGTAAGCTATGTCATCGGTCTTATTCTTGAATCGCACTACTCCTAATGAGGGGTCATAGGTCATTCCGGTGCTTTCTATGAAAGGTTTTCCTAGAATAACATGGGACAAGCTAGGGTCTATGGCCGTGCTAATATCATCCACAATTATGAAATCAGAGGAAACGTGAAACTACCTACATAAACGGGCAATCCCTTAACTCTACCAAGAAAATTGCAACTAACATTAGGATCATTGGGGTCTTGCCTAGTTGGAATAGGCTTCTTCAATATCCAATTGTAGTAGGTGCTAGTCATTATGTTGATTGGGGACTTGCGATCAATGTAAGCTTTTGCCACAAAAGGTGTCCTATGACACATGGTATGTTAAGATTCCACGGGTTCCCAAACTTAACTCGAGGACTTTTCCTAACATACATGTGGCGGAGGTCACGCACTAAGTGAGGGTGGCGAGATAGTTCTTCTTCCGTAGGAAATTTGTCGAAATAGTCAATGTCTACTTCATCTACTTCCTCGGTATTTCCTCATCCACTAGTGTATAGTCCTCTTCGTCATTTGTTTCATCAGTTCAACTAAGGCGATGGTATTGACGAATTGGACATACTTTAGCTTGCTTGGATCCTTAATCTCTATGCTCAAGGCTCGGAGTTGAGATAGCACTAACCTTCTTATCACTAGCTATGGCTTTCAAAAGGTTGTCTATTTTCCTATCCATCTCGGCTTGTTGATTATTAAAGCGGTCCGAGAGCTTAGCCATTTGGGTTTCTTGGGATGCAACTAAGTTTTGCAACATTCCTTCGATGTTTTGTTGGTTAGGACCGTTAGGTGGGGCCATGAGAAATCATTAGAAGTGAATTCTTTGGTTTGTCCCCAATAAAAGTCGGGCTTGTTTTTCCATGCTTCACGGGTTTCATTGAAATTCCTAGGTCCGGTGTTGTAGGAATCTTCCTCCCGCTCCATTAATACGCGAGGATGCGAGTCAATGTAAGCGTGTTCGGGGATCGGGTGCTAGTGTGCGTGTTATGAGGATCACAAAACGGCTCGCACGAGGAAGAAGCTTTGTTCACATGGTGTGAAGATTTAGGATTTTCGTAGGAACTCATGAGGAATTTAACTTGATCTTCAAGTTCGATCATCCCACGGTCGGGAGGAGGCAAGGAGATTGCCTTGACGGTTTTGGGCACTCACGGGGTCATCCCAACTTTCGTTGTCATAGAGGGCGAGGTCCTCTATTATTTCCCATGATTCTTCCGCAGTGAAATCACTAAGTTTTCCACCGCCGCTTGGTCAATGGATCGCTTAGTGGGAAAGTTGACATGATCATAAAAGATTTGGACTTGGAGCCAAAGATCAATGCCGTGATGAGGACTTTATGAAGTAAGTCCTTGAATCGGGTCCATGCTTCAGAGAGATTCACCTTGACGTTGTTGGAACATCAAGATGTCATTCCTAAGCTTAGTGGTTCTCCCGTGGGAAAAATTGAGCAAGGAAGCGAGAGGTAAGATCATCCCAACTTGAGATGGAGCCGCGGAAGTCGCCAAGCCAATTACTAGCTTGGTCCCGTAGAGAGAATTGGAAGAGACGCAGCGCGTGGTCTCCCGAGTAGTAGCATCAAGGTCGATGGAATCGACGATTTTGAGGAAATCCTCGATGTCGATTTGGATCTTCTAACGAAGTCCATGGAATGCACATCCGCTTTGCACCAACCGGATGGTGTCGGATCGCAGGCCGTAGTTTGGGCTTGGTCGGAAGCTCAATGGTGTTCCTATAGCCTAGGTGGCTTGGTCTCGAGTATTCACCAAGAGTACGGGCTCTTGGCGGGTCATTTGGTGGTGGGTTGATGAAGGGTAGGGGTTATCACCTTCCATGATGAAAAGTGATGGAATTACTAACAAAGGTCACGAAGAAGGGGATAGACTAAGAGAAATCTAAAATGAGAAAAAGTTTACTTGATAGGAATCAAGCAAAGAAACCTAAACGAGGTGGACTACTAACTAGCTATTCTATTCCCGCAATGCGCCTAAAACTTGATAACGCCACACGCCGCTCGGGGTCAAAGGAACTTCCTTTTCTTCGAGCAAGTTTTATAACACCCTAGGCAAAGGAACCTAATCGTTGTAGTGTAGTAATTAGGGTAAGCCACGGTATTGATATCGCTCTCTAGGGAATAGGAATGCTAGTAGGAGTTACTACGCTAAGGTTAAGGTTGAGGAAGATTATTTTTATCTTTTATATTTTATGAAAATGGAAAGGTACGAATCTCGGTATTGGATTTGGGGGTTGGTATTTCACCGATTACTCTACTATTATCTAATTATCTAAACTAAGGTTGTGGGAGTCTATGTCTAATTAATGTGTGCTCGTATGATAGTTTAAAGATGTGTTTACTTAGTTTGTATTACTCCTTAATTATCTCCTATTGATGGTTGAGTGTCACGCCTTAGTCCTAGTCATGCGTTGTGTTTCTAAAGTTGTAGGTATGCTTTCTCCCTAACTCTTCGAACTTACCAAAGGGTCTTGTCTACAAACCCACTAGAGATTATAGACTCCTACTCTAAGGCGCTTCGGATGGTTTAGACTACAATTACTCGTAATTATACTCTAGGGTTCACAAAGATGAATCAAGCATTATGCACAACGAATGATCTATCGCACTACTAGATCATTAATCAACTAAGATAAGAAACAACCAATCAATATTTAATAATTAAGTTTCATACTTCCTAAGCAAACACACAAATAAATTAGCCGGACATGGAGAACATGCAAGCATACACACAAATAATCAAAGACATAATTGAATTAATGAAGTAAAGACTTATCTTGGTGTAAGATAGGGTTAAAACCCTAAAATACTATACAAGACACCTTAGGTTCGGTTTTAGGTTTTACCCAAAGACTCTCCACACAAAGACCGAAAAATTCGGATTCTATATATAAGATTACAATTGCGACGGCGCCACCTTATGTTTAGTGACGCCGCCGTGTCGCCGCCATTGTGGTTTCGCCTTGGCCACGTTAACTTTGCGACGGCGCCACCTTATGTCCGTGACGCCGTCCTTTCAACTTTCGACGCCGTCTGGATTGCATCTAGGCCGCCCGAGTAGCGACGGCCTACTCTTTCACCACTAGACGCCGCCTCTTGAAAATACGAGTTTTGGGTTCCGTCCCGTCACACATTACCTGGACGGCGTCCGGCGACGCCGTCGCCTTCTATAGCACCGATTTCGACGGCCGCCGCTTTTCTACATTCAATTTTGCCTTCACGAACCGTGAGTGTCTCGATTTCAAATAAGACTTTGGCCATTTTCTTCATATCAAGCTAATTCCTTGGATCTTTTATCGTCCAAATAAGTGCCATTCCAATGATATTTTGATTTTGCCTTCACGAGACCTAAAAGTGAAAAGGAACGATATTAAGCAATAACGGATACAAAATTGTGATCAAATAAGGACTTAAATGACCCTCAAATGGTACCTTTAAAACCTTATCGGTGGGAATACGCTTCCACCGCTAGTATTAAACCATGCAGTAAACTACAACTATCCGTGGTAACGGATTATTCCCAACAATTTTCATCTAACAAACTGACCAACCATTTCTTATTTGTAGAATTCATACTCATTATCTCTGATACAAGCACTGATGATTCAAGAACTAATGATTCAAGCACTGATGATTCAAGAACTAGTCTTACAGGAATCCCACCCCAATTGCTTGCTTGGTATAATTGACCCCAAGGTCCTATGCAAGCTAAAAAAGGTTCTACCTCCAATCCTTCTAAATCAAAAAAGTTTCAACCTCCATTCCTATTCCATATTTACCCATGACCAAATTGGATGCTTGTAATCTATGGTCAAAAAAAACTTACCCACAACATTACTCACACATTTACCCACGATAAGTTTCTTTATAGGTAATGCGTGGGGAAAATTTTACCCACTAAATTACCCGCACATATACCCACAAGAACTCACGATGTGGTAATACATGGGAAATAATTTGGCACTAATTATTTACCCACATGTCACACACCAAATAAATTTATGTCCCTATTAGTGAGGGTAATTGATGAGTGTGTAAATACTCATCATTTTTGGTTAAATCTGAATCGCAAAACGCTTAAAATGCTCGTAAATGCATCAAAATACTAAAATATTCCAAAATTGCATTTTATATGTTTCGGATGCAAAATGTTTAAAATCGATGAAAATGAGCAAAGTTTGCATAATTGGCGCTTCATTCCCCCAAGTTTCTAAAATTGTCAAAATAGTCCCCGAGTCAAAATTTCAAAGTAAAATCACCAAAGGTCCTTTTAAATCATAAGTTGTCAAATTTAGTCCTTTGGTGAAAAATATAAAAGTTTGAGAAAATTACAAGTTTGGTCCTCCAAATTTCAAAATTGGCAAAATGGCCCTGAAATTGGAAATGGCAAGTTTGGTCCTTGTACTTTTGAGATTGTTAGTTTTAGTCCTTGGAGCAACTTTGCTTAATTGACAGACTTGGCCCTTGATTTTTCAGAAATTACACAACTAGTCCTTGTGTTTTAAACCCTTTACAAACCCTTTGGCCCTTGTCAATCCATGTGACCCCTGCCATAGCCCAAATGGACCCTTCACTTTTGACCCCCTTCTATTATTAGCACCAGTCAAACTCTGGTCAAAAATCACAAATGCGCCAACACTTTCTTCTCCTTCCTCACACTCTTTCTCTGCAACAAGCTTCCACCCCATCCCTCCACTTCAACATATCACCCTCCTTGTCCCCTCCACATCAACACAAAACAAGAATCATTAAATGCACCCTTCACCCCCTTTACTCAACCCCTCCAACTGTCAAAAACCAATTCCCGCCAAAAACCAATCAAAGGCCAAGATGACTTCAATTCATCCAATGGCTAAAAGAAAAGGTGGGATCTGCTCAGAAACAAGTGGGAAGGTGTTTGGCATATAAAAGGAAGCAAGAGGAGAGATAGAGTAGTAGAATTTAGTTTTAACTTTTCTTAATGTCGTTTTTCTTATCCATGTATTAGTTTAGCTTAAAATAGGTAATCTTTTGTTTCTATGATCAAAACTAAAGTTACTTTATCATTGTAATCAGTTTTAAGAATCCATTTCAAGGTTTGGTTAAAATTTATGTGCTTGTGATTACTGTTGGAATTTTCAAACTCATGTTCTTATATTTAAGCTCCAATTAGCTTATTTGCTCATTCAACCAAATTAACTTAAGTTATTTATAGCTTTTGAAAAGCTTTTGAATCAGTTTCAAACAATTTTGCTACATGGTCAACAAAAGTCAACTGTGAGCTCATATGGGTTTGGAAATGGTTATTAGTTGCAGAGCCTTGATGGGGTTTAAATAGATTAGGTTAGAGTGGTTTTGTGTTTGGTTTAGCCTGCAACAACAGTTGGACACATGTAAGTGAGTATCTCAATTTTAGTTTTCAAGCCATTTTGCATTTTTATGCCTGTCTATGTATCTGTGGTTTAGAATGGTTTAAGTTTGTTTATTTAGTGTTAACTATAGCATATGAACTTAATTTGATCAATATGGCATGCTGGTTCAGTAGATGGTGTAGGTTTAAGCTTATATCAGTCCAATAAGTGGTGTTTGGTTTAGCTGCATTATCTGTGTTATAGGCTAGTGCAATGGTAGTTTCCTGTTGCTTCATGCTTGTTAAGATCCTTTGTATTCATATCTCCACCACATTGCGCCTTATAACATAAAAGTCAAAATTATTTTTAATTATCTTAATCTGTAACTGTTGGATTTTGTTAAAGCAAACACTTGTTTTGTGTTCCAAATTCATAAACAAAGCTTGCATTAGATCTATTTCATCAATAAACATCATATTCGGTCCTTGAATTTGATCCAAATCTCAAAAAGTCAAATTTTCGCTTTGTTAAAAAGTCAAAGTGGTGAAAACTCGCTTTAGCCTAACTAGGGTGAATTTTCTTGGATTCATCTCTGGGCAAATTTCAGTGAATCTTATGGTTTTAAAATCTTCAGTAGGTCTATTTTCTTATCCTTATTTTTTTCAAATTTTGTGAATTTTATTTAAGCCTCAAATTAGCTTGTAAATATGGTGTCAATTGCCTGCTGCAGGCATTAAGTCTCATGTGGCTTTAAGCGATTTTTGCAGAGCTTGTGCAAAGCTCATTTGAGCTCACCTAGGTCTCCACTTGGGTTTACAAGGTCCCAGCCAGGTGTAGTTTATATCCCAAGTACTGGTTTGTAGTTTCCAGCTTATCTAGTAGCTTATTAATAAGCCCCAAGTAGGCACCCTCTCACTGTTTTTGCACAAAAGCTCATAACCTCAAATCTTTGCAGTTGGTTATTCAGAGGTTGTGTGTTGTTGCTTTTAGTTCATTTTGAGTTGTTTTAGCTTATCCAAGCTCGTGATCGATGGGTGGTCCTTGGTGCTCATTAGCTTATTCCTAGTGCTTATTTCTAAGCACTTGTGCTTGCGCTTCATTTTCCTCCAAGCAACCCCTGTTTTTCTATTTTTCCTAGCTTCCTAATATTATTTTAGAGTTTTCCTGAAATTTTCATATTTTTCCAAGCCTGTTTGCTATTTTTCTTGATTTTAATTAGTTTTAAGCCTTTTAAATAGCATTTAATACAAATAATTAAGAAAAGGTTCAAAAAATAATTTTTCATTTTTCTTAAGTTAAGATAAATATAAAAAGACAAAAAAATATTTTTCTAGATTTTTCTTAGTTAAATTTGTATTTTTAAGTAATTTAATTAGTTTTTAATAGTTTTTAATTCCTAGAAAATAGAAAAATAATCAGAAAAATATAAAAATAGTTTTGAAAATTCTATTTTGATATTTTAGATTTTTCTAAGTCTTAATTTTATTTTTCAAGATTTATTTCATATTTTCTTTCATTTTAGGTTATTATTTAATAGTTAAAAATAGTTTTTAATTAATAATAATTAGATAAATAGTTATAAAAATAATTTTCTTTTTCTAAATATTTTATTTTATCATTAGGTTTGTAAAAATGTCATT
Source organism: Chrysanthemum lavandulifolium (assembly GCA_022545495.1). Lineage (NCBI taxonomy): Eukaryota > Viridiplantae > Streptophyta > Magnoliopsida > Asterales > Asteraceae > Chrysanthemum > Chrysanthemum lavandulifolium. The sequence continues at coordinate 117,051,624 of CM040239.1, read as the reverse complement.
TTCATATTTTTAGGATTTTTATTCCTTAGATCTTACTTTTTATTTTGTACATTTACGTAATTTTATTTAAACGTACGTTTTAAGTTTTAAGTTTTAAACGTTCATCAATTTTAAAAATAGTGATAGCGTTTATTTAATAGTTCTTATCTTTTTAATTTCCTTTAATTTGCATTTAAGCCGTTGTAATTTGTTGGCTTTTTCTATAGTTATAATCATTATCAAATCCCTTTTTCGTTCAAATTTCTCGATCACTTTACGTTTGATAATCCATTGCATAGCTCGTTGGGACATAACGACCCGGGGAAACACTATACTCCCCTGATCTTCATTGCATTCGTGCTTGAGTCGTTTTAAGTTTGTTACGGTCTGCCATTCACAAGTGGCAGACTTGAGTGATAAAACTTGACGGTTTGGGGCGCATCAAATTTTGGCGCCACGCCGGAGTCAGGCCGATTATCTTCCGCTCTAGCGATTAGTGATTTGGATATTCGCTCTTTGTTCATACCATCCATCTGTTATATGTTTATATTTTCTTATCCAAAATACAAAACACTCTTCTCATTCCTCTTATCCGTATGATTCTATTTCTCTTACCCCTCGCACTGCTTTGATTCTACTCTTCTTTAACCTCAAAACCGCTTAATTATATATCTTTAACCTCTACATGTTTAATTCTCATGGCGACGATCGATTATCCTCGTTGTTTCCACCGCAAAAGCCGTATGGAAGAGGATCAACTCGTTGTCGAATCCGGATTGTTTATGCAAGCAATGTGGAAGGATGGGTGCAAGCAAATATTGTTATTGGTGCAAATTATCTCGATAACTCTCTCGATGATTCTCCAAGTTTTTCCGACCATCCGCCACAACCCGATGAACCCGCTCAAGAACCGGAGACCATAACGGAAGTGGTGGAAATTGCTAGCTCGTGAGCACACCACTTGTCCCACCTCCCGATTTTTCAAAATGTTCTTCGAGACTTGATAGTCATTCGGATCACCATGTTGGTTTTGTTGATTCTTTGAATAAACCGATTCCTCTTCATAACTCTCAAATGCAATCGCTTATTCCTTGTGTCGGTTGTGGTGAGCCTCTTTGGTTCACCTCGTCGTTGGTGTACGTGTGTGCAATGTGGTAATGATATCCATAACGGAGTTGTTTGTTTTGTGGTTCGAGGAATTCATTTGATTATGATCCTAATCCGAACTCATTTAACGACCCTCAAACTTTTCCAATTACCCACCACACCCGACTTATCTTCATACAATCAACACTTCATGAATTTTGTGGAGGTCCTCACCAAGGATTTGAGTGTCAATCCGAAACACGTTTGTCTATGAACAGCTTTTCGGTGATGCTCATAACTTTGGTTATGACCAAAATCCATATGATTCACTGATCCGCACTCAACAGCTTCTTGTTGTGAGTACTGTGGAGGTCCCCATTTCACCGATTGTCAAATAGGGAACCCATTTCCTTGTAACAATCATGACTTTCACATGTTTGACAATTTTCAACCTCCACAAAGACCATACGGTTCAAACTCCACCGAGCCGTTATCTCAAGAAATCTCCCAAGATTTTGAAACCACAATGAAAACACTTGATGATATGATTAGTAACTTTAAGAATCAAGTGAGTGGTGAAAAGACCATGGAGAATTGCTTGTCAAGAACGAGAGGCCCGCCAATCTAGGGAAGAATTATTAGTCCTAGAGCATGCAGCTCTAAGACGCTCCCAATTTCTTAAGGCAACTCTATATGATGATGACGAGGAGAGTTTTTATCCTTTAAAGATAATATTTCTCAACTCCCTCGGTCATTGATATCCCAAAGATTGAGATTCCTTCTCAAACAATCGCTATCACACCAAGCTCCCACTCACTCTCTCGAACACGGGGACGAGCATCTTGACACTGTTCTCGAAAAGGAATCGGACGAATTCATAAAGTCTAGTGTTGAGAACCTTGTCCCAATCCCGAGAGAGTCACAGGAACTTCGATCATATGTGATTTTCTTTCCCTCTCGAGTGTTCAAAAGATCATTTTGAAACTTTCTCCGATCTTAGCGACGATTGTGCTTCCTTTGGAAACATCGAGTATGTTGAGGCATCACTTCCTCAACTGATGTCGATCCCCTTCTTGAGGAGTTCACCGATGAACTCACTCACATCAATCCACTCTTTGATTTCAAGCCGATCCGGGAGAGACCGAAAGTCTCATTGATAATGATCGCTCACTCACTTCTTATCCTAACAAATCAATAGAGAATGTTGATCACTTTGTTCCGAAACATTCAAAGCTACTTTCACTAATCCTCTATTTGAATTCGACTGAATTCACTTTGATTTCGAGAATCCACTATTTGATACTCGATTGAGGATAGTAATGAGCCCACAATGGAACAAGAGTTCACAACTTCACTTCATGTGAATGATTCTCTTCATAAAGAGTTCTCCTGAACTCTCTCATGACATATCTCCTCCGAACAAGATCATTTCTATTTTGATCTTGAGGATGATATTAACTCGAGAGGAAGGTGTACTCTATCGTATGAGTTTGCTTATTGATGATACTACCTTCACCCTTCCTCCCGATATGTCACATTTGAGGATGAAGAATGGATCTTGATTGTTATCAAAATCTTTCTTCCTTTCCTCAAATATCTTGTGATTTCTCTTCATCTTCACTCCTTCGGAATGAAGACACTATCTTTGACCCCGCATTTTCATTTATCATTTTTGAGCCGGTTCTATGTATATCTCATCGGTGTGGAACTTTCACGTGCTTCAATGTTTGTCAAACATCATTGAATGAAAGTCCGATGGAGATTGTTTCTTCCACTTTGCTTCCCATGAACCAATGAATTGGGGTCGAGTCAAGCTAGCGACTCGGTAATCAAAAACAAGAGCTAAACATGAGTTTTCACCCATGTGTGCCACCCTAGTGTGGGGAGTTGCCCCACATGTTATATATATATAAGTTTTTAAAAAAAAAAAAAAAAAAAAAAAAAATCTTTCATAATAATGGCCGTAGTATTTCCTTTTACGTTTTTGTTTCGCATAACCACGGTACTTTGAATATTGAGGGCAATATCCATTTCTAAGTGTGGGGAATTCTCACGAATTTTATCATATAATTATACCGCCCAATTCCCCATTTTGGCCAATTTTTTTTTTGGAGTAAGTGTTTTGCACTTACTCAATTGGTTATCATCCGCCTTGTCTAATAAACAAAAGGATTGGCTAATCCAGAGCAAACGGCTCTTGGTAAAGATATCTCAAATCCGTTGACGGCTTGCAATTTGCCCAAAATTGTATGGTATTCACCACCATATCCTAAAAAGTGAAGAGTTGGCTAGCCCGCAAGTTTATGGCTTGTGGTAAAGGCGTGGAAAACCATAATTGGTAATCAGCTCACCAAAGATAATATTGATAATTTATCTAAGAGTTGGCTAGTCCAGAGCAAACGGCTTCGTAAAGACAAATCAAATCTTGAAAGTCGGTGGTTTGCTCAAAATCACATGGTTATCGATATACCATGGTTCTTACTTGAATCGAAACATTTGGCTACTCCGTAAGTAATGGCTTTTGGTAAAGAGATTCAAATCCATTAAGTTTTTCTCAAAAGATTGCTAGGACTAGCAATAGTTTAGTGTGGGGATTGATGAGTGTGTAAATACTTATCATTTTGGTTAAACTGAATCGCAAAACGCTTTAAAATGCTCGAATGCATCAAAATATCGAAAATATTCCAAAATTGCATTTTATATGTTTCGATGCAAAATGTTTAAAATCGATGAAAAATGAGCAAAGTTTGCATAATTGGCGCTTCACCCCCAAGTTTCTAAAATTGTCAAAATAGTCCCTGAGTCAAAATTTCAAAAGTAAAATCACCAAAGGTCCTTTTTAAATCATAAGTTGTCAAATTTAGTCCTTTGGTGAAAAATATAAAAAGTTTGAGAAAATTACAAGTTTGGTCCTCCAAATTTCAAAATTGGCAAAAATGGCCCCTGGAAATTGGAAAATGGCAAGTTTGGTCCTTGTACTTTTTGAGATTGTTAGTTTTAGTCCTTGGAGCAACTTTTCTTAATTGACAGCCTTGGCCCTTGATTTTTCAGAAATTACACAACTAGTCCTTGTGTTTTAAACCCTTTACAAACCCTTTGGCCCTTGTCAATCCATGTGACCCCTGCCATAGCCCAAATGGACCCTTCACTTTTGACCCCCTTCTATTATTAGCACCAACAAACTCGGTCAAAATCACAAACGCGCCAACACTTTCTTCTCCTTCCTCACACTCTTTCTCGCAACAAGCTTCCACCCCATCCTCCACTTCAACATATCACCCTCCTTGTCCCTCCACATCAACACAAAACAAGAATCATTAAATGCACCTTCACCCCTTTACTCAACCCTCCAATCAAAACCACCCCGCTAAAACCAATCAAAGGCCAAGATGACTTCAATTCATCCAATGGCTAAAAGAAAAGGTGGGATCTGCTCAGAAACAAGTGGGAAGGTGTTTGGCATATAAAAGGAAGCAAGAGGAGAGATAGAGAGTAGTAGAATTTAGTTTTAACTTTTCTTAATGTCGTTTTTCTTATCCATGTATTAGTTTAGCTTAAAATAGGTAATCTTTTGTTTCTATGATCAAAACTAAAGTTACTTTATCATTGTAATCAGTTTTAAGAATCCATTTCAAGGTTTGGTTAAAATTTATGTGCTTGTGATTACTGTTGGAATTTTCAAACTCATGTTCTTATATTTAAGCTCCAATTAGCTTATTTGCTCATTCAACCAAATTAACTTAAGTTATTTATAGCTTTTGAAAAGCTTTTGAATCAGTTTCAAACAATTTTGCTACATGGTCAACAAAAGTCAACTGTGAGCTCATATGGGTTTGGAAATGGTTACTGGTGTTGCAGAGCCTTGGATGGGGTTTAAATAGATTAGGTTAGAGTGGTTTTGTGTTTGGTTTAGCCTGCAACAACAGTTGGACACATGTAAGTGAGTATCTCAATTTTAGTTTTCAAGCCATTTTGCATTTTTATGCCTGTCTATGTATCTGTGGTTTAGAATGGTTTAAGTTTGTTTATTTAGTGTTAACTATAGCATATGAACTTAATTTGATCAATATGGCATGCTGGTTCAGTAGATGGTGTAGGTTTAAGCTTATATCAGTCCAATAAGTGGTGTTTGGTTTAGCCGCATTATCTCGTGTTATAGGCTAGTTCAAGGGTAGTTTCTCGTTGCTTCATGCTTGTTAAGATCCTTTGTATTCATATCTGTCACACATTGCGACTTATAACATAAAAAGTCAAAATTATTTTTAATTATCTTAATCATTAACTGTTGGATTTTTGTTAAAGCAAACACTTGTTTTGTGTTCCAAATTCATAAACAAAGCTTGCATTAGATCTATTTCATCAATAAACATCATATTCAGTCCTTGAATTTGATCCAAATCTCAAAAAAGTCAAATTTTCAGTTTTGTTAAAAAAGTCAAAGTGGTGAAAACCTGTTTTAGGCCTAACTAGGGTGAATTTTCTTGGATTCATCTCTGGGCAAATTTCAGTGAATCTTATGGTTTTAAAATCTTCAGTAGGTCTATTTTCTTATCCTTATTTTTTTCAAATTTTGTGAATTTTATTTAAGCCTCAAATTAGCTTGTAAATATGGTGTCAATTGCCCTGTGCAGGGCATTAAGTCTGCACAGGCTTTAAGTAGATTTTGCAGAGCTTGTGCAAAGCTCATTTGAGCTCACCTAGGTCTCCACTTGGGTTTACAAGGTCCCAGCCAGGTGTAGTTTATATCCCAAGTACTGGTTTGTAGTTTCCAGCTTATCTAGTAGCTTATTAATAAGCCCCAAGTAGGCACCCTCTCACTGTTTTTGCACAAAAGCTCATAACCTCAAATCTTTGCAGTTGGTTATTCAGAGGTTGTGTGTTGTTGCTTTTAGTTCATTTTGAGTTGTTTTAGCTTATCCAAGCTTCTGTGATCAGTGGGTGGTCCTTGGTGCTCATTAGCTTATTCCTAGTGCTTATTTCTAAGCACTTGTGCTTGCAGTTTCATTTTCCTCCAAGCAACCCCATGTTTTTCTATTTTTCCTAGCTTCCTAATATTATTTTAGAGTTTTCCTGAAATTTTCATATTTTTCCAAGCCTGTTTGCTATTTTTCTTGATTTTAATTGGTTTTTAAGCCTTTTTAAATAGCATTTAATACAAATAATTAAGAAAAGGTTCAAAAAAATAATTTTTCGTTTTTCTTAAGTTAAGATAAATATAAAAAGACAAAAAAAATATTTTTCTAGATTTTTCTTAGTTAAATTTGTATTTTAAGTAATTTAATTAGTTTTAATAGTTTTAATTCCTAGAAAATAGAAAATAATCAGAAAAATATAAAAATAGTTTTGAAAATTCTATTTTGATATTTTAGATTTTCTAAGTCTTAATTTTATTTTTCAAGCTTTATTTCATATTTTCTTTCATTTTAGGTTATTATTTAATAGTTAAAATAGTTTTAATTAATAATAATTAGATAAATAGTTATAAAAATAATTTTCTTTTTCTAAATATTTTCTTTTATCATTAGGTTTGTAAAATGTCATTTTCATATTTTTAGGATTTTTATTCCTTAGATCTCACTTTTTATTTTGTACGTTTACGTAATTTTATTTAAACGCACGTTTTAAGTTTTAAGTTTTAAACGCTCATCAATTTTAAAAATAGTGATAGCGTTTATTTAATAGTTCTTATCTTTTAATTTCCTTTAATTTGCATTTAAGCCGTTGTAATTTGTTGGCTTTTCTATAGTTATAATCATTATCAAATCCTTTTTCGCTCAAATTTCTCGATCACTTTACGCTTGATAATCCATTGCATAGCTCATTGGGACATAACGACCCGAGGAAACACTATACTCCCCGATCTTCATTGCATTCGTGCTTGAGCCGTTTTAAGTTTGTTACGGTCTGCCATTCACAAGTGGCAGACTTGAGTGATAAAACTTGACGGTTTTGGAGCGCATCAGTAATTCCATGGGAAATTTGAGGGAAAATAAAATCGAAGGTAACGGGTGGGTATTAGGTGGGTAAATGCCCTCAAAAAGATGAGTGTGAGTAGCTTTTGTGGGTATTCCATTAGATTCTTGTAGTGCTCCATTCCTATTCCATATCAAATGGCTATCCCTTGCAAGAGATTTGACCATGATATAATGCTAGGTCTGGCATCAAAGAAAACTTGGACTACTATTGGTGAAATGACTTTTGGGAATAAAAAACCAAAAGGTTTACGAGCACTTGAAGGCAGTTAAGGCAAAACAAAAAAGAAGGTGGTAGTATAACTTCTAACTTTTTATGACTGTCCTTCATGATGCTAGTAACCTCTTGTAATGATGAAACATCTGATGTTAATGTTAATGTAGTTGCTGTAATATGTACATTGTCTTTTGTATGGTTGTTGGTCACTAATGCATCGCAGTTTAAAAAGCTTTCATGTCCATGTTTCAGTTTCAGAATATTTTTTTGGGTAGCATTTATATTTTTTTGAGATCAAGCTTAACTTAAGACAGTCAAACTATCCAAATACCAAACTGCAAACTTTTCTTTGTTGACTTAACCAAGTCAAATATATTTGAGATCAGTTGATTGTTTAAACATGTTTCATTTGTTGTAATTTTTTTGTTTGCTTCTCAATCTTAACTTGAGATAGTGAAACTATCCAAACACCATAAACTACAAACTTTTGTTTGTTTACTTAACCAAGCCAAACATATTTGGTAATTCACAAGCAACCATAAATCTAAAACAATAAATTAACAACCAAAATTTTCATTTGTATATTTTTAGGTTACAACCATTCCATACACCTAATTAACCAACCAAAATACTAAAAACATACTAAAAACCTAGATAGACTACTATCATAAACTACTTGATTCCATTTCACTACACCTTGCTAGAACCACAACTCTCTTCCTTGTTTTCCCTGCTCACCTTGGTTTGTTGAAACTAATCTTCAAGATTTTTAATCCTGTTTTCCAAAGCATAAACATTTGCTAACCCGATATCATCATCCTCTTACTGCTGCTCCACATCTTGCTCATCCCCCTCATCATCTTGCTCCTCCTCCTCATCATGCTCATCCCTCATCATCTTCATCCTCCTCCTCATCATCTTCATCCTCCTCCTCATCAAGTCCCAAAGTCTCATCATAATAGAAGTCTTATGTTCGCAGCCAATTTAGAATCCCACTCCTCATCCACTCATCTACTTGCCTATACCGAACCATATTCAACAATGGGTTCATCCCCAAAAGCATCTAGGACTACGTCAAAAACCAAATAGTTGTCTAACACTTTTTCATACTCATCTTGATCATTTTGAATGTATCCATTTTATACCATTGTTTCAACTTTTCCTTGTCTCGGATTTGTGTGTTTGTGTGTGTTCTTGGGTATCACCAATCGATCCTTTCGTCTTGGTATAAATATGCTCTCCAGTGAAATGTTTTAGGCGGGTAAGGGACCAAATTCGTGTCAATTAACCAAACGGGTTGTATACTTAGGGACCAAAGACGCGAAAATAAAAATACGTGAAAAGACGAAACTACGGCCTTGACTAGTCAACTAATGTCAAAATTTAATGACTTAAGCTAAAATGGGTAACCAGGGACCAACGGTGAAATTTCATGAAATGTTGGGGACTAGGTATGCCACAAATAAAATTAGAGGACGAAATGTAAGAATGAGGCGAAGTTCAGGGACCAACGGTGAAATTTACCCTTGATTAAATGTTTTTCACATAATGCCCACAAAATTCTGTTTCATCATACCCAATATTTTGCACATCCGATCTTTCGAGGTTTTATTTTTCTTCTAAGTTTTAGTTTCTTTAAAAAATATTTTGAAGATTTTTAGTGAAATTTAAGCAACATTCTTAGTATGTTTGGCAAAATTAGCAATAGCCGCTTATTTTGGAAATAAACGTTTGTCACACATATGTAGCCGCAATTATAAAGCGTAAAATAACGAAAATACATGGTATGTTTGTAATATATATTAATGTGGCGATAACTTTACGATTTTGTCTCCTTTACATATATCTTCTTAATGTGTAAAGGAGTAAATGCATCTCTTGCTATTAATATGATACACATTCAATAGCATTTACTCCTCAAATAGAACTTACTTCGCTGAAACATTCAGTGAGTAAGTATAAGTTTTTACTTAAACCATAACTTAGGTTTGTATTTAAGTTAGAGAGGAGATCACCTCGAGTGTTATTCAACAAGGATTGTTATTCCACAAACAATCCTTATCAATTTTTTTTATTCATTCAAATAAGAATTTTAAACGTTGAAAAACTTTTGTGTATTATATTCTGTTTAAAATGTTTCAAGTATTATTTTATTTACTGTTTAAACCTTACATTAGATAGACATGGAAAGTTTTATAACTTAGTTCTTAGGTTATAATCACTTTAAATTAACAACATCACACAAAATGATATCGTGAAAACATGTAGTGGTATTAAGTAACCGAAAATAAGGATCTCGTTTTAAAACTATTATGTTGAACCCCATACTATATAACCCTAGAAAGTATCTAGGTTTGATTTGCATGTTTTACCAGTATTAAACAGCAGGAAATACTTAAAACATTAAAATATTTTTACGAAGAACAATAAAAGAAAAACGCATGTCCTCAAGCATATGATTTAACACCCTCCTAGTTACTCCAATACACGGAAAAAAAAGGACATCAAGTCACTACAATACCCGGAAAAAAAAGGACATCAACTGGATGTGAATTTATTTAGCATTTTGCATTGTTGATGATGTTTTAATAGACCTTGACCTCAAATTCTTCCATCCTTTTCTCCCCTTTAGGAAGATTCACCTTTAACTCTCCTTCATTCATAACTGTTACGATACCACTCGTGGTGGTGTTTCTTGGTAAATCAAATGTACTTTCGTATTTAACATGCTTGTAATCTTTTGTCACACCATCACCTTTAATTTTCAACTTATTGAATCCATGCAATTTACAAGATGCATCCACATCCCCTTCGACTCTGTGCATGCGATGATTACGTAGTGGTTTTCAAGATCCTCAGATCGAATCGACATCTCGCGTAAGTCGTCTCATGGATCATTCTCCTGCTATTTGGTGAAAATCCTTTAAGCACATCTGAAATCATAAACAAACATATGAACTCAATCATTTTAGCTCAAATAAGAGTTGATGCATGGTCATAAAACAACATAGAATATGTGCAATAACCTTTTACCAAAAATAAAACAACATAGAATATGTAGAATTAATTACTAAGTTGATGACGCGTGAGTACGAAAACATTATACACATATTTTCTTATCATGTACAAGATAAAAGTAAAATATGTACGATATAGTTACATATGTTTATAAGCACACAAATATAAAGAATTTCACATTCACTATTGAGTGTGTATACCTATGTAAGTTGTCTCAACTTTTCTAAAGTGTAAAATTTACTTTGTTACATTATCTACATCCGTCTCATTAAATGTTTGACTATTTTTTTTTTTTTTTTCAACTTTGACCGTAAATATATCTTTTGTGTTATATAATACTTAATAAAAATTATACAAATGAAAATCGTTTAAAAACTTAATCCAATCATATATATTGCATCAAATGTTATATAACACTAAACAAAAATATTTAAAACAAAGTTTAAGAAAAAGACTTAAAAAGTCATAAATGACACTTAACGCGACTTGGAGAATATTTAGGATTAAGATCTTTAATGTTATGATGAACATAACCCATTGTTTGGATCAATAAATAAAAAATAAATAACTAAAAGTATAATTTTAAAGAAAAATTAGGCCCACATGCTTTACTCGGTCAAATTTTTATTTAAAAAAAAGGAAATAATAATAATAATAATAAGATTTGTGTTGCATATAAGATGTATCATAGTTGTCAAATAATAAACACAACTTATTTATCATACACCAAAATGACAAAATTCAAAATTTTGATACGCTAAAAGAAAATTAAACAAATAATACGCCCACAGCCTTTCAGAGGAAAAAACGCTATACAAAGTTAGAAATTAGCAATTAACCCCATTCTTTTAGTACAAACCTCAATTAAGCAAAGAAATTAGGTTTAACGATTATACTTCTATACCCTACATTCTCCTGTCAGATCAATTATTTGTAGCCTTTTTATGACCATCATATAAGCTAACGTAATTTCAGAAGTGTGTCAAAGAATGTATATACACATGGCATATTTGTTGTAGTGTGTGGGGTGTTTAAAAAACGAGAAGATGAGACACACCTGTGGCGACCATTGGATGAAACCGGACAACGAGTCTGCTCAGAGGATTTGACACAAGGAGCTGCTTCAGGATAACCATTTTTCACTACAATCAAAGCGTATATTTTCAAGACTTTGGTTTCATGGATCAAGTTATTATATAGACAAACCCTATTGGACCATAGCATAAACTAAGTAATCTTAGAAAGTGAATCTTTTAAAATAAAGAGTTATTTACGTGATTTTGACACTAAAAAAACAATAAAATCGATCAGCTACAAAACACTTTTGATAACAAAATGATGTCAAACTAATAATCACTGAAATTTTAATTAAATAAATGAGAAAGAATTTGCACCCCACACGCAGTATCTTTCACGACAAGTTTTTATATGACGATGAGACATAACCAATTAAATGAAAATGGTTATGATAATGACAATATTTGAAGACATAGAAGATAATGAGTTTTGGGAAAGACGTTAAGATTTATAAACTTTTTCCAAATTTTAATTAAATAAATGAGAAAATCTCTTAAACGGACCATATCAGAAACCATATTATCAAACAAGCATAAATTTTTTACGAAATTGAACTTTTTTATATCATCCATTAGATTCATGTGATGAAAGAATTTGCACCCCACACGTGTATCTTTCACGACATAATTTTTTAAAACTTATTTACCTAAAATAAAACACTAAAACGCGACCAAAATAAAACTTTAACAAAGTAATCGCGACACATAGTTGTGACCCAATGCGATCGCGACCTACAAAACTACGAGATCTTACACAAATCGCGACCCAAACTACAAATCGCGACCTACTATAAATACAAGAACTAAAAATCGCGACCTATTTCTTATATGTTTATCAACCTAAATCGCGACCACCTAAAACTTTTTATTTGTTTACCAAAATCGCGACCCAAACAAGTACCAAGGACCCAAACCAAAGAAGTACTATTTTCATACAAAATGTATAACATTTAGTGCATAAGCTATAAGTTGTGGTTTAAACAATGGTTTGGATTTAGTAAAATTTATTCTGAAACTTTCTTATAAAAATATATGCTAGGCTCTGATATGTTGTGTGTTGGAAATATGACATGTATAGTCACTTTCACAATTTCTTTTTTATGGTTCATTTTGGTAAATTGTAAAAAAATGGTCTAGATTGGTAAATAGAATGTATATTTGGTCTAAATAGGTAATTGGTTTTAAATAAATTATATATCGCTCTAGACTAACCTATAACTGGAAAGGAATTATGAAATAAAATAAAATTATAGGGTAAATTGCAAAAAATATACATGTGGTTTCTCATTTATGTGAAAAATGTCCCTCAAAACTAAAAATAGTGAAAAATGTCCGTGTGGTTTCTACTTTGTCACAGATAATCTCTTTTCGCTAACAATCGTTACAAATCTCGTTAGTGGCTATGTGAAATGACTAATTTACTCCCGCCTACTACATGGACATTTTTTGCAAAAATTTTATTATTTATTATTTTTTATTTTTTTGCAGCTTACTTTGTTTTTATTTTGAGTTCCCAAATATCCTTCACTATTACAAACCCAAATTTATCTATCACCACCACCGCTTACCACCACACAACCAACACCACCACCCTTTACCATGCATAACCACCACCATCAAACCCCCTTTATTATTATTTATTTTTTATTTTTTAAATATGTTTTGCAAAACAACCTCCATGGGTTTTATAAAGGGGTTTTAACTCAGGCCTAAAGCACAAGTTAAACACATCAAAAGTACTATGAGACCTTAAGAATCCACACAAGTTAGAAAAATCTATATCAAAATTGACAAATGCTCTTATTTAAACGTTAGGCTAAACGTGATAAGACCAAACCAATTCGGTAGCCATTTTGTTCGGTCTCACTCGATCCCCCTACTACCCCAACCAAACTCCCCCCTCCCCCCCTTTGATTCATTTGGCCTGGTCTTGGATTGAATGAGTAGGAAAGAATTGTGTGTGTATTTTTTGTTTTATTTAATTTTTTGGGGTATGTTTTTAGTTGTAAGCGCGGTTCCTTTAGACTTAATGTAATAATACCACACCAAGACCAAACCCAACATTGTCGCATCAGTGTCTTCTCAGCTTTTTCTCTTCTAGACCAAACCAATACCAAACACTCGTAGTAAGGATACCACAATTACAACAAAAAACATACCACACAAAATCAAATAAAACAAAACATACACACACAATTCTTTTTCATTTCATTCGATCCAAGACCGGACTAAATGAATCAAAAAAGGAGGGAACACGCTGGGTTCGGTTGGGGTAGTAAGGGGACCGAATGAGACCGAACAAAATGCCTAGACCAACTGAATTGGTTTGGTCTTATTATGTTTAGCCTTACTACGAGTGTTTGGTCATGATTTGATTTAAGAGAGTGAAAGTTGAGATGACGCTGATGTGGCAATGTTTATTTGATCTTAGTGTGATCATTACATTCAGTCTTAAGATTAAAAGATGTAGTCAAAACATATCTAAATGGCAGATTCTTAGAACAAATCAAAAGCAAAACGTTATATTCTTCTTTGAAGACAATGAGATTTAATAAAGATATAAAGAACATTTAACAAAAATAAAGATTTGTTAAAAAAACAACTAATAATAGTGGGTTTGAAGTGACATTGGTGATGAAATGGTACGTGATTTGGATTAGGGGTGAGCAAACGACCCGAACGGACTGGATCGACCGACGGACGGACCGAGACCGGATCGGACCGACCACATTCGGTCCGGTCTTCGGTCTAGGCTTTTGGGGTAATTCGGTCGTCGGTCCGGTCCGGTCCGCACCACAAACCGACTATTTTGGCCTTGTTGGACAAGACTGACCGACGGACCGACCGAGATCGGACCGGACCGGACCGACCACATTCGGTCCTCGGTCTAGGCTTTTTGGCTAATTCGGTCCTTGGTCTTGACGGTCCGGTCCGGTCCGGGACCGATGTTCACCCCTAATTTGGATACTTAAAAATGACTAACCAATTGATATTAGGTACTGTGATCGAAATGATCTTAAGTTTTCTTTTATAAAATTATACAAATACTTAAATGAATAAAACGCAAAAATATTTATAATACGCTATTAGCAAGTTTTTATAGTATAATAACTTAAAAATCATAAAAATAATAGAGTGATTTATCAGATTGTGTGTAAGATATTGCATAAAGTTAAGATCCAATAATCATTTTCTACAAAGTCTAAATAATAACGCTTGGTTAATACGTATCATCTGATAAATTATGGATCATATCAATGATCAGGTTACTTTAAAAAAAAGTCAAAAAAATAAAGTTAGAATTAAATGAGAAGAAAATTTAAAGTGAAAAGAATGATAATAAACCATAATCACACATTTCAGATGCACCTATAAAAAGATATGCATCTCCTCTTGAAATTGTTCTTCTTGTTTCAAAAATGTGGCTGAAAATCTTTCTTATTCTTCTTATTTCATTTTTTCTTCTCACCGTATCCCTTCCTAATATATTTTATTTATTCTATAAGAATGACAAATGGGTAGGTTTTGGGTGGGATGGCCATTCTCATTCCCATCCCCGAACCCGAGAAGAAAAACCTGCCCTAAATCTGCCACAATTCTTGTAGAGAACTTATTGAAACGCCCCCTTGAAGCACAATCGTTTAATATTGGTAATCGTGAGGCGTGGTGTGGCGGCATGACTAAATCTCACTTCTTAGTGGCCAAGACGAAGTTTTTGCGTTTATAAGGCGTACGTGTAAGTCGACACAAAATATGAAAATATTTATATATTTATATCATATTTCACATAGACGTGACATAAAGTGGCATAGAGCGTGGTGTAACGGTATAACCAAACCTCACGTCTTTCCGGCCTTTTAAAACGATGTTATTAATTCATGAAGCCCATACTTATTTGGAAAAGGAAAACTGAATCACTAGCATTATGATTCCTATGTTATATGATACTTAATGAAAATTATACAAATGAAAATACATTTAAAAACTTAATCCATTCATATATCTTGCATCAAATATTACATAACACGAACAAAAATATTTAAAGTCAAAGTTTAAGAAAAAAGACTTAAAAAAGTCATAACGGACACTTAATGTGGGACGGAGGGAGTAATAGTTTAGAATTGGAGAAATGAGATTGGGTTGACTAAACAACATGTCTAATTTTGTGTCGGGTGATAGCATTTTGTTGGTTGCAAATGAGTGACCCACAACCTCATAAACCAATAATTAAACGACACACAATTTTATGCACAACATTTAGACACCCTAATAATTTTTCTTAGAATTGTTAACACAATAGTAATAATTATTAGAGCTCCAGCCAAAAAGAGTCCTCAACGTTGGTATATTCACTACAACAAAAACCACTTTTGGCCACGGGAAGTCGAGGACCTTCTACCGACTATAAAAATCATCTTTAACACCCAAAACCCGCCCCAAAAGCTGATAAACCTTCCACTCGAGTTTTCTCGTCATCCCTGTATTAGATCCTTTGCCATATTGGATATATATAGTAACATGCATAAAAACTTCATATAAAAGTACGTTACATCTACAAAAGGGGTGATACTCACACGATATCTTTTGATGCATACACCACAACTTGATATTATAGTATTGTACAATACAAACTGTAATGCATAAATCAGAATGTTTGCGTCAAAGATGTGTGTGAGATCAACCCCATCTACAAACTACCATATACTAAACTAAAATCCAAAAATTCTATTAACGTCTCACGCATGTCACAAGAAAATTAAATTGCATGACTTATTATGAAAATTTTATTAGTAATTTCGCATCAAATAATGCAAGAAAGATTGACTTTAACATGAGACTGCCCTGAATTTAGTTATTTGGAGGGTGGTTTAGTTGATCTTTACCACGAGTTTGTCGGGTATGATTTCCGCTTGTTTCAACTTAGGAAAAATGACCCTTAATAGTCCATCATTCATCTCTGCTGTGACACCATTCATATTGATGTCTTTTGGCACATGGAATTTCCTGCTGTAATGTGTACTTTCAAAACCATACATCACCTTGCCTTGGACGTGCATCATATAATATTCATCATTTTTAACAGTTGCTTTGACCTCCTCCTTTTCGAGTCCAGGCATTTGTACTGATAAGCAGACATGTTCCGCATCTTCTGTCTTGGATGAGTGTGGAGTTCTCGCCTTTGGAGTCAATGAGACTGGCTTGATCGGATTGTTACGGTATGCTCTTCTGAAGGTTGTTGAGAATCGATCAAACACGACATCTGGAATCATCAAGAAGCGTATCAAATCATTTTAGGTACATATAATAGGAATAACTCAATTTAATTATTAGCTAGTACGTGTTAGGAGTTTAGGACACCTGTTGCCGCGGCTGGACGAAAAGGGGCGGCCAGTCTACTGCTGAGATTCGAGACAATGAGCTGCTTCAGTACAACCGGGTAAGCCATCTCCAATATAATCAGTCTAAAAACCTCAGGACTAAAGAATTATATTGGCAAGGCGATATATATACTTAATGAGCGGATCACTTAAAATTATATATTATTTAGTACAACTTATTTTACGAAAAAATCAGCTAATTAAATAAACATTCATTTTCTGTCCAGGAAAATAAACTTTCCTATTTAGGATTTGGATATCAAATAATTGTTAACCATGAAAATACTGTTTCCAAGTTACCTTAGCAATTTGTTATTTTATGATGCTTAAATATCCTATAAAATTATATAGATTACATGACACAATAATGATTTATGTTTACTCTTTAAATCTTAGTAACGTAATATATATTCCATCAATATAATAATAATTGGAAACAATTGCTTTGATCATGATTATCCTATTGAATGCAATTGATTGCCATATACAATTATTTATTAGATTCATATGCGGAATTGATTTTGATTTGCATGTGTCTAAATGAAAATGATTTACTTACATATATAGGATCATAGGACTTTTGGAGTATCTTGTTGCGGATCATTACCCACCCAAACTAATGGGTATTTTCAAAGTCGGGTTGAAGAAATGTCAAGCTTAAGCTCGGCCTAATATTCAAAGATAGAGATTTGATTTCGCGGTTGTGTGAGTCTTCATTTTGGAACTCAAGCTCAATTAAGTAATTGACTTAACTCGATTATCTGTTGAAAATCAAAATTTTATTTTACGTATAATTAAATTGCTTATCATTAACTGAGATCTTTCGAGCTTGGGTCATTAATCGATAATTTGTGTATATTTGAATAACGAGGATCTTTACCCACGCTCTGCTGCGGGACGCAGGGTTTTACGTGGAAAAGTTAAAGTATAAAATCTAATTTAAATCGGTTTTAGTTTTTACTCATAACACGTTTTAAACATAGACAAATACATCCTACATTTTAAACTTAGGGATAATTTTCGCAATGCCAGGGACCATTTATGTTAATTTCTGTTACAAAGTTGATCCTTAGGGATGAATTATGTAATTTCATCTAAGTATGCAAATTTCTGTTTTTGTGAATTTTTTAAATGACCACTATTGAATACGGACTACCAAAATGAACCATCGAGAGCAGTGTTACAGAAATCGACATAGCGAGCAACTTGGTTTAAAAATGCGTGCATCATTGCTCAAATTGCACGCATGATTGCATTGCATTTGGAATTCCGCATCATGACACCGCTTGGCCATTCCAGATTGCATTCGCAATTGACCGTAATTTATCGCATTTTTGTAAGCTAGCAATAGTCGCAATTAGTGCAATTTGAAATTTAGGTTGATTTACGAACCCAACTATTTTAATTAGGACCTTAGTAAATGACATCCATAACAATACACATTGACAACCATAGTTCTTGTCCTACAAACCTGGTGGTGCGACTAATTCTACAAAATGAGTAAATTATTTAATTTACTTTAATGCATAATCGAATAGTTTTCTTTTTTCTATTGTGTGATTCAAGGTGTAAAACTCATATGTTCTTCTTTGATTATAATAATCACATATGTTATTTTATTAGGTACAACGTGAGTTAGTTTATTTGATTCAACGCTAGCACTCATATATTGTTGAATTTTGACTAAACTTTATAATGCTAACTTTTGCTATTGATTTAATTATGAGTAAATTATGATTCTTTGTCACTGATATAAGTGGTATCTTGTAAGTATACTTTTGATATATTTTTACATCATGTCATCATCTACTTTTGAATATGTTACTGATTTATTTATAAGTTTTTTTGCATTTATTTGGTAATCGATAAAAATATTATATTTATAAATATATTTTTTTACTTTTTTAATACTAAATGCATCGCGTCTAAATTGCGCTCGCATTCGCAACACGCATTACGCATCGGCCTTTGGGACCTTGAGCGCATCGGATCGCAAAACGCAATTTTAAACCAAGGCGAGCAAACTAAGGGGGAGAGCAAGTGTTTGCTCGCTATGTTCGTTGTCGTCTAGCACTTTGAAATCGGCGAGCAAAGGTTAGCACGTTATGAGGGGACGAGCAAGGTGGCGAGGAAGGGTTTTCTCTCTAAATTCATTTTCTTTTAGCACCCACATCATATTCAGCGAGAAAGAGGGGGCGAGCAAGGGTGAGGGAGCGAGTGCTGGGCGAGTGCTATCAAGTTAAACTCTGGGCGAGCTAGTGCTGGGAGAGTGCGTTAAATGTTGGGCAAGCGAGTTAAATTTTAGTAGAATGTCCATGATTTTTTTGGTGATATACTGAGATTGATGCATTTGGAAGAAGAAGTCTGAAATTGTGAAATAGGGTGCATTTCCCTATAGTTGGATGGGTACTATATTTATATTTTATGTAGAAAGTAATAAATCAAGTGGGCCAGCATGCATGAAAAGACGGAGCATCTATGGTATGTGATTCATTTTCGTAAACATAGACACATAATGGGGTGTTAGGTTCAGTTTTGTAAATATTTTTTTAAAAGTTATATTCTATAGCCAAAAGTAAATTTAGGAGCTCATGAAAAGATGTTGTGATACACTGACATGGAAGGGGCGAGCAAGTATGGTTCGAGAAAATTTAATTTGCTCGTTGTGTAGCTTTTGGTAAATGCATATATTTGTGTCGAAAATTGAAATTCACTAGGATTTGTGTTGGTTTTGGTAATTGATTTTTTCTGTTTACATAAAAGACAAAAGCTCGAGGATGTTTTTTTACAAAATCAGGTAATATACAAGGACCATTTATGTAACTTTTTGTTACATGTTTGGTCTTTAACGAAGGATTTTGTAACGGTTGCTAGACGACAAGACTGTGTCATTTTTGCAGTTGAAGGTATTACGAAGGGATGATTTATGTAAAGTTGTGTTAGACGTTTGGTCCTTGAGTGTATATTTTTATTACACGTTTGGTCCTTGGGGATTGGTTTGGAATAGAAGATAAGCTTCAGAGATTGTTTGTGTAAATTTTTCAAGAAAAACAAAAGCTCATTTGATGAACAATACAATTCATAATCGTATATACTCCCCCGTCTCAAAATAAGTGTCATGTTTTGACTTTTAATTTTTTTTCAACTTTGAACTTAAATAATTTTTTTTGTTTTATATATTACTTGATGATAAATATATAAATGTGTTTAGTTTTAAATGTATTTTCAATGATATAATTTTTATTAAGATTATATAATACAGACAAAATATTTAAGGTTAAAGTTGAAAAAGAAAAATTTTAAAAAGTCAAAACATGACTTTTTTTAGACGGGGGAAGTATTAAAAATTAAAATAAGTAAAACATATAACAATAAAGAAACTCAATAATCCTCGCGAGTTATATGGTAAAGTAGTCTTTATGTTAGTGGTCCAGAGAAATCTGTGAGTTACTCCAATAAAGTAGCAAAACGATTTATGTCATTGGTTCAGAGAAATAATCCAACGGAGGAAAGTAGGAAAAAGATTTATGTTAGTTATTCAGAGAAATCTGCTCATAGGCGTAGAATAGATGCTCAAAGGAAATCACCAAACAGGAGATTTTCTACTAATGAAGTTGGTGTGAAAAAGCCGGTGAAATTTGTAATTAGTCCAGAACTGCTACAAACTCGTGTGAAAGGTTATGGTAAAGGTGTTGCTAGTGATGCGTTGTTAACTCATACGGAAGTTGTGGTTTTATCGAAAAAGATTAAAATTGGTCAACACTTAGAAGAGCGGAAATCAAGGTAACTGAGTATCTTGTTGTTCTAATCAATCAAAACAATCATATATGTATATGTTTGTAATTTAACATGAGTTCTGAAACATTTTTAGATAAAAGGAAAGATTGGGATATGAACCATCTGAGGCGCAACTTGCCTCTACGCTAAGAAAGACTGCAGACAGCTTACGCTAAACTCGCGCCAGTTTCGCGCTAAACCGCCACGCCAGCTTTTGAGTTTGGCACCAGAAAGTGTTTGGCGCACATTTCTGGGTATCCGTTGGCACTGCAATTTCATGCCAAACTCAATTTTTATTTTTATTTTTTATAAAATTTAAAACAATATATCCTAAAATTACTTTATTCATTAAAAAAACATTACAATAAAAAACATAAAACTTAAAAAGATAAAATTACAAACTAGTTATAATTTCTCCAAACATGTTCCACAAGGTCATCTCAAGATCGTTGTGTATTTTGCTATCTCTCGAGTTCTTTGTGTTTTCGAACATGTAAATCACATCTTTCGGTCCATTCCGTGCAATGTCTCGGCGTTGGATCAACGAACACATCTCTTAAATTCACTACGTAATTTTCGCCTTCCAATATCATGTTATGCAACATTACACGCAATTCATGATCCTTGTCAAAGCGTTGATTTCAAAGCACGTGCGGGTTGTCGATAATTCCCAACGACCTTGTAGGACTCAAAGCTCTTCGATATCCTTTCTAGAACTTTCCGAATTATTTTAAACCTCAACGCTTTTTCGCACCTTGCAATGTAAAACGCCACAAACACGGACCATGTTGGATAAATGCCATCGGCTAGATAGTAACCTTTGTTGTACACATGCCCATTTACTTCAAACGGGCATTCCTGAGTCAGACTTAAAGTTCATCATCAAATAACGGAGAACCATATAAAACATTTAGATCATTATTTGCACCAGAACCCCAAAATAAGCATGCCATATCCATAACCGCTGATCCGCAACCGCTTCTAACATAATAGTTGGTACTTATGGCCACGCCTTTTGAATTGAGGGCTAAGGCTTTTGGGCAATTTTTCCAATCCCAATGCATACAATCAATACTCCCGAGCATTCTCGGAGTCCATGTTTTGTTTATGCAATTCATATAACATTTCAATATCGCCTAAAGTGGGCTTCCTTAAATACTTCTCAACGATAAAACATGTATGCATTTTGTAAAGTCGATTAAACATTGTCGTTGAGTTCGTTCGGCAATTTGCAAGTACTCATCAAACGCATCAGCGCAGCGTCGCACGCTAATTGCCGAGTATAGCGTATGTGATCTTCAAAATAGGATCAATACTTTTACGACCGTAGCATCATAACCATCTCTAAAAAATTGAAAGTATTTGGGAAGGGGTTTGGGCATCATAACTTAGAATAGCATTAACTATTTTTTAAAAGTGTAGAGCTCATACGATACCTTCGTCAAAAATTCTCTTACGGATATTTAGGACCAATCTGCGTCACCGAAATAGTCGTCGATTAGACGTTCCGCGCCGCTTCGCTGACGTGGTATATATGCCCTCCTTTAGGACTCGATCTTGATCCACCGCTTCTTGATTACACAAATTCATATATTGTTCATACTCTTCATACGAACGAATATATCTCTCTCATTGCCTTTAAAAAATCTTCATAATTGTCTAAAGTGCTTCCCGTAGGGATGGTTTGGATCCATAATGAAAGAAAATGAGTGTTTTTGAGGTGTGAATTAGGTTTGAAGAGTGTGTGAAAATATGGAAGAATAAGGAGGTTTTATAAAAATTTGGGTATAAATTCAAAAAACGGCTATATTTGCCACTCCAACGGCTACTTTTTCAAAAAAAAAAAAAAAAAAAAAAAAAAAAAAATCTTGGTCATTAGTTTTGGCGCGAGGTACTTTGGCGCGAGAGGGTATCGGTCGCTAAGCTTGGCGTCATGCCAAACTCGTTGGCACCAAGTTTGGCACCACTGCACTTCGCCTAAGGATTTCACGAACTGAATTCCAAATGAAACAGATTGATTGCAAGTTAGCTAGAGAGAAGCTAGCCATGAGCAATGTCCGTCTAGTAATGTCAGTTGCATAAAAATATGCCAGCAAGGGAGCCGAAATGGTGATCTGATTCAGGTGTGTGTTATTAATAATGGCAACTAATAGAAGCAATATATTGACTAGCATGTTAAATCTTGTTATCACTGATTTATAGGTCTGAATATCTTTAATTTTTTATACAACTCTATGTTTTATGTAGGGAGGTCTTATTTGATTACTCCGTGGTATATACGTTAAATATATAAGCTTTAGTTCCTAAAGTGTGTACAAGTCTATAAAGTTGAAGAACCAAAGTGGTGCATTCTTTATACTTGTGTTTGTGCAGCTCTCATTCTGGATGCTATATAAGCCAAGATTAGGCTTATTTGTCTCATTCACGTTTGATATTTCTGTGTGTTTTTCATCTCTCTTCTCTCTTGTGTATCTCTGAGTTGAGAGAAACCCTAGTTTGTGTAATCTGTTTGTCTCTTCTTTTCTTTATTGTAAAACTGCTATTCTATAGCTATATTTGATATAATAAAAGTGAGCCAACTGGTAGTTGGCTGGGTTCACTCTTAAAACAGATTTTGTGTTAAGTTGGCTTTGCTTTTGTAAGTTTCTACATGGTATCAGAGCTAGGTTGCTCTATACCAAAGCGTTTTTTAAAGATCATAAAGTTTTTCATAAACTAGGGTTTCTCATATTTTGGGGGTTTTGATCTATTGGGTGTAGATCTTGTTGTTCTGTGAGTAGATCTTGTAATCTTGATATTAGATCTTCAAGATCTGAAGGTTAATTGATATTTCTAAAAATTAGAGTTTTTTAATTTTGGGGGTTTTTAATTCTGGTGGTTTCTTGACGAATTACTTCTTGATTTAGTAATCTTGTGAGTTAATTAGTTCTTGGAGTGTGTTAATTTGATTTTTTTTTTATCAAATTTGTTAAAATTAGGGTTTATTGTATCGAACTCTAATTCATGTTGTTTTCTTGAGTTTTAATTGATAATCTGGCTATTTTTTATTCTAATTTCAAGTTTCTTGAAACAAAAATAAAAAACCTTAATATAATTCTTAGGGTTTTCGGGTCGACCGTTTTTTTTTTTTTTTTTTTTTTTTCAAATTGTTATTGTCTAATGTTGTTTTTTCTTTATTTTCAGGTGTTCTTTCCGCAGTGATGTTGGTTTGTTTGGATCTTCTTGATCCTGGTTCTTGGTCTATTAGAAGCTTGCGTGGTTGTAATACCTCTCACACCTTCTTCTAGGTTTTTTATTAGGATTTTTTGGTTAGGTTGTTCGGTGGTTGAGTAGATTAAGGGATTTGTTTGATTGGAGTTGGTTGAGTTTGTTGGTGGTTATTTGTGGCTGAGGAGATACAAGGTGTGGTTGTTGTTGCTTTCTGTTTCTGTTTCTTGATTGTGTTCTTGTTTGTGTTTTTATTTGGTGATCATCATGGTTGATGGTCAAGATGATAGGGATAAGAGCCCTCAAGGGGGAAATAGTGAATTAAAATTGGACATATATGACCCTTTGTATTTACCCCCTCAAGACATTGGTGCTCAGTTGATTACCATCAAACTTGAAGGCACTTAGAACTATAAGGTCTGGTCTACTGCTGCGCAGTTGGCTTTACAGACTAGAAACAAACTTAGTTTTATTAATGGGAAATGTGTTAGAGATCACAATGATGTTCTTTATCAGACACAATGGGATAGGTGTAATTCTGTGGTGTTATCTTGGATTCTTGGTTGTATTTCACAAGATCTTTATAAAGTTCAAGTGTTTTCTGTGAATGCTAAGTCTGTTTGGGATGAATTAAGTGAAACATATAATAAAGAAGATGGTTCTGTGATTTATAATCTGCATCATAAAATACATACTTTAACTTAATCTGGTATGAATCTTTATGAATACTATCATGAGTTTAATGCATTATGGAGGCAGTTTGACTCTCTTGTTGATCTGCCTAAATGCATTTGTGAAACTGCGCCCACTTTGAAAAAGCATTCAGATCTTTTGAGGCTGATGCAATCTCTTATGGGTCTTGATGATAGTTTCAGTTATGTGAGAAGTCTGATTCTCACTACTGATCCTTTACCTGATTTTAAGTCTGCTTTTGCTACTCTATCTAGAGATGAGTCTCACAGGAATAGTCACGTGACTAATAAATCAGTTAAGAATGGGGTTGCAGCCTTTGCTGCTAGGCCTAATACTGGTAATTCACAAAACAATTACTGGGCTTCTAATAGAAACAACAACAACAACAATAATAATAATAGAAGGTTTGGCAGGGTATCAAATCTTGTCTGTAAGCATTGTAATATGAATGGTCATACTATTGATAGGTGTTTTGAATTGGTTGGATATCCACCTGGTTTTTAAAAAAAAGGCAATGCTAATAATGCTAATAATGTGACTGATAACAAGACTGATCTAGTAAGAGTATTTCTCATACTCATACCAGTGATCAGTATCACAGATTAATGTCCTTACTTAGTGGTTCAGGTGATGCTATCAAGGCTCATGCTAGTATTGCAGGTACTGTTATTGCTTCAAGTTGTGTGATAAGTTTATTTACTTGTAGGTTTTTTAATTTCAACTCTAATATAAGTACCTATAGTACTTATATTGGTTGGATCATTGACTCAGGAGCTATTCAACATATTACTTTTTGTGCGACTCATCTTTATGATATAATGGATGTTTCTCATTTAAACCTTACTGTTGCACAAGTTAAAAAATTGGAAGCTTTAAATTTGGTAATAATCTGATTTCAAAAGATGTGTTGGTAGTTCCCGGTATCATGTGAGTTTGTTATCCGCTCATGTCGCCTAAGGATAATAGTGTGGTTGTCGGTTTAATGATAAGACTTGTAAAATTCAGGATTTAACTCAAAGGTTCCTGATAGGGACTGGTAGTGAGAAAGGTGGTCTTTATTTTCTTGATGAAGGTAAGAGGGTTAATAACAGTAATATTAAAAGTTGTCTTATGTCAAATTGTATTTGGCATAATAGACTTGGACACCCCTCTGACCATGTCTTAACTGGGCTTAAACATAAACTAAAAGACCTTAAGAGTACTAGTTCTGAACCCTGTGAAATATGTCATAAAGCTAAACAAACAAGAGAACCATTTCCATTAAGTGATCATAAAACTAAGAATATGGGTGATCTTGTTCATTTAGATGCGGGGGACCATATAAGGTGACTAGTAGAGATGGTTTAAGTACTTTCATGTGATAGATGATTACACCGTGTTTGTTTGGGTGTTTTTATGAAAAACAAAACCGAGGTTTTGATCATGTTAATAGTTTTATAATCTCATTAAAAACCAATTTGAAAAACTATTAAAGTTTTTAAAAGTGATAATGGGACTGAGTTTGTAAATAAGAGGTTTGAAACTTTTCTTTCCAATAATGGCATTTTACATCAAACTTCTTGTCCTTATACACCCCAACAGAATGGTGTAGCAGAGAGAAAACATAGGCACTTGTTAAATACTACTAGCGCCCTCATGTTTTAGGGGGGGTTGCCTTTGAACATGTGGACTGAGTTTATTCTAACTGCTACTTACCTTATTAACAGCTTGCCAACTGCTGCGTTGTCTGGTAAAAGTCCTTTTGAGATGGTGTATAATACCGAACCTAATCTTTTGAATCTAAAATGTTTTGGCTGCTTATGTTTTTCAACTGTTTTAAATGAATCTGATAAGTTTGCATCCAGATATGATAAATGTGTGTTTGTTGGATATGCTTTTGATAAAAAAGGATACCGACTTTATAATATTGATCAAAAGATTTTTTTTTTCAAGAGATGTAAAGTTTTATGAAACTGTATTTCCTTTTAAGAATACTTCTTTCACTAAAGACTTTGTGTTTGAAGATAATGGAATTAATGATTTAAATTTCTTTGATCAAGAAATTGATAGCAGTCAAAATAATTTTAGAACCAATGAACCCAATTGATGACGTATAGTCTGGTATCGGGTCATAAACCCGACCACAACCCAATACTAACAAGCCGATGACGACCGGCCACTTTCAATAACGGTTTGGGCTCACGAAAGCCCAAGCCCAAATCTATTTATGGATTAGATATATGATATCTTCTAAAATAAGAAGATAATCATTCCCAACCGACTTTAAGGGATACGCCGAAGGTTGGGGAACACGGAACCAACAAGGATTCCGTGCGTATATAAGGGAATCATATCCTCGCTTAAGGTACGATCTCATAACCCTAAAACTCCTTAAACCCTAAACCGATTACTCACTCACGCCGGAGGATAATCGGGAGACAATCCCACTGATAAGCCTAACGGTGTTTCTTGTCTCTTAGTCGCAGTGTCTCAAGCAATTCTCAATTGGTACGAGAACCGAGCTCCAAATCAGAACGCCCAACTTTTGTATCAACAAGTGGCGCCATCCGGGGACCCTACACTAAGAATCGACACTAGAATGACAAAACACGGCAATCGCCGATCGCAATGATCTTATGGGAAGAAGTCGCAGAGTGGACTAACCCCAAGCGCACCTGGGACAACCAGTATTGCTAAAAATAAGGGGTCGTCAAGACTTGATCTTCCTCCGTAGAACCGCACTCGGAGTAACCCAAGTCACTACAACCACCACGAGTGGAGTAGACCCATCACGCGACGGGAACAACCCGTCTTTACTACTCCCTTCCAATCGGTGCTAGAAACCGACTTGACAAAGGAACCGGAGGCACCGTGTCGGGATAAGAACGCAGTGGTAGAAACAAACGCACTCACTCGGGGAGTCGCGCGGAATTAGCACCGTAAGCTTTCGTATCCCAAAACCACGGCATTGGCGCCTCATGCAAGAGGAAGAAGAATAGATCGTATGAACACGAAAGCCCGACTCAATTTCGATTCGAATACGATACTTCTCCACCGCGCCACCGTAAGGAAAAGCGCAGAGAAGCGGTCATAAACCCCGTATTCAACAATCGGGAGGAGGATCGAGGGTGATGAGACATCCCACCGCAACACTCGAGTGATAGTGATAAAGAAGAACGGCGTACCGGTGTCTCACGCCAGATCGGGTAACCGCAGTACATGATAGATCGGGGCGAAAGTATTCCCAGTGAAAGCCCTTCGGATCCGCACTATGAGTCGATTCGAGGAGGTTTGCAAGCGCCGTAGAGGGAAATTCATCTTCGACAACTCCTCGGACAACGAGGATAGTGATACAGGCATTGGAAATCCGAGCGACGCCGACGCCCAAGAGGAAGACATGTCTCTCCATGGCGCCGCCGAAAGTGGATGCGTTCACCGACGCATTAGTGATTTCTCCGAGAACAAGAAAAGGCGCATGCTGCAAATGTTAAAACCTATGATGGGACAGTGATCCCGACGATCACCAAAATTTTGAATCACCACGACAATCGAAAACCGCCACAACCGCTTTGGTGCCACATGTTTAATTCCACACCGGTGGGAAGCGCGCGAATCGGTTCAACAAACTCCGACGGGCGAGCGTGAATGGTTTTGAAGAGTTGAGAAAGGCGTTCGCCTAAATTTTACTCAACGCAAAAGTGTGCTAAAATCGCCGAACTCGCCAGGTAAAAGCAGAACTGTGGAGAATCCACGAGCTGTTCATGGAACGCTTTAAAGACGAATGCATGCAGGTTAAAGCATGCCTCAAGTCTTAAAGATCTCGGGCTTCATGAATGGGATTAATAACCCGTAACTCATCAAGAGGTTAAATGACAAGATCCCCGAGACCTTTGATGAACTCATGAAGCGCCTCGGTCTTTTGTCTAGGAGAGGCCGCCGCGTGATAGCAAGAAGAACTATTCGAAGTTACTGGTCACAAGAACAACACAGGAGACAATCCAACGATCGAGGTTGATCTGGCCAAACAACAAGTCAAAAGACTTAAACCGCTTAAACGCAAATGCAATGAAGATCGAGAATATAGTGAATTCCGGTCGTTAAGTCCCACTTGAGACTCAATGGTGTGTTAAACACATGATCGATGATAGAATGATCACTAATGATAGCGATCGAAAAGGATTTGAATGGATAATTACACTACTGAAAAAGGTTTATAAATAAAAGCGACTTAAATGCAAATTAAGAAAATTAAAAAGATAAAAGATATTAAATAAACGCTATCACTATTTTTAAAGTGATGAACGTTTAAAACCTAAAACTTACGTTTAAATTAAAAATACGTGAACGTACTAAATAAAAAGTGAAACTTATACAATATAGATCCTAAAAATATGAAAAATACATTTTTTCAATCCTAATGATAAAAGAAAATTTATAGAAAAAGAAAATTATTTTTACAACTATTTATCTAATTATTATTAATTAAAAACTATTTTAAACTATTTAATAATACTCTAAAATAAGAGAAAATACAAAATAAGACTAGAAAAATAAAATTAAGACTTAGAAAAATCTAAAATATGATAAAACTAATTTTAAAACAGAAAATATATTTTTAGGCTTTTTATGTATTTATTATTTATTTAAAACTATTTAAAACTAATTTAAATTATTAAAAATACCAAATAAAAGGAGAAAATAGGAAAATAATTTTAAGCTTATTACATTTATCTAAACTTAAGAAAATTGAAAATTATTTTTGAACCTTTTCTAATTTTTGTATTAAAAGCTATTTAAAAATGCTTAAAAACTAATTTAAATAAAGAAAAATAGCAAAACACCTTAGAAAAATCTGAAAATTTCAGGGAAAGTTTAAAATTATATTTAGAAGCTAAGAAAATTAGAAAAACAAGGGCTTGTGTGGCAGAATATGAAACTGAAGTGCAAGAGCTTATGGAAATAAGCACTAGAATAAGCTAATGGAGTCCAAAAAGCACCAAACTGATAGGGAAGTTCTAATAAGCTAAAATAACCCTAAAGCATCTAAAAACAACACCCCATACCCTCTGGATTGCCAGTACAATAGATTTGATGTTTTGAGTTTTTGGCTAAAATCGGTGAAGGGTGCAAGTTCAAGCCAAGAAATAAGCAACCAAATAAGCTAGCAACCTAAAACTAAAACTTGCAACTTATAGTAGACCTGGTTGAGAGTGTTTAACCAAAGAATCAGGCCTAGATGAGCTAAGGTGAACCCTGTGCAAGGTCTTGCATCAGCTGAGAAAAACTCAGCATATGCTGAGATCAGTGGACAGGGGAGTTAGACCCAAAAAGAGGAGCTTGTTTGAAGCTTGTAGAAAAATCACAAAAATATGATAAAATGTACATAAGAAACTAAAGCAGTAGGGCTTTCTAAAACAACAATTTTCATTGAAAATGAATCAGAAATGAGCTCATGAAAAATCTGTCTAGTTGAGCCCAAAACTGACTTTTCAAAGTTTTTGACTTTTTATCAAAACTAAAAAGTTTGACTTTTGTGAAGTTTAATCTTGAATTATGAACTGAAAATGAACTTAATGGATGAAATGAACCTAATGCTAACTTAATCTAGGACATTTAAACACAAAATAAGAATTTGCTTTGTTAAAAACTCCAACAGTGGACTATTATGACAGACACAAGAAATTTTTGACTTTGATGGTTTTGCAGACCCAAATTAAGGCTCAAAATGAGTTCAATTGTACTTAACAAACATAAACCAATATAAAGCTATCACTAAATAGACCATTAGGGCAGTTAAAACAGCTATTCCAAACACCCTTTCTAAAACTGACATGGAAGTTTAATGAGTCAAACAACTGATTTAACTTATTCCAATGATTACACTGAGTTTAAATGACCATTAAATGATTATATTAACAAGTTAGAACTACCATTGATCACAGTTACACCTATAACCATAAAATGCAATAACTGATTTGAAACTTAAAAAGGAAACATGCACTCACTTGTATCCAGCTATGTTGCAGGCTTAAAACCAAAACTAGAACTATTCTGAAATAACTAAATTCAACCCAAAGAAACCTCTGCAACACCCATTGTCAGCTTCCAATCCAATTTTGAGCCTCAGTTGACTTTTATTGACCAAGGTACAAGATGGCTTAAAATCAAGTTTGAGCTTTTAAAGCTTATAGAGACCTTACCTAAACTTTTTTAAGTCTAAAACAAGTAACCAACAACTGGAAAGAAGTTTTGAACCGAAAATCTCAACAAGAATATGGAACTTGAAACTTAAATAAAGACTTGAATTTCTCTTCAAAACACATTACAAAGCTTATTTAACTAAAATGTTATACAAAGAAACTGAATTACAACATTTTTAACTAAGTCTAAAACATTTAACTAAAAAAAACGACATTGAAGAAAAAATTAAAACTAGCTACCCTCTTTTTCTCCTTCTCTCTTCCTTTTTATAGCTCAAAAATCCTTGCCACGTGTTTCTGAGAGGATCCCACTTGATTCCAGATCATTTTGATAACTTTTGGTGAGATTTGGCCAAATTGTCAAATTTGGCGGGAATCTTGGATTTGAGCAGATGAGGTTGAGTGAAGGGCTTGAATGATCATTAAATGATTCTTGTTTTTGTGATGAGGTGGGGGGACAATGAGAGTGATGTGGAGAGGAGGGGGGTTGAGATATGGTGAGTGATTTCGTGGTGGTGTGTCATCATGGAGGTGAGACTATTTGGCGGGTAAGGTGTTTTGACCAGAGTTTTGACCAGGTGGCTATTAATAGGAGAAGGGTCAAAATAGGCAGGGGTCCAAATGGTCAGTGGTCCAAAAAGGTGCAAAGGGTCATAATTAGTATTAAAGGGTTTTAAATATAGGACCTTTGTGCAATTTTCGAATTTGAGGGACTTGAACCGCTAAGCTTGCAAATTTTCTTCCAAGGACTAAAAGTGACATTCTCAAAAGTATAAGGACCAAATTGCCACTTTGCAATTTTCCGTGGACTAATTCGCCAATTTTCAAACTTGAGGACCATTTTTGTAATTTTCTCAAACTTTTGATATTTTTCACCAAAGGACTAAATTTGACAAGTTATGATTTTAAAAGGACCTTTGGTGACTTTTCTTTGAAATTTTGTGCTCGTGGACTGCTTTTTGACAATTTTGAAACTGGGGACTAAAACCGCAATTTTGCAAATTTGATACGTTTTCATCCGATTTTGATATTTTCAGTATTTAAAACACATAAAACACGATTTGTGATATTTTGATCATTTTGATGTGTTTCGATTGTTTTCGATGATTTTGCGCTTTATATTAGACAAAAATGACGAGATTTAGACACTCATCAATCCCCACATCGAGATATTGCTAGTCCCTAGCAATGATTTGAGAAAACATAATGGATTTTAAACTCTTTACCAAAAGCCATTACTCGAGTAGCCAAATGTTTCAGTTCAAGTAAGAACCATGGTACACCGACAACCATGTGATTTTGAGCAAACCACCGCCTTTCAACGGATTTGATTTTGTCTTTACGTAAGCCGCACTTTCGGACTAGCCAACTCTTAGATAAATTATCAAAATTATCTTTGGTGAGTTTGAATACCAATTATGGATTTTCCATCGCCTTTACCACAAGCCATAATCTTGCGGGCTAGCCAACTCATTATCTTTTGAGGATGATGGGAGTCAAGAACCATACAATTTTGGGCAAATTGCAAGCCATATAAACGGATTTGAGAAATCTTTACCAAGAGCCGTTTGCTCTCGGATTAGCTAACTTTTGTCTTACGTACATGGCGGATCGATAACTAAATGAGAAAGTGTAGAACACTTACTCCAAAAAATTTTGGCCAAAACGGGAATTAGGCGGTATATTTATATGAAATTCGTGAAATTCCCCACACTTAGAAATGAATATTGCCCTCAATATTCAAAGTACTGCGTTATGCGAAACAAAGAACGTAAAAGGAAATATTACGCCATTATTTAGAAAGAAGATTTTTTTTTTTTTTTTTTTTTTTTTTTTTTTAATATATAGATATATAACATGCGGGTAACTCCCACACTTAGGTGGTACACACGGTGAAAACCCATGTTCACCATCGTTTTTGATTACCGAGTCGCTAGCTTGACTCGACCCAATTCATTGGTTCATGGGAAGCAAGTGGAAGATACAATCTCCATCGGACTTTCATTCAAGATGTTCGACAAACATTCAAGCACGTGAAAGTTCCACACCGATGAGATATAGAGAGAACCGCTCAAAATTATAATTGAAAATGCCGATCAAAGATAGTGTCCTCACTCCCAAGGAGTGAAGAAGAGAGGAAGTCACCGAGTAGTGAAGAAAGAAGGAAAATCATGATAACAATCATGATTAGATCTTCTTCCTGGATTAAGTGCGCTTGCACTTATTTGGATTTTATTGGTAGAGCTCTTTGGGTCGGAAGGCATCTCGGTGGGGAGGGTGGGAAGATTTGTCATAACTATGCAAATTGAGATTCTCTCCCCGATCATGATTTTTGCCATCCGAGCAATCATACTCCAATGGAGATATGATATGAGCGAGTTCACCGGAGAACTCCTCACGAAGAGAATCATTCACATGATGTGAATTTGTGAACTCTTGTTCCATTATGGGCTCATCACTATCCTCGATCCCGAGTATCAAAGAGTGGATTCTCGATATTGAAGTGAATTCGAGTTGAATTCAAATAGAGGATTAGTGAAAGTAGCTTTGAATGTTTCGGGAACAAAGTGATCAACATTCTCTATTGGACCGTTGGGATAAGAAGTGAGTGAATGATCATTATCAATGAGACTTTCGCCTCCCGGATCGCCTTCGAGATCAAAGAGTGGATTGATGCGAGCGAGTTCACCGAGAACTCCTCAAGAAGGGATCGACATCGAGTTGTGGAAGTGATGCCTCAACGCACTGATGTCTCCATAGGAAGCACAATCGCCGCTAAGATCGTAGAAAGTTTCAAAATGATCTTGAGAACACTCAAGAGGAAAGGGATATCACGGATGATCGAAATTCCACGTGACTCTCTCGATCGATAAGGTCCTCAACACTAGACGATTCCATTTTGGAATAGTGCTAAGCTCATCCCCATGTTTGTAGAGTGAGTGGGAATATCGTGTGATAACAATGATCGAGGGAGTTTAGAAGGACTAGCATACATATGTTTTATACTTAACATTTGTTCTTCCGCTAGTAATTCCATCATAGTCTTTTCTCCCGATGAATCATGGAAGGAGTTTCAACCGATGAACTTGATGAACCGTTATAAAATTGTAGGATATCAAGGATATCTTCATCATCATCGCCATCGTGAATGAAACGGAATCGAGAGCTAGGTTTGGCCGCTTTTCTGTTGCAATTGATTCCCAATGCATTTTTCAAACGCAACTGGGAATCTAATTTAGCGACCGCCTTCTGCTAACAAAACTTCCATTGATTTTTCATTTGGATTATGGGATGACATAGCCGACTCCTCCTGTTCTTTTAATAACTCGAGTCTTCGAGAAGATCCGCCGTAGTTTCATGAGGAGTTGCTTGAATCATTTGGTATTGTGGAGGTTGGTCTTGATACTGAAGAGTCAGAATCGTAACAAGGAAATGGATTCCTTGTTTGACAATCCGAGCTAGAGCGAGGACCTCCACAATACTCACAACAAGAAACCGGCGCGGCCGTGAGCGGTATGTGTTGTAGTCATAATTGGTATCGTGAACCGCTCATGACAAGCGTGTTTCCGATTGACAATCGAATCGGAGTGTGAACCACCACAAGACTCACAACAAGAAACTACGAGTATCACAAAGGTGGTAGCCGATGGAATAAATCACCGTGTTATGGTAGGAATAGGGATCTTGGTTATAGACGGACCCGCTTCTGATTCCACCATGCAACAACCGGGGCATTGCCACCATTATAAGGACCACCACACCATTGACAACCAAGAGGGTGAGGATAAGACATGGAAAGAATCAAAGGTTATCGAGGGTAAGAAATGAAGAATCAAAAAGGTAGGAGGGTAAAGAGGAATATTTTTGGTGTTTTTGAAAAACATGATGATAAAAACAAAGACCGAAAATATTTTTATGCTTTTAACACTTTAGAAAAGTGTTAATGAACTTTTGAGATTTTCAAAACTTTACAAAAACTTTTTACAAAAGATGGGGTATGTGCAAGAATGGGTCTCGAAAAGGCTAAACACACGCTAAAGCCTCCCGTGGCGCCTAAAATTTTGATCTCAAGCTAAACAAACAAGTCTAAACAGACTTAAACCGCCGTAACCGTAGGAGCGGCAGAGACAGAGATAATGACAGTATACTCCCCGATCAAAACACCAAAGGAAATACTCGCAATGGAAGGTGCGAATTTCCCAAGACCACCGCAGATGCGTACACCGTAAGATCGGTACGGGAATGGATACCGCGACTACCATGCACAAAAGGGTCACACCACTAACGAGTGTGTCCAACCGCGCCAACTCATCGACAAGATGGTCAAGGAGGCGGGCCGGACCACTTAGTTAAAAACATTAAAGAGGAAGAGATAAGCAAAAGAATGGAAGCAAGAAGGAGACACCCAAAGATAAGGCCGACACAATCTACATGATACGACGTGGCAACGAACCACCGTGACAGTAAGGTCGCCAAGAGTTTTCCAAGAAGTGAAATCTCTTTCCTACTTTAATCGCGGACAACGCAGTTGAAGCAGAGCCCTCACCATTGAAATTAGCGCGGTGGTCACGACATACACCGCATGTACATCGATGGCGGGCATCGGCAAATATTATGTATGAGCATCGCTTAAAAGACTACGACCAAATACGTAGTCGGGCTAACTCGTCAACACCGCACTCACCGGTTTCACAGTGAGAAGATATGGCCCATGGGCCAATCATGACATTAGTCAAGATTGGCAACGCAGCACTCTCGACAACCGGATGGATTTCATGGTGATCAAATCCCTCATCATACAATGGCATTATTGGGAGACCCGGATATCGCCCATGCGCGCGTGTCATCAACAACAAGACGGGATGCTTAAATCCAGAGAGAGGGGGCATTGTCACTTTTCAATGCCACGGTGCCAAAGAGAATGTAACACGGTTACATGCGAAATGGAACCAATCCTCAAGCACGCGCCAAGGTCCCCAACTTTAAGGTCGCAATTCACCCGTAATACCTGCACTGTGAGATAACCATCGGAGGGTCATTGTTTGACAACCAAAAGCGGTGTGCTGGCGCCCTACAAAAAGAACGTGGATATTTTCGCGTGGAGCCCAAACACATGACCGAGTACCACGCCGATCACGAGCATAAACTTAGAATCCGGCAAGGATACTCACCGACACGCCGTAAAAGCGCCCAAGCCCCGGCGAGGCGCAGTACCCGCAAGAGGTACGTAAATTAGTAAAGGCGGGAATTATGCGTGAAGTCTATTACCACGATCGCTTTCTAATCAAAGAATGGTCAAAAAGCGATGGTAGGCGGCGAATGTGTGTAGACTTCACCGACCTTAATAAAGCATGCCCGCAGGATCGCTATCCATTACCGTAGATAGATTGGAAAATAGAGTCCTTGTGCGGATACCGCTGAAGTGTTTTCTTGACGATACAAGGGATATCACCAGATACAAATGGCTCAAGAGGACGAGGAAAATACTGCTTTCCACACAAGCCAAGGCGCATCGTTACACAAAATGCCGCTTGGCTTGAAGAACGCGGTGCCACCTATCGCCGGTTGGTAGACAATGCCTTTGAAAACAAAGGGCCGCAACTCGAAGTCTATGTGATGACCCGTCATAAAAAGCCATACCGAAAAGGAGCTTGCGCGACATAGAGAAATATTCAAACTCTACGAGAGATCAACATGAAGCTAAATCCTAAGAAACGCACCTTCTAAGGCCATCAAGGCATGTTCTTAGGGTACCGATAGAACTCGATGGCATAAAACCTTGTCCGTAAAAGACAAAGGTAGTAATAGAACTTCCTCACCACGCACGTCAAGGAAGTCCAATCCTCAATGGAAAACGGCCGCCTCAACAAAGTTCCTCGTTTAAATCACCAAAAGTCATTGCCTCTTTTCAAAACACTCAAGAAGTGTATAAAAGGGTGACTTTCGGTGACAATGAGGCGTAAGAAGCTTTCACCACACTCAAACAAAGATCTAGCAACGCCCCAACACTTGTGGCACCCGACCGTGGAAGAGCCGATCATGTATTTATCAACAACTCATAAGGGCCAACGGTAGCAGTTACTAACAGATAGAGACTCGGCAAACCCCTATCTATTTTGTCAAGAAAGCGCCAAGAAGACGGAGATGAACTATAGTGCCATGGAAAAGTTGGTCTTGGCATTAGTGTTTGCCGCCGCGATCGCTACCGGTACTTCCAAGCGCACCGATAGCGGTAATCACGCATCAAGCCATCAAGCGATCATCTCCAAACCCGATGTGTCGGGGCGACTCGAAGTGGAGTGTGTTGCTAAGCGAACACAATATCTCTTACGCACCACGCATCGCAATAAAAGGACAATTCTAGCGTACTTCATCATCGAGAAACCAGATATCGATGAGGTACCCGCACCAAGAGAGCAGAACTACCGATCCATGGATTTTGTTCACGCACGGATCCTCATCGCGGGACGGATCGTGAGCCACCTTATTCTCACAAACCCGTAGGAATGGAATTCACTTACGACCGCGTTTGAATTTACACCACAAACAACGAGGCGTAATCTGAAGCCCTAATCGCGGACCACGATCGCACCGAATGGGTGTCGGCGAATTGGAAGCGAATGTAGATTCCCTACTGGTGGCCAACCACGTGTTGGGCGAATACGCCGCAAAGAAGAGAATATGATTCAAGATCTTGAGAAGACTAAAGATCGATCAAAGGCTTTGACAGATTTACTATCAAGCAAGTCCCTGAGGAGAAAATCGCAGCGTATGCATCGAGCAAGATCGCCTCGACAAGCTTCGCGCACACTTATCAAAGCAAGTGCTTTGGTGGAAACACCGAAAAGCAAGTCAATATCGAGATGGAAGTTTCCGCAATCATAGAGGAAGATGGTCCTACATGGATGACGCCAATTGCGGAATTCTTAAGCAAAGGTACATTACCCCAAGAATGTATGTGGTCTCATGATACGGCGCACAACAGCAGAGATTTGAGTCATGGACAACATATTGTACCGACGTTCTTTCCTCCAACCATGGCTCCATTGCTGGCCTCTACAAGCAAATTATGTCATGAGAAATTCATGAAGGCTCATGCAAAGATGCACGCAGACCACGATCCGTTGTAGCACGCGCCATGCGATCGATACTATCGCCAACCATGCATCGAGATGCGGGACTTAATACGGAAGTGCAATGATTGCCAAGTTTATAGACCCGCCCCGCGCCAACCACAACACGAGCTAACACCAATCACGGCACCATGGCCATTCTATAAATGGGGCATTGATATTGCTTATCCTTTCCCAATAGCAGGGTGGTCTCAAGTTTCTTATAGTAGCTATAGACTACTTCACCAAGTGGATCGAGGCAAAAGCAAGGCGATAATTATCGGCAACCGTGTGAAACGCTTGTCGGGACAACATAGTATGCCGCTCGATTACCCGGAGAAATCATCTCGGATAATGGGAAACAATTCGCGACAACCCTTCAAAGATTGGTGCGAAAGTTAAACATCACTCCAACACTTTATATCGGTTACGCACCCACAAACCAATGGTTTAGTCGAGCGCAAATCAAGCATGGGTGAAGGAATCAAAGCACGCTGACAAGCACAAAGGAAGGTGGGTCAAGAACTTTCACATGTACTATGGGCGCACCGCACCTCGCTTAAAACCAAAGACAGGGATACCCTTTCTCTAGTATACGGGACGAGAAGCCGCTATACCAACCGAGATCGGCATGCCAACTATCCGCATCGCGAGATCAATGCGACTACAAACAACGACGAAAGACGTGTCGACTTGGACCCATCGAAGAAAGACGCGAGCGCGGCCATACGGGAGGCAATGTCAAAGTCAAAATGAAAGGATACTATGATGCCAAGGTACGCAGTGTTTCATTCGCATCAGCGACTTTGTCTACCGCGCCAACGAGGCAAGCCACGCCAAGATACGAGTAAGCTCGGACCAAAGTGGAAGGACCTTATGAGGTTATCAAGCAACGGCACAAAGACACCGCTACTGAGGTTTGGATGGTCGTGACTCATCACAAGACATGGAATATCAAGAACCTCAAGAGGTGCTACCTATGAGAATAGCTATGGCACAACACAAGATACGCTCCGCACTTTCGGCTCAATAAACATTCATGTACCCGCTTTTTATTTTCATATTTATCGCTTTTGTTATTTCTTGATAAACTTGCAAGTATTAATAAAACGTCATGGTTTCTAGCTAACTCCGCGACACATTTTAAGTTGTTATTCCATATACGATGCCTTAACAATTTTGTATTTTTGCTCACGATGGCGCATGCACTACTAACAAACCCACGATGGTAAAAGGATAAGTTAACCTACTAACTAACTTGTTGAAAAGAGGGTTGCAAACCCATCAACACCGGATCACGATCCTTGTTAAACACCTTGTTCTCAAGACGTTGAATAAGATATGTGCGCACCCCACGACGGTGCGCAACAAGGCACACGGCATGTTTAACAACTTTGAGCCAAGACACTTGCTTCCTTAAACGATATTTACAAGACGCGAATCATAACATACACGATTATGATTAAATACTTAGAATTATTTCCAAAGTATACTATAATTTTCATACACGACTATGAATTTCCTACATTTGCAGCGGCTTACATGTTTGTTTCTTCGACAACAAATACATCTTTACGCATAATCGATGTATATGTATACATTACAAATGTCCACAAGCAACAAGCAAAAAGAAATTTTATTCATAACCACGAGTTAAGTACAAAAGATAGTCAACATAATGACTACCACCGTCGCTACGCTTTAAGGAAGAAGTAGCAACATGCCCGCTGCATCTTTGACTTCGCTAATACCCTTCACTACATCTCGCATCCCGGCGCGACACGGTCGCCACATCGACCGCACCCCGTCAGATTCTGGCAGTCACCGCACCAACTCCACACAAGATAGCCTTACCGCAACACCTTCTTTTTTCGAAGACGGGTTGCA
Organism: Chrysanthemum lavandulifolium; assembly: GCA_022545495.1. NCBI lineage: Eukaryota > Viridiplantae > Streptophyta > Magnoliopsida > Asterales > Asteraceae > Chrysanthemum > Chrysanthemum lavandulifolium. Next base: position 117,012,043 of record CM040239.1, on the reverse strand, counting down.
TGCGCTTCTGTGACTTCCTTTAGAGATACCTCTTTCTCCAACGCAAACGGATTCTCGCTATCCCTAGACGCCTTGAAGATGTGTACTTGGAGCGCGACTCACGAGGCTTCAAATAGTAGTCGGTCAGGCTTTCGACATCCTCAAAGACGATGGCGCGCCAAGGTTAAGCCACCATAATCACATTGATGGGATAATCTTGATCGCGCCAAGCTCGAAATCATGGGAAGCTCCAAGTCTTTCATTTTTGCATAGCAATGACCAAGTGATCATATGACTCAAAGATCATACTCTGTGTACCTTATCTAACGCGCCTTCAGCTTTGCCTCGTGGAGTCGCTCCATTGCTTCCGACTTACCGCGCTTGAGCACACCGCACTACCTCCCTCAAGGCATTCACCACCTCTGGCGATTCCGTGGTAGTAAGTGGCAACTAGGCGGAGACCGTGGCCTATGAGCCACCAAGGCCTCGCTATCATAGACATAAGTCATGGCATCTCCTCGTCATACTCGATGCTTAGTTTGCGCAACTTTGCTTCCTGCACTTCCAAGGACCAAATTTCACAGTATCCCCTAGCTCCCCAATCACGCAAACATTTTATCCTTACCACGTTCTAGATGTTTCAATGCCCAAGAAGACGCAGACTTGTACCGGCAAATTTCGGGCGATCCCGACTTATTTGACACATTAGTGCCATCTTGTCCTCGGCTCGCTTTGCGATATGCGCCGAGATCGAGCCTCGCACGGACGCTATCCAGCTATGCTGGTGCTTGAAAGTCAACCCCAATGTAGCTATTGCTCGTCCTTCTTGAGCTTTGGTCCTCCCCACCGACACTTGATCTTTCACTTCACAATTAACGACGCTGATGAGCTAAGACTTGAACCAATTCTTCAACTAATTGATCCAGGGCACATCTCGCATCGCCTGGTTTTCATTATCCTGCTCTACGCTCGAATGCGCCGACCGTGTTGGACTCGCCTGAGGCGACTTATGACCGCCCATCCTGCGAATGATCACCAACAAATGTTAGAATCACAAAGCACATTCAACAACCAATGTAAGGTTATACATGTATGGTTTTACTTACTTTGGCCCGCGTCATCGCCAGACGGGTGCGACGACGCTCATCGCTGGAGGACAACTCCACGCCAATCACGGACGCTTCTTCCTTGAAGCGGCCCGCACCATGATCTCCTCGTCCTTTTGCGACTAAGCGCAGCTTCTTCTTCTTCTTCCTCTTCGTGATGAGCTACGACACGGTGATGATCGCGCCACCACCGGAGTCACCTCGTGATTGGTACGGCTCAGCAGGCGCCGCTTCCATCGCAACGGAGGAACCGGTCCTCGTATCCCCGCGGTCGCCCATGACACGCCTGCAATCGCAGCTAATATTGGCTCTTCATCATCCCTCAACGGTCGTACTGCCTTCATCACAGGGCTTCGCTAGTCAGCATTGACTGACGAATGTATCCATCTCTCACAAGAAAGACAAAGACACATATACAAACAAAGTTATATTATGCGTAACATAGACGTAAGATTGTTCTTACACTATTTACACACGTATACGGAGGAATAAGTACCCACCGCCATTGGTGTCTAAAAAGATTGGGATCTCATCTTCTGGACCAAAATAATTACTACCGATTCCCATGTGCACCAAAAATCCTCAGATACGCACTAATGGGGATGCGGTTAAGATTTATCGCCCGCATCCTCGACATTATAAGACCCGTGCAATGGGCACTCATCCTCTCAGTAGCGTCCCCGGTATAAAATCATAATCCCATGGAAAACATGTATCATCTACCCGTAAGAAATACTCCCTCCTGCTCCTAAGCGCATCTAATTTATCCGTATAACATTGCGCCTACCGGTAGGCTTTGAAAACCACACCCACCCATGCGCCCATGTGGTGTGATAAAAGGCGCGAATAGTGGATGGTGGGATTAATCCCAAAGAAACGCAATTTACTTCAAATTAGTAATTTTGGCGCTACCGATGCGGTGTAACCGCGATATGCGTAGGTATAATAGTTTAACACATCGCATAGAAAGCGTGATGCGGGCACACGCTGATTCGCGAATTAATAACCGTGTATACACCTACTTTCCTTCGGGAAATCCGCAATCGTGGCACGCGCATCCGAACCACCGGATGCACGCCCCGGTATAAAGTAACTGAGGTAAATTCCATCGATCGATCAAATTAAGGTCTGAGGTGAAGTCGCACAACCGCTTAACCATGGTGATATACTTTTTCGCTATCACGCACGCCGCTGTTACCTTTTGTGGTTGGTTACTTTTGGGATAACGACTCCTAAAATGCTTTAGAAATGGCGATTGGTGTTTTACCGCGAGAAATCCGTGAAAATGAATCGCCTAGTTATATATTTCTCTCTTCCACACGATTGGCGACACGTGATTCCACTAGTCTTCATTGTGTGGTCGAGATGGCTTGATGTGACAACGGGCAAGAATTTTCCCAGATTAACGAGGCATTACCTATTCATTCGGGTCGTCTCGATACATTGCACCCACGGTAGTGTATGGCTTCGGATACGCTTTCGACGTTATTTGTTTTTCGACTACGGTCATTAGTCTAGCATCCGCAGCTACGCATCGCGATACTAGACCTGGGGACATGATGACGAGGTTCTGGTATCGGGTCATAAACCCGACCACAACCCAATACTAACAAGCCCTGCACGACCGGGCCACTTTCAATAACGGTTTGGGCTCACGAAAGCCCAAGCCCAAATCTATTTATGGATTAGATATATGATATCTTCTAAAATAAGAAGATAATCATTCCCAACCGACTTTGGCGGGATACGCCGGTTGGGGAACACGGAACCAACAAGGATTCCGCACAGATATAAGTGGGAATCATATCCTCGCTTAAGGTACGATCTCATAACCCTAAAACTCCTTAAACCCTAAACCGATTACTCACTCACGCCGGAGGATAATCGGGGAGACAATCCCACTGAGAAGCCTAACGGTGTTTCTTGTCTCTTAGTGCGCAGTGTCTCAAGCAAATTCTCAATTGGTACGAGAACCGAGCTCCAAATCGAACGCCCAACTTTGTATCAACACCAATGATGATAAGATAAGTAGTATAGATGGTAACAGCAAGTCTGTACCTGACTCTAGTATCCACAAACCTAGTGTCATCACTGTAGAAGAAGATGCTAGTGTTGATGAGCATCTGCATACTGAAACTATAGATACTACTGATACAGCTGATGTAGATATCAATTTGCCAGTTGATACAGTAGAGACTGTAGACACAGTTAATGTAGACAACACTAGTGACACTTCTAGTAGGAAGGACACAAAAATAGTGAGTATGCAACATAAACTACTGTTTCTGATGGTATACATGGTACTAGTCATGTTGATGATGGATATATATCTGAGGGTGAGGAATTAGATATGTTTGGTAAAATGTTTGAGTCACCAGAACCAGCAGGGGCACAAACTGTTAGGAGAACTAGTAGAATGACAACTTTACCATCTAAATATAAAGATTATGTGCTTAATAAGAATCATAAGTATGGTAGTTGTTAAATACTCCAACTTAAGCTTTGATAACTTTGTGTTCACATCTAGTCTTAATAAAATTTATGAACCCACTACCTATTAGGAAGCTGTTAAAGACAGCAGATGGGTTGATGCAATGAACCAAGAAATTGAGGATTTAAATAGAAATGGTACTTGGATTAATTTAGAATTGCCTGTTGGTAGAAAAGCTATAGGCTATAAGTGGGTTTTCAAAGTTAAATATAAAGCTAATGGAGAAGTTGAGAGGTTTAAAGCTAGACTAGTTGGCAAAGGGTTTAATCAGAGAGAAGGAATTGATTATGAGGATACTTTTTCTCCTGTTGTTAAAATTGTTACTATAAGATGTGTTTTGAGTATAGCTATTAATAACAAGTGGCCTTTGTTCCAACTTGATATAAGTAAAGCATTTTTATTTGGTGAATTAGAGGAAGATGTGTATTTGACCTTGCCAGAAGGATTTTCTGATAAGAATGATAAAAGAGTTTGTAAACTGGTAAAGTCTTTATATGGATTAAAACAAGCTCCTAGAAAATGGAATGAGAAATTGGTATATGTGCTTAAAGAAAATAGGTTTGTGCAAAGTCCAAATGATTTTTCTTTGTTCATTAACAATGATAATGATGTTATGTTGGTTTTATTGGTATATGTTGATGATATTATCATCACTGGAAACAATATTGATGAAATTAACAAGTTTAAGAAATTTTTAAGTTCAAAGTTTTTGATTAAAGACTTGGGCAAACTCAAATATTTTCTGGGAATAGAGGTTCTTGATATTGATGATGGTATTTGTCTTACCCAAAGGAAGTATTGCACTGAGCTTTTACTGAGTTTGGTATGCTTGGTTGTAATCCACGCAGTTCTCCTATTGAGACAAATCCAGATAATAAAAAACTTGTATCTAAATTTGGAGATGACGAACCTTTGTCTAGTATAACAAATTATCAAAAACTTGTTGGCAAATTAATTTACTTGACTTTGACAAGGCCAGATATCTCTTATGTTGTTCATTGCCTAAGTCAAGTAATGCATAAGCTTATAAAGTCTCATTTAAGGATTACATTTAGAGTTTTGAGGTATTTGAAGAAAGAGCCTGGTCTTGGTGTCACTTTTAAAGAAGGTGATAATAAGAGTATAAAAGTGTTTGTTGATTCTCGATTGGGAAAATGTAAAGTGACGTAAGATCCAGAATCGTTACGATTTTTCCGGGAAATAATTTGGTTTCTCGGAAAAGTAAAAAGAAAGTTGTTGTTGCCAGATCCTCTATTAAGGCTGAGTTCAGGGAAATGTGTAATGTTTGTTGTGAAGTTATGTGGATCACCAAAATTTTGGCTGATCTGCATGTTGGTGTGGAGTTGCCTGTGGAAATGTATTGTGATAACAGTTTTGCTATGCATATTTCTGTTAATCTTGTGCTTCATTAAAGAAGCAAGCATTTTGAGATTGACCTTTATTTCTTAAGAGAAAAAGTGGCTGATGGTTTTATAAAGCCAGTTAAGGTCAGATATGAGGATAATGTAGCAGATATGTTCACCACAAGACTTATTTTCTGACCATAACAGTTTTTGCAATGTTCTTGGTTTGTTTAATATGTTTCAGGACAATACTGGTGAACAAGGCAAGGATGATGGGGGAGTTTCAGGAAGCTAAAGCTTATGGGGAAGTGTTAAATATATAAGCTTCAGTTCCTAAAGTGTGTACAAGTCTATAAAGTTGAAGGACCAAAGTGGTGCATTCTTTATACTTAGAGGAGTTTTTGTGGAGTTCTCATTCTGGATACTATATAAGCCAAGATTAGGCTTATTTGTCTCATTCATGTTTGATATTTATGTGTTTTTTTCATCTCTCTTCGCTCTTGTGTATCTCTAAGTTGAGAGAAACCCTAGTTTGTGTAATCTGTTTGTCTCTTCTTTTCTTTATTGTAAAACTGCTATTCTATAGCTATCTTTGATATAATAAAAGTGAGCCAAGGGGTGGTTGGCTGGGTTCACTCTTAAAACAGATTTTGTGTTAAGTTGGTTTTGGTTTTGTAAGTTTCTATAATAGAGAAATACGATTCATCAAGGGGGCTCAAGATTTCAACCTATGTTTATTGGTGGATACGGCAGGTGAGAATGAGACATCAATTTTCTAATGTTGTTGCTTCATTTATGTTGTTACGTCATTAGATAGAATTCATGCAAAATCCATAAGTGAGACTAGCACCAATTTTGTTTACATTAGTGTTTTCTGGTTATAGTTTCCGTATAGGAGGCATTATCTGATATGCCAGTTACCTTATATGTCACTTGCAAATTTTGACTCTAAATTTATCATCATGAGTTGTTGGTTGAATATAATACCATAAACTACCTATTCAAAATCAAATGTCAAATGGCATAACAACCAAAAGGTTTTTATAAAGAATGTTCTTCAACAAGCAAGGGTAAGTATAACTTAATATGTATATGGAAAAGTAGAAGACTACTTAAATGAGTACATGGATTCATCCGCGTAATGTAACTTCTATCTCTTTAATTTCAGGGTGTTTCCAAAGCATTAATTGAAAACTCTAGGACCCTCAGATTACCAACCCATATGCATGAAAGACTGAGTACAATACGAAATGCCAAGGCCAAGCTTGAGGAAAAAGGAATAACGCCAATCGAGGTAATTAAACATTACATTTACTTAAAATAAATGTTACTTTGTTGTTTTTCTTGATTTTGTAACTTGAACTAATGAGCTATATCTTCTTGGTGAAATAGAAAATCTCAAAGAGCCTTAACATGTCAACAAAGAAAGTATAGAATGCCACTGAGGTACTTGTGATTTTAGGCAAACTCGTGTTTATGTATAGAATTTCGCTCATTTCATCATATTAATATTGAGAGGCTTTCTTGCGCAAAATGCAAAGTGTTCTCACTTGATAGGCCAAGATGTCCATCTTTAAATGGTCTCCTGTGGGATACAATTCATCGTAATTCTAAAGTTTAGCTAACTAAGTATCCGATTGTCCGTCTCGATCGGATTGGTACCATTTAGATGTGGTAAAATGGGTCATCGTGCAAGTTGGGTAACATTGAGAATGGGTCGCTTTTTATTAATGGGTCGTGTCAGTTGACCTGAAACACCTTATGCAAATAGCTTGAATATATGGTGTGTCAAATATGATTACCAAAATTGTATCAGTATAGAATAAGGTTTAAGAAGTTAAAAATATCCTCAAGGCAACTTTATACCCATTTGACCCGTTCAATTTGACTAAATGTTTTTATGCTACCCTAATTGATTCGCTTATATTTAAATTGGTTTAAGTTAAACATTACCCGACAATGCACAACCACTGGTAGTTATAGCTAATTGCTATTGTTGCAAGACATGGCGGATGATCACCCGTGGATCGACCTGGCATGGAATAGATCACTGGCACTCAAGGTACTTCACATGCTTTACAAAATTCAAAGATATTGTCGTTGTTGTCATGTATTACCACCCAACCCCTAAGTACGCATCCATGTGGTCGCAAGAAAACATATTGAAAAGTTATTATAACTATCCATTTTTATCCCGATCGAGTATGCATCCGCCAGTTGACCCGCAAACATTTTATACGCTATCCGTTAGTTATGACTGGTTAACTGCACGTATAATATAATTAAAATAATAAATGATAGTGTATTTTGCATAGAGAAGTAGAGTTTCAATGACTTTCAACTTTTCACATGTTCGCCCCTCATTCCCTTTTTGCAAATCTTTTCAATTTGAACCGTTGAGATAAGACACAACCCAAGTCAATCTTAACTAAGTCGAAATTATCAAGTTCACTTTTAACACTCCTATCTACCCTTCTACATTAGGGTAATTTGACTAATCAATCATCATAGTTATCTTTTGGGTAAAAGTAAAAAATGAACAACATGCTTTCTCATATGTACCAATATGATAAACATGTCCATTTAAGTATCAATATGCTATACTAATTTCAAATATTGTACGTAAGTGCTAAACTATACTACTAAAGTTGGCATCGTTAGTCCTTTATACTAACGGCCATTGGTAAATAACTTAAAATATGATTTTCTTAGGTTTTCATACGTTTTAATAATTTTTCATCCGTTTTTATATGTTTTTGTCCGTTGTTATACGTTTTCATCCGTTTTCTTACGTTTTTATATGTTTTTGTCCATTTTCTTACTATAAAAATGGATGAAAAATTATAAAAACGTATAAAAATGTAAGAAAACCAAATTTTAAGTTATTTACTAACGGCCGTTAGTATAAAGGACTAATGATGCAAGTTTAGTAGTATAGTTTAGCACTTACGTACAATATTTGAAGTTAGTATAGTATATTGGTACTTAAATAGACATGTTTATCATATTGGTACATATGAAAAAATATGTTGATCATTTTTTACTTTTACCCTTATCTTTTTGGTTGCAAACAACTCATTTTTCTTGCAAATAAACGTCAAAATGATACATTGCGCTGTTACATATTTACCTTTTAGTATATCCAGAACGTCTTGATTAGTATGCAAAGAAAAGCACACGCTTGTTTAAAAATGAATGGTCTCTTGTTTCGCTTCCTTATAAAAAGTCAAACAACCGATAAATGACAAAATTTCTTTTCATGAAGATGATGCATAGCAACTTGATAAGTTGATAGTCAACTAAGTTACATGGGTATAAATGTAATTTTACAATCGTAAACGACTAACAATCAAACATAAGGACTCAAGGTTCAACTTCGCTCTATATCTAGTTTAACCCGACATCGCCTTGCGGGATGGGGTTGCCGAGAGAATGAGTTAGGTGCCAGCTTGTTGCACTTGAGAATTAAACGCTACCGCACGGAAGACAAATCTCGAGGCTATGCTAGTGGAATATTGATCTTTTGTTGCAGCGGACTAGGCAAATTGCTCGTATATACACACAATAGATACATATTTATACATAATACATGAATGTAAAGACTTCATATTCTACGATATAACATGGTGCATTGTGTATAAAACGTTTATACATGAAAAATAATGATATATTTTTTGGTTAAACGATGTTCTTGTAAGTATTTGTTTTCTATGACTTGTTTGGTGATTGCTTTTGTGCATATTCTTTTGGGATTTAAATTTTGGGAAAATACTTTAAAAATGTATATTGTCTAGTGTGTATAAAACTATACTTTTTTTTTCCTATTGTTTATGCTTTTACAAGGGAAGTTATTGTTTCCTTTGAAGGAACCAAATGTTTCAACCACCTCATTAGTATACGTTCCATTTGTTGGGAGGTCTTATGAACAGTGTTTAAACGTGGGATTTTTTTCCCTACCTGGGTTACCGACCGTATCTACTCGGCCACCATAGCTTTTCTATTATTTTAGGTCGACCGACCCGTTTTATTCATTGTCACTCACATCCTTTATTCTTTAGATCTAAGTGGTTAGATCTGCGTGGTAGATCTCCGGTGAAAAATCCGGCGATGCTTGGTTTGTTGTTAGTGCATCGGTTTGCGACGGGCTACAGTGATGTTTATCGGTCTTCGAGGAAAAAACCCGGCATTCTTGGATCCAGAGAACCACTTTTTTGTGTTGGTACACCGGTTTGTGAGAGGGGTACAGTGATTTGTACTATGAAAACAATATTTTTTTCGTTTTTGTGGATATGCGTATTGTTATGAATTGGAAATTCTATAGTGAAGTGTCGGTCACCCCATCTATAGTCTAGCATATGTTAGCTCGTAGGCATATCGTTATTTACTGTTTTATTAGTTAGTTATTAGCCTAGTTTAGCATAGTGTAACACCGTGGAGGAAGGACGGGTCTTTACCCATTGTATACCTGATCCACAGGCCGTCAGGAGGTCGTTATGTCTGTAACTATAAATACCCCTTCCATCCTTGGAAGGGGTGGTGCTTCTTTCAATCTAACCTTTCTTTTTTACAAAGCAAGTTTCTAACAAGAAACACCCTCTCATCTCTTTCTCTCTCAAATGGCTAACATGTAATTTCATCATCCAAGACCACCCGAATCATCAACACAATAATATTTACGATCCTACAATTGGTATCGAGCAAAGAAGATCAATGATAATGGTGTGCTTCTTGTGCACCGCTAATGGAAGCTTGAAAGAAAGCTTTGAATCGCCGCCTAAAGGATTTTCGGTTTGGGGAAAGTCGCAAAGTCTCTTCTCAAAGGCTCATGTTCTATCTTCTATTCTCGAGCCTCTAAGCTTTGGTGGTGGAAGTTTAAGAGATGAAGAATTCTATCTTCTGACGACGCACGCTCGACATCCTTATCTCAGTACTCAGATCATCATCTTCTTAAACTATATCATCTACTCTATCTGTATATATTTTCAAAAGCAAAATACAAAAATATAAAACCAACAAAATCAAAATAGAAAAATATAAAACCAACAAAAACCCATAAAATTAGAAAATTGGAAAAATACCAAAATATTGTTTTCAAAGGCATGTCTTCAGATCGATAACATCTGCGGTCTTAGAAATGTCATTCAATAATGGCACGGACCACAGATGAAGTTCGAGCAGGAGGTGTAAATATTCTTTTCAATTCATGTCTCAAAAATGGCTTATGCTTATTTCGCATCAGAATCGGGCTTCAAAATATGGTCTTGCATACGCCTAATCAGAATCTGCTTAAACTATGGCTTGCGCTATTTCAGATCAGAACTCACAGAACTATGGCTTGCTATTATTTCGATAGCAACCCGCTTTTTCGAAAGGAAAGTGCTAAACCAAAATTTTCCAAAATTTCGCACTTATCCTAAAACAAATTGAGGAAAGTATGTCAAGGATCGTTGCTCTACACAAATGTTTTTCCTTCTATAAATTCTTCGTAAAAATATTTGTCGCTTTTCAAAAATGGTGGTAAATGAGTTGCTTGTAAATCAATCGATTCGTAGTTTTCGTAGGATTGAAAACTCAATCAATGACTTCGCCGCTTTTAAACTTTTTAGAAAAATGAGTCATTGATTGAGAGGGAGAATGTTTTTCAAATTTATATCATCTATCAGGCTTATCTAATTATCCTATATGCTTAACTGAATATTGATGTTAACCTACATTGAAGGACTAGGTGCCTAGGATATGATTGTTAGGATTAGATGATTAGAGTTTGATAAACACATTATTCCCATACCTTTTATGATATGATTGATATGTTGGATTGACTTTAATTAGTCGATTGATGTTTGGGTGTTGTCGACCACCATATATCTGTATGTGTGTTCACTAACGTATGCGTATATTGGTATATAAGAATGTTCCCGATCCGGATCCCACAATGAAGATGATTGGATGCCGAAGGAAAGTGTAACTATATCTTGGGTTGACAAATGAAGAAACGGAGCTTAATTGACTTCTATGGAGAGTTGGCATGGAAAATGCAACGAAGAGGTCTCATCGCATCAAGAGATGGTTTTCTTCATCAAGAAATGAAGAAATGGAGCTTAATTTAACCTCGCTGGCATTAAAATGCAACGTAGAAGTCTCACCGCATCGCAGAGCGGTTTTTCTTCCAAGCCCCACAAAGAACAACATAAGCTTCTCAACCACCTAACGATCTTTGTGCAGATAACATTTTAAACAATTTTGAAAAATTTGAATAAATTGTTTTGAAAATAATTTGACTTAATTTTGAAAATCACCGACTTCATTTTATAAAATCTTGTCACTCAATCATCGACTACGGTCATCGATCGAGGGGAGAGTGATTTAAAATAAAATATTTTCAAACGATATTTCTTCACAAAAGTTCCGATTTGTACGAAATAAAGTGGTGATCTAAGGATTTAATGTTATGTCATGGTATGATTTTCTTTAAAACTCAAAGATCTTTCAAAATAAAATTTTTTCTCGTTTTGTTTGATTGTGAAATTATTTTATTTTAAATCAAGATCTCTTAAAACTATCATACCGACACTAACAATCTTTAATGTCTAAAATTGATCCTTATCGATCATTTTTCCGAATTAAATCTTGCCAATGCCTTTCCCAAAATTTTCTAAATGATTTAAATCAATTGGGATCACAAATCTCAATTGGTTTGAAATTTTGATTGGGGAGAGATCGTGATTTAAATCTCAAACTGCTTTTAATGGAATTGGTTTTAGTCCGTCAAAGGCACTCCCGCCTCTATGTGCTAAACGATTTCAATATACATAATGCACATGTTGAGGGGAGCATTTATCCAAAAACTAGATGAGTTTTAAATCGTGCACATATTCTCCCATGTTTACTAAACCGTATTAAATCACTTGGGATCCAAAATCTCAAAGGGTTTGATATTTTTGACCCGGGGAGAATTTGTGATTTAATAATGAAATTTGAGAAAAGGTACAAAGGTTTCAATGTTTTATCATAAGTACCTTGATTGAGTTTTAAAGGTTTTCTCTATGGCATATTGTGATCGTTGAAGTACTTTAAAGAACTCCTGCCTCTATGTGATAAAATGATTTCAAATATCCTATGCACATATTGAGGGGGAGAATTTACCAAGAAAATCAAATGGCTTTTTCTACGGAAATTGTGATCAAGAAATTATTTCAAAGAACTCTTGCCTCCATGTGCTAAACAATTTCAAGATCATATGCACATGTTGAGGGGGAGCATTTCTAAAATGATCAAAACAATTAAGGTACAAAATATTTTGATTTTATATCACAAGTACCTTGATTGATTTTTCAAATGATTTTTCAATTGGTTTTGAGAAGGAATGAACAATACCAAAAGACCGACCAATTTACTTTATGCATGGTGTTATAAGGATGGTTAGGTTACGCATTTATTCCCACGATCCCGCCAGAGCCGGAGGGATCTACCCAGGGACAATCCACTATATAGTGTAGAGTCCTAAGGTATGATGAAAAAAAGAGAAAAATGAGAATATGGGAAGAGTGTGGACTGAGACAGAGCTAGTAATCAAATAAACCCAACAAGGTTCTAGTTATAAAGTCTCGGTAAGCATCAAGGGTCAAGAATGAAAAAAAAATGAATGTGAAAAAGGGTGAAAAGAAATAGCCCTCCAATAATTCAACCTTAGGCGTAAACCGGTTCAATACATATGCTACCGGTGTTTACTAAGGTAACACTGGTATTGAAGACAATACGTCATGGACCCGAAGGACGACCGCACTAAACTTCCCAAGCTACTCAAGTTCCTCTTAAAAGGGCTTGTTTCATTCTCACGGGAACCGACATTATCTATCGACTTTCTCTTAGAGATTGTTGATATCAAGAAGGAGACCCTCTTCCTAGTCTCCCATAGGAAACCAAATGTGCATAATTGAGTCTAGAGCCAAGAGATCATCCACAATATCTCATTAGGACACAAGATTGAAGACTTGTCGTTTCACACAATGTGGAAAGTAAGAATATATATTAAGAGTCCCACGATTATCCTTGTGGTATTGCCGTAACATCCGAGTGATATGTAACAATATTCACGATGAAGATGGAAAGCCTTCTAGAGCCAACATCAAACAAGCTCTTGGTGGGTGACATGTGAGATCTTGCAAAAGATCATGCTTGTGACAACTGGATAGAAACAATGGGGCGAATCAATCTTGAATCAACCTTGGTACAGGAAAAGGATTGACGGATACCTTTGAAAAATCGGTCGTTGTGCTCAAAAACTCTTTTCTCTAGCACCTCGACTGTGTATTAATCTTTCAAAATTAAAAGGGTATTTATGATTGAAAATTGATTTTTATTATAAAACCTTCGTCGTATTTCAAAACTCTTTCTTCATGCAATACGCGATTGTTTTCAAATCATTTTTCATCAAATAGTGAATCTCAATTTGTCGTTCACTCACTCGTGTTGTCTTCTTTGAGACGCCCGCTTTGAGAACGACTAGAGCAACCGCGAAACCCCGTCAAGGAGATTCTTCGAATTATACTTGATCACGTGCAAGATTGTTGATCGATCAACGGGAACCGGTCACAGACTCAATTCAACGAAGTGATCAAAGACACTTTCGTGTATTTTATTGCTAACTGCTGCTTGCGGTACATTTAGACGGTTGTACCGATCGAATCGAGAAGTCAATCCAAAGCCGCATGCTCACAAAGATCCACACTTAATCAAGAAATCATGACCGTGCATATCTACATAACTCGCTCGATATTTTTATACTATGCTTCGCTACGCCGCAAATATCTTGAGCCATAAAGCTTCCGCTACTCGATGGAAAGATGTCATGTTCCCGAAAGTGTGAGCATGTCGGTCCGAAAGTCACAACATCACATGAAGGCAACACAACTATGGATGATCCAGAGATTTCTTTGTGGTCGATGATCTCAAAGAAAGCTCAAGATCATCAAGATGTGGATCGATCAAAGACCTCCACCGAAAGTACAAAATAATCTGACAATGAAGAGTCACTACAAAAGCACAAAGATTGCGGACATTGAAGAATTGAAGTCTACGAGCTCATAATGTAAGACAAATTAGAATGCTAGGATTCAAATGTAAACATGGGGTGACCTCCTTAGGGGAGATTGTTATGAATTGAAATTCCATAGTGAAGTGTCACCACCCCATCTATAGTCTAGCATATGTTAGCTTATAGACATATCGTTATTTATCGTTTTATTAGTTAGTTATTAGCCTAGTTTAGCGAGTGTAACACCGTGTGGAAGGACGGTCTTTACCCATTGTATACCGATCCACAGGCCGTCAGAGGTCGTTATGTCTCTAACTATAAATACCCCTTCCATCCTTGGAAGGGGTGGTGCTTCTTTCAATCTAACCTTTCTTTTTTACAAAGCAAGTCTCTAACAAGAAACACCCTCTCATCTTTTTCTCTCTCAAAGGGCTAACATGTATTTCCATCATACAAGACCACCCGAATCATCAACACAATAATATTTACGATCCTACACGTTAGCCACATGGTTCTGCCTACAGTGGTGACTCTCTTTTGGTCCATATATTTTGTGTGTTTGGTAAATATCACGTTAAGGTTAGCAATTTCAATTATTGATTATCAAAAACCCTAACTGCAGATTTGCTATTTTGAAGAAACGATTAAAGGTTTGATGTTTTTTTACTTTGTTTGGGGTTTATTTTCCTTGATCTTTATGCTGGTTATGGTATGCTGTGTTTAGGTTCGGTTGTGGGTTATTTTAGGTTTATTTATTGTGTGTTTCTTATATTTAGGTGTTAGAGTAGTTAGATGTTTCTGCTTGCCATGTCTTAGATTAGGGTTACGTATGTTGATTATCAATCATCAAAAATCCGATCTGCAACTTTTAGATTCTCAAGAATTGATGCAAGGTGTGATGTTTTTTACTCTCTTTTTTTGCCTATTTTTTCTGTTCTTTATGCTTTGTGGGCTATGTTGTGCTTAGGTTTCATTGTTTTTTGAAGATTGGATATTAGGTGTGATGTTTTACCTTTACTTTATGCCTAGGTTTGTTGTGGTGAGGGTTTAGGGTTTTGTTTTTGTGTTAAACAGTTTATACTAATGAGGGTTTATGTTTCATTTAGTTCTTTTTATCTTCTTAAACTATCCTGGGCGTTTTCTAATTTAAAGTTTGTATATCAGTTTAGTGATGATAGAATTAGGTCCTCCTTTCATAATTCATGTTGATTTAGTCAATGTAAAAAAAAAACGTCTCTTCATGTTGGTCAAATGGGATGCGATATCTTATGCTTACACAATTTATGCGGATTAAATTTTGCTTAAATAATATAACTTCTAAAAAAAATTTGTGGGTTTGCAATGCTTTCAGTTCTTGTTGTGGCGGGGTAGCTTTGCTGAGGTTGCAGCCATGCCAGTGGCCTGTAGCTTGCTGGCCCATAACAATTGCTCAAAGTGCGATGCAAAATGCATCGATTTACATGCCGTGATGGGTTTGGTGTGTGTACAGACATGGTTGCTTGCAGCTTTGTCGCTTTTATGTGCAATGTATGCTTAGGAGCCATGATATTTGCTATCTTTGTTTTGTATTGGTAACTTAACTTGGCCAAAAAACATGTCTTGGCAGGGTAAACATATGGTTGCAGCCATGCTGTTGTTTTAGTGCCACTACCATTTGGATAAACAAAAAGAGGCGCTGTGAGTAGGGATGAATAGAACGGGTCGGTTAACCTAATGGCCCTCCACCCAAACAGGCCGGGTAAAAAAATATATTTGTTTTGAATTGGTAACTTAAGTTGGTCGGAAAACATGTCGTGGCAGGGTAACCAGATGGTTGCAGCCATGCTGTTGTCTTAGTGCCACTATGCTTTGGGTGCCATCAATTTTTCTGCACATTAAGTCTTCCATGGCTTTTGTTTGCATGCCTTTGCTTTGCTAAAAGTGTGATACATGTCTTGGCAGGGTAACCATACGGTTGCAGCCATGCTGTTGTTCGAGTGCCAATCCAACTTGGCTGCCATGAGCGTCTCTGCAAACTGGCTCTTCCTCGATGTTCAGTTTTATGTTGTTCTTGGTGAAATGCCAGTGTCTAAAAATTGGATTTCATGATTATGGATTACAGAATAAAGATACGATGTGAGTGGGAATGAATACAGTTGGTTGGTTACCGTAATCGACCAACAGTGCTAAATGCTGACCCTTTGTATTCCTTTTTTGTGGTTGTGATGAATTGGGGTTTCTTCGGTAAACGTGAGATCGCCCGTATCTTGGCAGGGTGGCAGGTAACTTTTGCAGCCATGGCGAGTGTATCTTGTTTGCTCGGAGATTCTCCCATCTGAGCTGGCTGTCCACAAATCAGAATGTGCAAGTTTACATTTGCTTGGGACCAACACATAATAAAAGTGTTTGTTTAAGCAAATAAGAATGGTCAGATGCAATGGATGTTTTGGTCACATAATCTGGTGGCATCTGCAGTTATGCGGGTGTTTGATATAATAGTTATCGGGTTTATTGGTTGCTTATTGCACTTGCAATTAGTAGTTTTTGGTATTCGTTGTCATGGGTGGGGATGCCTTTGAAGAAGATGAGGTTCTCTGCATGTTGGCGGGCCAACCCATCATGGTTGTGGGCACGGTTGATGCACTCTTTTTCTTAACATGTTGCTTTTGTATCTGTTTGAGGTTGCAACTGCTATAACTATGACCATTGTTTTCAGGCTGTTGTTGCACCTATGTTTGGATCAATATATTGTCGAATAATTTTCCGAAGATATACCTGGTTGGGTCTAAAAGGTAAACAACCTGTGTGAGCCATGCCTCAGGCACCCAAAAGAAATTTAGCATGCTGGTGCTTTTATGACAGTAATGTTGCGCCGATGAGGTATGACCATAATAGAAATTATGTTCCGTATTTTTGTTTCTGTCAGTTTGCCTTTTACGTTGAAGTCGGTTAAATGTGATTGTCTGAAAATTTTATTTCATTATTGCAGATTACAGATAGAGACAAGGCTCCCATGAATGTTGGTTTCTCTGATTCCACTTTTTGCCGTTCGTGCAATGCTAAATGGCCGACCTTTGTATTCCTTTTTTGAGGTTGTGTTGAATTGGGGTTTATTCGGTAAATGTGAGATGGCGCGTATCTTGGCAGGGTGACAGGTAGCTGTTGCAGCCATGGCGGGTGTATCCTCTTTGCTTGAATATTCGCCCATCTGAGCCGTATTTCTGGCAAAATTGTCACACCTGGCTGAAAAACCGAACCCAAAAAATGTAAAACTGTATAGTATACAAGTAACATATAGCATGCCATAAGGTTAATGATGGAATGATGATAGCTTTCTCCATTGATCTGCTTCGTTAGCGTACTTTAGCGCCTCTTGTCAGTTGGCATGGCACCCACATCCACATTGCTGTTGCAGGCATGACAGGCTTCTGGTGCCGCTGCGATATTCGCAGTCCTGAGCGTCTCTATACCTTATAAACAGTGTTTTTTGGGGTTTTTTTTACCAAGCCTGTTTGGGTGGAGGCCCATTAGGTTAACCGACCTGTTCTATTCATCCCTACTCACATTGCCTCTTTTTTTTAAAGATACACCTGGGTATATCTCCGGGGGGAAAACCCGCCATGCTTTGATCCAAAAAATGCCCTTTTGTTGTTCTTATACCGGTTTGTGAGGGGGGGGGGGTACAGTGATTCGTACTATGAAAACAATTTTTTTTATCGTGTTTGTGCATGCGCGTTTGCCACATGGTTAGCGCTAAAGGGGTATCTCTCTTTTGGTCCATATATTTTGTGTGGTTGGTGGATCTCAGATTAAGTTTAGGTATTTCAGTCATTGATTATCGAAAAAACCAACTGCAAATTTGCTATTTTGAAGAATCGATTAAAAGTTTCAGGCCAAAACATTGGTATTCTTTTGTTTCAAACTTAGACAAAAGGTGTAGCATGTTTGCATACCAAGATACTCCTATTTTGTGCCGCGCTTGCAGCCTGGCTACAAAAGTATGCAATAGCATACAAAACTGCTACTCTTATATGCCAAACTTTCGGTATAGCTGTAAAACTAGGCAAAGAGTTGATGCAACATATTTTGCACACCATTCCAGCAATTACTACATAAGAAGCTAATGTATGTTTTAGAAGGTTATGTCATTTTTTTATGCTGCACACTGTTGCATCAGCTGTCTTTGCAATCTTATGACTCTCGCCATTGCTACCTTGAACAAACTGGTTCATCCATATTTTAGGTGTTAGAATAATTAGATGTTACGTATGGTTGTTGAAATGTTACTTAGGGTTAGATGTTGGGGCCAATAAATGAGCTTCATAGTTTGGTTTGGGGTTTAATGTTAAAGTCAGATGCAATTGCATGTTCTTCATGTTGTGGCGCTTATGCGTGTATTGTAAGGTGAGAACGCCGATGACGGTAGTTTCCTGCATTTATGTATTTGGTAAGCGTACTTTATCGACTCCCATGTTTTGGCAAGGCACCCAAATCTAAATTGTGGTTGCAGCCATACTGATTCTCTGGTACTGCTCCCATATTCGTAGGTCTGAGGCTATATAGATATTAAAAGGCATAATAAACGTTGTCGTTTTCAGGTCATGGCATATCAGTAGACAATTTTTAAAACACACGATAAATCAATTAGTGTTTTCTTCTTTAAAAGCCACTTCTCCACAGATGAAGCCAGCTTTGCTACCATGTGGTTCTGTGAATGTATGCACTTTGCCTATAAAATATTTCATCTTATCATTCAAAACTAAACATTCATTTTTTTCAATTCAGATATGTCCTTGCACTTCACTACATGCATTACACTATCTTTCAATGTATTATTGTACATGTTAGTTTTTGGGTTTCTTATTACTGTTGCACCTACTCAAGCACCCATACGTGTGTCATTGCAGTTTTTTCCAACTTTGTTCCATGGATCCAGTGGAAAAGGCATCATTGGTCGACCGATAAGTGCTGATACAATGGAAGGTCACTTTTGCTCTTCTCTGTTCAAATTCAGTTTGTAAAATTTTATTGGTCTGCTTGTTTTTTTCGCAACACTTTCGGATCACTGAAGCACATTCTCATGCTATTTTTTTATATTGGAACAGGAGAGCCTATATATGATACCACATCTTCATGCCATCCTAGAAAATCTTGATGTGCTTATACTTATTGTGATGTTTACCATGCAAACATCCAAATGCTGATGTTGCATGTTTTTTTGTGGGTGTTTTTTACAAGCGACACGTGCAGGTTACATGAAGCCACATAGATTCAAACGAAGGTGGTCATATTAGTGGACTCTGTGTGGCAATAGGTAATTTTTTCGACCTGAATTTGCGATGATTTTTAAAGCAGCTGCGTATTTTATTATTTATTTATTTATTTATTTTGCTTTTATTTTTCGCCAAGTGTTTGGATGCAAAGTTGAATGCACGTTTTTCTAATGCTTTGTTTTTTTTCCTTCAATGTTGGCATCTTTGCTTATGAACATGGTAACCGAATGTGAAACACCATCTTCACTGTTTCAGAGAAGCTGTAGGGAGAAAGGACACCTCTGCCACGATTACCGACGGAAGTGTCCACCATCGATCTGCAGCACCCGATGTCCACCGACGGAAGGTGCGTTGATGTGCTTTTCTTTTGCACAATACTTTAGTGTCGATTAATGAGATTCTCATGGTATTTTTTAAACTAGGCCATGCTCAGCTGTACATGATAGCAGATGTTCATAGCGAACTCGGAAAAGAGCAGGTATGGCTAGCTGGTGAGTTTATCCCAGTAATGTGGCGCCGATGAGGTATGACTATAGTATATGTTATGTTTATTATTTTGATTTTCATTCCTATACCCTTTACATTTAAACTACAGGTTCAACTGTCATAATTTTCAAACCTTTAATATTTAGCTTTGCTCCTCATACACTAACAATAAACTTATTATAACTGGCTGCGTATTGCACTGCGAGTGAAGCCGACCTCTTATGGAACAAGCCCACTGGAGCCAACCACTTATGGAACAAGGCCAAGTGTCACGAGATCAGTTTAAAAGTACAGGTATACGGTGCCATCATAGCAAGGCAGCCAGCTATGAGATATAGCAAAAACATGCATGTTCAAGCAAGATTAATATAGCAACATAAAGCTTTAATGCATTGACTTCTGAAACATAAAAAAAACAGATAAATTGTTCAAAGGCAAAAAAACATGAACATTAGCGAGTCTTGGTAAACACATACTAGCGATCCTGCCCATTCACACCATCGCTTAAACCCAAAAAACACTTCAAAAACACCAAAATAAAGGATGTCAGTACACGCTCCCCTTCAACTTCTCGATAAATGACAAAAGCTCCTGTGATCGCTTTTGATTCTTCATCACATTGACCAGGATCGCTGCAGCTTCGCTTAAATCTTCAGTTTGCAATTTATTCAGCTCTGAGATACTTTGCACAAAAGAATCAAACGGATACAAGAACTCCAACTCTCCAATCACATAGTCCTGCTCAGCCACGCGAGCCATAATGTCTTGAGCCTTTTTCATCAGTTCTGCTTCATCCACCATAGTCATGGTCACCTCTTCCGAATCAAACAACCATCATATCCTCACAAAGCAAGACCAGTAATACGGCAAGCTCTTCGAAAAAAGGCATTGGTGTCTTCATCTTTTTTCTGTTTTTTATTTGAGGTTTAGGGCAAATTTTCTTTAATATGTGTTTTGTGCTTGCTATGTATGTCTTTTAAAGGGAAAATTAGGGGTGGATTATTATTGCTATGATGTCATAGTACATGACTTATTAGACTTTTGATTTGACTGCCACTATAGAGCCTCCAAATGCAATGGAAAGTAATTATGGGTTTTGCTTGCCCATAAACAACCATCAATTAGCCAACTTTTGTCATACTTAGCCTTTTTTCCCAAATGCACTACCACAAAAAATAAAAATGATCTTATGAAAAAAAAATGTGAACAAAAAACCAGATTAAAAAAATATATTTATAGATATTAAATTACGGAAAAAACAAAGAAGGAGAGAGAAGGCTAAAAACTAAAAACATGAAGGTTACAAAACTAAACCATTGTAGGTAGAGAATAAAAACTGATATATCTTAAATGCACGACACTCAAACAGGTTCAGATCATTTGTTTGCTTGCAATCCAACTTTGTTAATTTAATGGCATGTCAAACCTAGGATCATTTGTGAAATTTATAGATCATCTTAGATCTGGCATGCCATTCAATTAACAAACCTACATTGCAGGTGGACAAACAGTCTACAGTTGGCTGCTTGATATGTGTCATTACATCACAGCTTTCATGTACGAATATATACTGTGTCACATGGATAACAGTTTATACTCGCTTTTTCATTGCAGGAGGACGGTGAAAACAAAAGGAAAAGTGGCATTTGCAGAAATATGTATTGGATCAAAATTTAACATAGTAAGTAAATTATCATATATACCATTATCCTATAATTTACAAAAGTGACAATGATTAGCTGTTGATGAGTGTGCAATTTTTTTATCATCACATGTTAAGTTTCTTTGGGTATTTTTTGAGTGATTGTGTACTCTTTTTTTTAGATTCAGAAACACACTATCCGTCGTACTATGAATTTCAATGAATGCTCATCAATCAAGGCCACTCACATTGGTTCTGAAGCTGAGGCTGGTCAGATTTTTGAGGTACCTGAGGATTCTCGCGTCGGGATGGCTCCTGCACATAGGCTGGCTTATCACATAACAAGATCTTTTACTGCTGCGGTAAGTAATCTATCTTGAAAATCTATTCATACTACTGACCATGGTCGGTGAGTGCATTCTCATGCTTCTTTTCAGTGTCTACTTATGACCAACAACCATCAAAATTTTGACATGCTTTGTTTTTCCACCCAACCTTTATTTAAAGGATCGAGCAATTTCTGAATTTTAAAAAATGTTTAATACTTTTAGCGATAAACTATGATACACATGCACAGCTTCAGAATTCTGTTGTTAATTGATAATACATATTGATATTAAATCCAATCAATGAAACTGTCTTTACTAATAAATGTTTATCCTCACCTAATTCTCACTAACCTTCTACATATATCATTTACAACACATATAGGTCTTGCAATCGTAAAAAAAAAATTTGTACTTGGAAAATATTCAATATCCCATAAAAGAAACTCAACAACTGCCTCCACACATTATCCAAATAAAACACAGCTGAGTCAACCATATCATTGCTTTTCTCCATCACATAACAAGACGAGATATCAACAAAATTATTGAACCACAAACAAACGAACTTTTATTCATATGCTATATAAGTTAGTGAGCATACCAACACGATTAACAACACCCTTTTAATCTAACACATAACACCATAGCATTAAACATAAACACCATAGGACAAGCCATCATACGCACACACAAGATACTACCCTAATCATGCAAGTCCATTGTAAACACATGGCGGCGTTTCTCAATACGCGCTTCCCTTGCCAAATCAAGGACCTGAATCAGTGCAGAAAGAATCTGATGGTCCCTATCTTGTGCCTCCTCCAAGCATTGAAGACCGTCATTTGCAACATCATCAAAAGGATTGAACCTGCGTCCCTCCTCCAGCAATTCAGTTCTCCTCTGAAGACGATGGCGAACATAGTCACATTTCTCTCCAAGCAGCATGATGAACCCCTCATTCTCACCTTGATCCTGTACAAACAGGAACTTAAAGGCATGATGGAGTTCATCAGAACTGCATGCTTCTTTGATCTAATCAAAGTTTGGGGTAGATACCATTTTCTTAACAGATTTTCACAAAAATTCACAAGGTACAAAGGCAAGTATGTGAAGCCAGAAAAAAACACCTTGTATAGGGGAAAAAACTGTAGCACTAAGTTAGTGTAACCTAATTGATACAGTATATCATTACTTATCATTCCAATGGCAGATTCCCAAACAAGCCAACACAGAACCTAGACTTACCTAAAAGCATCTTTAAATAGTTTATGAACCAACCACTAATCTAAGATTTCAGCATTGCACACTAAACGGCAACCTGTGTGTTGTCTACTTTAATCACTTTATCTCCACAGATTCCCTTCATGAACCAACCACTAATCTAAAATTTCATTTATAAAGATCTTTCCACCAAACATTGACTGACCAAACAATAATCTAAAACAAATTGCAACATGAATTCCAACAAGGGAAAAGGTTTATCGCTTTCATTTCCATTTTTATATCCAAAGAGCACATCCTAACTTTTATTTTTCCATTTTATGTGCAGAAATCATCTACATTTCAAGCAGCCAATCAAGCTCAGAAGGCCCTGACCTTCCTATGCCAAGGGAAGGCTACTTTCCAGTTAGTTACTCCGGGTCAGGCTCTAAACAAGAAGACGCTAGGAGGCTCAAACTTCCTGCATTTCCAGTTGGTTGCTACAGTGAGTGACATTTATCTATAATCTCTTCACACTGCTAGCGATAATCGATGAATACAATTTTAGACTTCCTTTTGGTATATGGCTATGACCAAAATTCATCAAATTTGTCATACTTACTTATGGATTTCAATAAATGTTTTGCTAAATATACTTATAATCTTTGTATGCCATGACGAACAACATATGTTCTACTGAATCAAGAATAAGGTCTGTTCTTTGTTGCATACTACTTGATAGTTCATTTTTATAGACCAGTTAGGTAAAATCAGTGTCTGAGAATAGCGGTGTTTATGTGGCAGCATGGACATAACGCTATCCCAGTTTGTCAGCATCGCTTGACGACTCATTTGCATGAATGTAAAAGTTGAAATGATCAAAAGAAGGGAGGCCAGAGATATGTGAAAGTAGCCTGGTCTTTGCGGTTTGCGGCGATAAACACACCAATAATTACAAGTTTTTGTAGCCATCTTAATATTGGTATTCCAGTTATATTTTTGGCATGTAAGTAACACCGTTATGGTTGGAAAATCTAATTTACGATTCTAAATTTGTGCTCAAATTTTGTTTTGTTTTCGTGCCAACTTCATACAACAACCGGAGATCATCTAGGAAAGGCCAACGTCGCTGAGGCTGCAATTCAGGTAATCATAATAGTTGTAGGGATGAAACTGCAAAATGTTTTGTGCCACCACCATTCATATGTGGTAACTGTTTTTTTTAATGAAATAAGAATCTTTGGTTCACTGTTTTTTTCTTCAAACATGGACTGTACATCTGTGCATATTCCAATATTAAAATCTGTTGATACAAAAAGCTCAAATGAAAGCTGTACATTCTCTACTTTAATGACATCAACAATGTATGCATTGACTGCTTTAATCAACTATTCTTTTTTTGAAACCTGCACATTGCCTGCACATATTCCATTCATAAACCACATGTTCATTTGAATATCCAGCTATAAAAAACATCTCCACCAAACATTGATTCACCAAACAATAATCTAAAAGAAACCACAACATGGATTGTGGCAAGAAAAAAGGTTTATCTTTTTCATCTGAATCTTGATATAAAAAAGACACAGCATTACCACAAAGACTCACTTTTTCATTTTTTTATGTGTAGGGACCATGTACATTTCAAGCACTGAATCAAGCTCAGAAGCCGCTGACCTTCCTCTGACATGGGACAACTATTTTACGCCTGGTTATTGCGGCTCAGGATCTTAAAAGAAGATGTTAGGAGGGTTAAACCTCCAAAACAGGTTGCCTAAAGAAATGATGATGCCATGGCCAAAAGTGCAAAACATATTGCGAAAGAAGCTTTTAAATCCAGGCTCAAGGTCCTTGGCCTTCCCAATGCTCATTTTTGTCAAGAGATAGGTTTGCCAAAGATGGGTCAAAAGGGAAAAAATTTTGCCGTAACTCAAATATGATGTATATTGGTCGTTTCTTAATGGCTTAAATGCCTTTGAATAAAACTGTGGAAAGCTGGAGCATCATATTGTCGCTGAAAATTGAATATGTTGTTACGGGTATCATCACAGATGTACCGCATCTAAAAGTTGTTTTGTTTAGTATGCTACAAAGTTTCAGTTACACACGTGTTTCGTACAATAATTATCGTGGTTATAATTTGCTTATTGCGGTCTCGATCAGCCGTTGGTAGTATTGGCTATCGTGGGTGAGGATAGCTTTGAAGAAGATAAGATTATCTACACCTTGGCAAGGTAACCCATTATGGTTGCTGCCATGGTGGATACATCCTTCTTCAATTGTTAGGCTATCTAAGCGTCATTACCAACCATTCTGCCATTTTTTAGAAGCTTTGGCCAGTTTTTTATGCTACACATTCTTGCAGCAGGTATCCTTGCAATCTTATGACTTTCTATCTGCAGAAATGTGTGGCGAAACATTGCATTCTTTTGTGTCAAACTCAAACAAAAGCTATGGCATGTTTGCATACCAAGATACTCCTATTTTATGCTATGCAATAGCATACAAAACTGCTACTCTTATAGCAGTCAGTACATATGAATCTAATGTATGCTTTAGAAGTTTGGCCAGTTTTTTATGTTGCACATTCTTGCAGCAGGCATCCTTGCAATCTAATGACTTTTACCGTTGCTATCTTCGATAAACTGGTTGCTCCATATTTAACAAAAACACCCGCAACAATGCGCGGGCTCGAAACCTCGTATTGTGCTACACAAGAAAACCGTAGTTAGTTCACCACTGATGGATCCATCAATCTTTACAAAACCTGGGAGATATGATGTAGTCACTAATCAAGATATTTCTACAACTTTCGTGAAAGGCTAAAAGCCTAAGCGATCACTTTTAGCAGGGCGGCGGGTACTCTGAAATAAATTTTTTTTAGTGAATCATGTATTTGTTGACCGTTCGAGCTTGAATATTTGTTTAATGAGCCTTATTATTTGTATTAGTGAAATTTAATGCAAGGTTTCAAAGACGTTAACGGCGACGGTACTCGAAATAAAATTTTTCAGTGTATCATGTATTTTAGTTTATTATGTTCTTTTTGATAATAAATTTACGGATTTCAAGAATTTCGTTTAGCTCGTGCCCGTTTGGCTTGCGCCCGCTCGGGCTCAAGCCCATTTGGCCCGTTGCTCGTTCGGGCTTGAATATTTGTATAATGTGCTTTATTATTTGTATTTGTGACATTTAATGCATGAATTGTATTTAATTTGGTTGTACAATATGCTTGATAATTTATATTTTTTATGTAAGAGGTATTTTAATAAATGTATTAATTGTATTTATTGACCAGTATTAATTGACTACATTAAATAGCATTACTGTGGTATTTTGTTTTTTAAATATGTGCATTAAAGTGGTGTACGCTATACTTCTTGTCTTGTACGTCTGAAAATTATATGCATTAAAGTGTTTTACATTATTCTGCTTTTCTTGTAAGTCTTAAAATTTGGAGAGAGAGTCATCCCTCTATTATATGTAGTATAGAAGATAGCTTCATTAAATTGTAAATTGTGGTTGAATAGTTGTATTTTTTGGTGAAAGAGTACTTTTAATAGTGTATTAATTGCATTACTACCTTGTCCTAAATAAGTGTCCTTGACTTTTAAGAGTCAAACCGATCAACTTTGACCTTATCTATTTTTATTTTATATAAAACTGATGAAAAATATATGAATGAATTGGGTTTTAAGTGTATTTTTCATTGGTATAGTTTTATCAAGTATATATATATATATATATATATATATATATATATATATATATATATATATATATATATATATATATATATATATATATATATATATATATATATATATATATATATATATATATATATATATAATTACAGTTGAGCAGGTTTAACTACGAAAAGTCAAACCTGACATTTATTTAGAGACGGAGGAGCATATTAGTAGCATTTCTTTTTTTTCTTTTTTTTTTTTTTTGCATTATGAATTGTATAATAAGTATTATGACTTGTAAATTAAGATTAAGAAAAAGAGATTCATTCATACATTATAATTAGTATATAGATGAGTAAGGATCGAATGAAATAAAGTTGAAATGAAAAGAATGAGAAGAAACTGTAACCACACATTTCAGATGCTTTCTGAAAGTAGATCGATCTCGCTTTAAATTCTTTTCATTTAAAATATGCTACTCGAATATTTCTCATCCTTTTCATTTTCTTTTCTCTTCTCACTAGATCTCTTCCTTTAGTATATAGATATAGATATCTCATTTTATTAAAAGGGTTATCTTAAGCCAAAAGTGTCCATTTTCGTCTTTGGCCTTTCACGAAAGTTGTAGAAACATATTGATTATTGCACAATATGTGGTGGTTGGAAGATTTGGATCCTTCAAAGGAAACAAAGCACGTTCCTGTATAACTTCCATCGTAAAATGTAAAAGTGTATTCGATTTATATTTAAGCTCCACCTTAATAAAACATTTTGGAATCGAGTTTGGGCCATGAAATACACACTAGAAAGAAAAAAATTGAGTAGGCTATATAAAATTAGAAAAAATGGCAAGATACTTTTATAAACAATTAATCCTTTATTAAAATACCTTCTTCGTCTTAAAATTAGTGTATAGTTTGACTTTTTAAAGTCAAATTGGTTCAACTTTGATCTTAAATATTTTTTTGTGTTATATAATACTTGATTAAAAATTATACCATTGAAAAATAGACTTAAAACCTAATTCATTCATATATTTTGCATCAAATATTATATAACACCCACAAAAATACTTAAGGTCAAAGTTGTACCAGTTTGACTCTGAAAAGTCAAACTCGACACTTATTTTGGGACGGAGGGAGTACTGATTTAGATCCCTATGCACGCACGAGGCTTATGGTTTATTTTTTTTAGATTAGTTTTGATTTATTAAATATATAAAATCGGTATTGTGAAAGTACAATATTCTAATATGCAAACCAAAACACAATAAAAAAACATAAACAAATCCATGATATAATTATAAGAGTTAATTACATAATTGGTCCTTGTGGTTTGTCGGATCTTGCGAGAAAATGTCCTCGAACTTTTTGACGGGTCATGTCCTCGTGGTATGCAAAAGTTCTGGTTTGGTCCTTTGACGGTCATCTTGTTAGTTGACCGTTAACTTGGCAAACACATGGGACGATTTATGTAATGACAAAAAAAAAAAAAAAACAACGAAAAATTGTTTAAAAAAAACCGTTTACAAAAATATTTATTACACTTAAATTGGTGCTTATGTATAATGTGAGGGCTCAAGAGATTTTTTTTTTAATTATTATACTTAAATTTTGAAGATATATAACGCGAGAGCTTAAATTTTTAGTCGTATTTTGTACAAAAGCGTATAAGAACTTATAACGTGAGGGATTAAATTTTAATCGTATTTTGTGCAAAAACGCACAAATAACGATTAAAATTTAAGCCTCGCGTTGTGAGGCCTAATTTATTTTCATTTTAGAGTTTAATAAAAAATTAGGCCTCATGTTGTACAAATAAATATAAAAAAAAAAAAAAAAAAAAAAAAAAATTCTTAGGCCTCACATTATACATAAGCACTAATTTAAGCGTAATAAATATTTTTATAACGTTTTTTAAACAATTTTTCGCGTTTTTAAAGTTTTATTTTTTTAAATCGAATTTTTTAAACAATTTTTTTTTTTAAATCATTTTTTTTTTTTTTTTTTTTTTTTTTTTTTATTACATAAATCGTCTTGTGGTTTGCCAAGTTAACGATCAACTAACGACATGACGTCAAAGGACCAAACCCGTAACTTTTGCATACCACGAGGACATGACTCGTCAAAAAAAGTTCAGGGACATTTTCCGCAAGATCGACAAACCACAAGGACCAATTATGTAATTAACTCTAATTATAATATGCAATCCAAAACACAAATAAACAAATCTATAATATAATTGTTTAAACTCAAAATTTAACAATCATCTTATTCAGCTGCTTAATTCTCAATTATATCAACGGCTTGAAAAAGACAAATTCTAAACATAAAACAAATGTTTTTTCAAAATTAAATTATAACAAAATTCAAAACACGTCTAAATACCTCTTCTTTTAATGAACTGTTGCAAGCATATATTAGAATTACATTCATCGTTCCTGCACTCACATTGACAATAACCATAACATGTTGGACGGTAAAAAAAAATATGCAGGATCCGTTAGACCGAAATCATCATTTTCATAAAAAAGAGAGTCGCAATCCAACCATCACCAACCGTTTTTCCACTTTATACTTTTCCTCCAATCTTCAACAGTTTGTAGCTTAGCATCAACAACATTATAATTTTCTATTTTCTTTGTATCATTAACTTTCAAAACTGAATCTGTACCATTAACTTTTATATTTCAATCAATATTATTTGATAATTTGACCTTATTGTCATTCTCAGTTTTTTTGTTATCTGTTTTTGTGATTCCCATGGTAAAATTCAATTACGAAAGCTAGGTATCTGCATGATATTGATAATAATATTATTGTAAACACAGTTTAAGACATATTGTAACAAAAGTATATCAATCAGAACAATAATTATTGATAAAAACTATTTTGAGTAAACCTGCCACACTGAAGATCACATAAAACGTGTATGTATCAATGAATTAGGGTTGATAACTATTTGTATTTATACAGATATAATTTGGTTAAATGTTTATTAAGCCCATTAGGTCAAATATTTATTTAGCCCATTAGGTCGTAATTTAAATTTAAAAAAGATATCGATAAGATAAGATAACTATCGTTTTTACATTTTCCAAAAATGCTTCCGTGTAACACCATGTCCTTAATACTTTTACTTTGATAGTTTAAGGAGTTAGTTCTGGTGTTAATTGACTGATAAAAGTCATCGTTGATTTCATCTTAGTTTATATATTCGGTATATAGATATATGAAAAGGAAGAATCTTGATCCTTTGGGTTTATGGTTTGGTTCGGTGGACTAATGGGACACCACAAGATGCTACTTGGGAGAACTTAGCAGAGTTATATGCTAAGTATCAAGCTTTTGATTCCCATTCTTGAGGTCAAGAATGTTTTGAAGAAGGGAGGATTGATAGGAGTTGATTAGTATTAGCAGTGTTTAGTTAGTATTAGCAGTGTTTAGCTAGTATTAGCAGTGTTTAGCTAGTAAGCTGGAAAGTTGGCTAGGTTATAAGGCACGCGAGGCGCAGGTGTGTTACTACACACGTGAGGTGCACGTGATAACTCTCCTTTGAAGCTAACCAACTTTCCCGCTCAAACTCTCTTTAAATACTTGTAACTCCTATTCGTTTGTTAGCTTTTGTGATATACAATTTCCTCTCTAAACTCTATCAATTGTAACTAACTGTAACAATCATTCACCATTGATAATACATTGAGCTTTTGTTGATCTTTTCTTAATCCTTGATTGACCAAGTTCTTGTAAAAACACTCTTATCGATCTTCATTGATCCTAACTGTGTCTATCAATTGGTATCAGAGCCCTTTCCTGGTGAGGTCTCAGCTGTATCAAATTCAGTTGTAACCGAATTAGTTTCATTTCCGCCAAAAATCAAGATTCAAGATTCCGGTCACAAATTAGTCAAGATTCGAGTATTACACCGATACTGTTTAATTAGTTGTGCTATCCGTCGAAAAAAGCGACCAAACCGTCAAGTATACATCGCGATCTCAAGAAGGTGCCGTGAGGCTTAAATCCTCTGCTTTTGGTTTAAGGGTCAGTTTTGTTTGACTTGAGGTTTGGCCAAGAACGGGTAAAGATTGTATCAAGTTGTTAAGTGTTATTCACCAGAAGACGAAGGAATAGTAATTGACACACAAGATTCAATCAAATCACTAAAATAGCATCAGACATGGCACCAACAACAAGAGCAGTTGGTACTAGTGGTGGGGAAGGTGGTCTTGATGAAAATACAAGAAGATACATTGATGAATCATTAGCTGGATTCAAGAAATCTTTTGAACAAATGTTGACTCAATTCTTGGAAAGACAAAGCCAAGTGAATGATGGGTTGGTGAACAGGACACCACCTCAAGAGCAAACTGGTCAAACTCAAAGGCAAAATGGTCAGTTTAGTAGGATGACTAAAGTTGATTTCCCAAAAAATTTTGGAGATGATGTCAGAGGTTGGATGTTTAGGTGTGAGCAGTTTTTTACCCTTGACAACATACCAGATGAACAAAAGGTAAGACTTGTTTCTGTGCATCTTTTTGATAAAGCACTATTGTGGCATACACAGTTCATTAGATTATATGGTGAGTTGGTGTTATGGACTGTGTATAGAGAGGCTATTATTCAAAGATTTGGTACAATATTTGATGATCCAATGTCTGAAATCAAGAATGTCAAATATGAAACCACTGCTAAAGATTATCAAGATGTGTTTGATAGTTTGATAAATAGGGTGGGATATCAGTGAAGAACATGCTATTAGTTTCTATCTTGGGGGCTTGCCTCTTGAATTGAAATGGGAGTTAGAATGTTCAAACCTAAGTGGTGATGCATATTCTTTAACAAACTATCAAGAGGCTACTTTGATGTTTGTTAAGAAAAGAATAGGGTGCGATCAATTTTAACCAAGGAAGTGGTAGGTTTGGAGTCAATAATGGTGTGGATCAAAACTCTGCTAAACCTTTGTTGCCTTTACCAAACACTAACATACCTTGGAACAATAGGCCAAGTAATGTACAACCTAGGAGACAGTTAACAAAAAAGGAGTATAAGGAAAAAAGAGCCAATAATTTGTGCTCTTACTGTGATAAGAAGTTTGTTCCAGGACATAAATGTGATGGTCAATTTTTTAGTTTGATTGTGTTGGCTGAGAATAAAGAAGTGGAAGAAGAATTTGAAGATGCAATAGATGATTTGGTGAATTACCATCGATGAGATTCAACCCAAAATCTCCTTGAATGCATTGAATGGGGTAAGTTCATATCAAACCTTAAGGGTAGTTGGGATGTTTGGCAATAAACATGAATTGAACATCTTGGTTGATTCAGGATCTACTCATAATTTTTAGACATTAACATTGCTAAAAGAATGGGATGTAAAATAAGGCAAACTTGCCCTTTGTACATTCTTGTGGTTGGAGGAAAGAAATTGTTAAGTGTAAGTGAGTGTAAAGGATTTACTTGGAAATTGAAGGGCCAAACATTTGTGTCTTATGTAATGTTGCTTCCTTTGGGTGGATGTGACATGGTTTTGGGAATTCAATGGTTGTCCACTCTTGATAAAATCATATGTGACTTTAAAGATTTGAAAATGGAATTTATGTACAATGGTAACAAAGTGACATTGAGGGGAACCCAAAAGACTACAGTCCAGTGGATAAAGGGAAGGAAACAATTACAAATGTTGGAAAGAACACCACAAGCAGAGTTGTGTATGATGTGTGTATATCCAAACACTGGGTTAGAATTAATGTCTATGGAGGAAGAAGTACAAGATGGTGCAGTGAACAATAGCTTGTTGCAAGTGGTTGATAGGTTCACTGATGTGTTTGAAATACCCAAAGATTTTCCTCCAAAAAGAGCATTTGATCACTGAATACCTCTTCTTCCAAATACTCAACCGTCGACATCGGGCCTTATAGGCACCCTCGTGTGCGAAAGGATGCCATTGAAGCTATGGTCGAGGCGCTAGACTCGGGGTGATCAAGGCAAGTCAAAGTCCTTTTGTTTCACCCATTGTGATGGTCAAAAAGAAGGACAACAGTTGGAGGATGTGTGTAGATTACAGACAACTCAACAAAAACAAAGTCAAAGATAAGTTCCCTATTCCAGTAATTGATGAGCTTATTGATGAGTTGTGTGGAGCAGTAATCTTTTCTAAATTAGACCTAAGATCAGGCTATCACCAAATCAGGATGTTTGAGAATTATATAGCCAAAACTGCATTCAAAACTCATGAGGGGCATTATGAATTTCTTGTCATGCCCTTTGGTCTCACTAATGCACCTTCTACCTTTCAAGCACTAATGAATGATGTGTTTAAGGACTACTTGAGGAAGTTCACATTGGTATTCTTTGATGATATTTTGGTCTATTCTAAGAGTATTTACGAGCATGTGAAACATTTATCGTGATACTTGAAACCATGAGACAAAACAACTTGTATGCAAAAAAATCCAAATGTGTGTTTGGCACAAGTCACGTGGAGTATTTGGGGCATGTTTTGTCTGCTCAAGGATTTGCAACTGATCCAACTAAGATTGTGGCAATGCAAAAATGGCCAATACCTACCAATATTAAGCAGCTCAGAGGATTCCTTGGTCTCACTGGCTACTACCGGAAGTTCATCAAAGAATTTGCTACCATCAGTAGGCCACTAACACAATTGTTGAAGAAGAATTCCTTTAAATGGTCTAATGAAGCTCAATTATCCTTTGAAGCTTTGAAACAAGCTATGACACAAGCTCAAGTTTTAGCCTTACCAAATTTTGAGAAGCCTTTTGAAGTGGAGACAAATGCATCAGGAAGTGGAATTGGGGCAGTGCTTCAGCAAAATGGCCACCCATTGCCTATCTCAGTAAAAGTTTAGCTCCCAAACACCAAACACTCTCCACTTATAAGAAGGAATTCTTGGTTGTGATGTTGGCATTGGAAAAATGGAGAGGATATTTGTTGGATAGACACTTTGTCATTAAAACATATCACTATAGCCTGAAGTATCTGTTAGATCGGAGGATTACCACCCCCTTGAATGAAATGGCTTCCAAAACTCATGGGCTTTGACTATGAAGTTAAGTACAAAAGGGGTTAATAATGTAGCTGTTGATGCCTTATCAAGAGTACAAGAAAGTGGAACTTTGATGCAGACATCTGTGGTTACTATGACTACTGAGTTAGCCACGAGAATAGCTGGTAGTTAGGATAAAGATGTGACACTCAAAGCCATAATAGCAGACTTGCAGGCTGGCAAACCAAGTAAGAAGCATTATCTCTGGTCTAATGGTCAATTATTAAGAAAGAATAAATTAGTTGTTGGCCAAGATAGAGAGTTAAGATCAGAATTGCTTGCTCATTTTCATGGTGGTTTTGTGGGAGGACATTCAGGGGTTAAAGTCACTACTCACAAAATATGTTCAGTATTGTATTGGAAAGGGTTGAGAAAGGAAGTCAAGCAGTTTGTGAAAGAATGTATTACTTGTCAAAGGTGTAAACCAGACCTAGCAGCTTATCCTGGTCTATTACAACCTTTGCCTATTCTTCATAGAATCTAGGAAAGCATTTCAATGGACTTCATTGAGGGTCTACCAGGGTCTAATGGTAAAAATGTGATCCTTGTAGTGGTTGATAGGCTTACTAAGTATGCTCATTTCATGGCCTTAGCTCATCCTTTCACATCAGCTCAAGTTGCGCAAGTGTTTTTGGAACAATATACAAATTACATGGGTTGCCAGTGACCATTGTGTCTGATAGAGACAAGGTATTCTTAAGCAGTTTTTGGAAGGAATTGTTCAAACTTTTGCAAGTCAAGTTACTTATGTCTACCTCATACCACCAACAAACTGATTGGCAGTCAAAAGTAGTGAACAGATGCCTTGAATGTTACTTAAGGTGTATGACAGGTGAAAAGCCTAAAGAGTGGGCAAAGTGGCTACCATTGGCTGAATTATGGTATAATTCAAACTTTCACACTTTTGTCCTAATCACACCTTATGAGGCAGTATATGGTCAAGCTCCATCAGTACATGTTCCTTACATTGGAGGATTGAGTAAGGTTGATGCAGTGGATAGGACCTTAGCAGCAAGAGAATAGGCTCTTCAGTTGCTTAAGTTCCACTTGGAGAGGGCTCAAAATAGAATGAAGCAACAATCAGACAAGAGTAGAAGTGATAGAGTGCTCAAAGAAGGTGATATGGTTTTTCTGAAATTGCAGCCACACAGACAAGTTTCCATTAGACAAGGAAGGCAAAACTAATTTTCACCAAAGTACTTTGGTCCTTTTAAAATCAGTGAGAGGATAGGACAAGTAGCATACAAGCTAGATTTGCCTGCTCATAGCCAAATTCATAATGTCTTTCATGTGTCCCAGTTAAAACTTTGTAAGGAGATCCTCAACCATCTCAAGTGATTGACCTTCCTAGTTGCAATCAGGAAGGATTGATAGCATCACAACCTATGGCAATTTTGGACAGGAAAATGGTGAAAAGGAAGAATGGTGCAGTGGTTTATGGTTTGGTTTAGTGGACTAATGGGACACCAGAAGGTGCTACTTGGGAGAACTTAGCAAAGTTATATGCTAAGTATCCAGCTCTTGATTCCCATTCTTGAGGTCAAGAATGTTTTGAAGAAGGGAGGATTGATAGGAGTTGATTAGTATTAGCAGTGTTTAGTTAGTATTAGCAGTGTTTAGCTACTATTAGCAGTGTTTAGCTAGTACTAGCAGTGTTTAGCTAATAAGCTGGAAAGTTGGCTAGGTTATAAGGCACATGAGGCGCAGTGTGTTATTACACACGTGAGGTGCACGTGATAACTCTCCTTTGAAACTAACCAACTTTCCCGCTCAAACTTCTTTTAAATACTTGTAACTCCTATTCATTTGTTAGCTTTTGTGATATACAATTTCCTCTCTAAACTCTATCAATTGTAACTAACTGTAACAATCATTCACCATTGATAATACATTGAGCTTTCGTTGATCTTTTCTTAATCCTTGATTGACCAAGTTCTTGTAAAACACTCTTATCGATCTTCATTGATCCTAACTGTGTCTTTCACCACTAATGTAATAAACTTTTAACCAAAATACGTATTAACCATACAATTATAGGCATCTACAACGTCATGGGAGTGTTGCAAATGCAAATTTTTTTATTAGTTTTTTATATATATGTCTAAACTTCGCGCTTGGTTTCATACAACAATAAATGTTGCAACGAAGAGCGCGTGAAAATTGTAATTTAATATATTATCCAGCTTATGCAATACTATCGTATACAAATGCTCAATCTTGGTTATACATTGTTATATATTCAGCCATATGCACAAACTGTTTGAGCAAATTTCTGTAAATGCTATTCAGCCTTGATCCTTAGGAGGTCATGTAGCTGCTCCTGTGGAGATCTTGTTGTTACTCCTTCGCGTCTGGCGAAATAAGAAGAACATTATTAGCTCGCCTGGGTTTTAATCGAGACCAAGCTCGGTGTGAGTAAGTATATGCTTGGCATAAGTTCTAGTGAGAGAAACTATAGAGAGAGATAGTAAGAGAGGTGAGTGAGGAGTAAAGTGTATGTGTTAATCTGTATGAACATCTCTATTTATACTACTTGGGGTTAGCCCCACCACACAAGGATTGTGGAGGCTAATCTGTCTTCTAGGGGCAGCACACATATTGCTGATGAGTATCAGGCATGGTCCTTGGGGTCCAAGTTGTCGTTATGCTACAAGTACTAGTTGTGGACCAAAGCCTCTATGCTAATTCGTACATCATTGTACTTGAATGATAGCTGCTAGTGTTCTAGCTACGATGCGAACCTTTGCTCCATCATTATGCCTCCTAAGCAAACAACGCTTCATCAATATACTTCACGAGCGAGCCTTTGCTTTATCATTATGCCTCTGACGGACATTGCTCCATCACTATACTTCACGAGGTGGGCCGCTTCATCACTATACATCACGATCGAGGCGCTTCATCACCATACTTCCGGTAGACCTTTGCTTCATCGATATACTTCACGAGTAGGCATTGCTTCATCACTATACCTCTTGGCGGACATTGTTCCATCACTAAGCTTCTTTGACGGCGCCGCTTCATCACTATACCTCCCGACGGGCACTACTTCATCACTATGCTTCACGAGCGGACACTTTGCTCCATCGCTAAGCTTCTGACGGACCTTTGCTTCATTACTATACCTCTGACGAAAGCGGCACTACTTCATCACTATGCTTCCTGAGCAGGCATTGCTTAATCATTATGCCTCCAGACATGAAGTGACCCTCGTCACCTCAGCTACTCCGAAGGACTATTCCCACGTAGGGTGGTTTTGTCTTATAAATATTTGGAGTTAATTGTAATTATCTCCTCCAGAGTATCTGGAGGAGGACATACCTCATCATGTCCCCCAGTCTAGTATCAATGGATTGTCAAAGAGTTGGTACTAGACTCGAAAGAAAATAGTTGTCTGGTTTGGAGGTCAAAATTTCCAAATATCTGGTACTCTAAAAAATTTTGTCTGACTGATTGAATGTCTCGATCAGGGTTGAAAGATTTCCAATAATACCATTAATTTTTCAAGTCCGAAACAAGAGTAGGTCACTAACCATACTACCTAACCTGTTCTAGAAGGTTCGGCTATTCATGCGCCTAGTATGGAGGAGATTATTTCCTTTGACACGATCACAAAGTGGTTGCAAAGGCTAAGGAAGTGACCAGCGACAAATGATGAGTGTCTAATACTCATCATTTTGTACCAATTAAAGCTGCAAAAACATCCGAAAACACTCGAAATGCATCAAAATGATAAAAATATCACAAATAAGTGTTTTATGTGTTTTAAATGCAAAATTATCAAAATCGGTGAAAAAGCGATCAAATTTGCATAATTGGCGGTTTAGTCCCCAAGTTTCAAAAGTTGTCAAAAACAGGTCCTGGTAAATCTAAATAAAGAAAAATGTTATTCAAGGTCCACGAAATATTTTAAATTGTCAAAAATGGTCCTTGAATAAATCTTTTGTCAAATAGCGAAAAAGGTCCACGAACTTTCATGAAATGTCAAGTTTGGTCCACAAATTTGAAATTGTCAAAGCGGTCCTTGTACTATTGAAGTTTGTCAGGTTTAGTCCTTGTATCAAGTTTGGAAAATTACGAGATTGGTCCTTCACAATTTGAAATTGCAAAATAGTCCTTGTCGTTAACTAAACCTAAGCCTTGTCAAATTGAGTTGTGACCCCGCAAAGCTAAGTGACCCCGCCTTGTGACCCTTTCTGTTTTGACCCCTTGGTCAACTCAAGTCAAACAAACAATCTGTTTCCCTCCCACTCCTTTATCCCTTCCACTGCTGCTTCGCTCTGAAATTTACACCAAAATCGCACTTCGCGATGCCTTATCACTTATCCCTCACCTCGTCATCACACCTCTCACCCCCCTAGTTGCTAGCTCGGAAGCCCTATAAGTCAAATTCGATTTTCCGCCAAAGCAGATAAGATGGCGAAATGCTTAAAACTCGTCCATTGGGTGAGGAGGGTGGTGGGAAACACTCAGAGGACACGTGGAAGCTTTTGAAGTATAAAGAGGAAGAAGAAGAGGAAACAACAAGTAGTTAGTTTTAGTTTTTTTCTTAATGTCGTTTTCTTAATAAATGTTGTATTTTAACCAAAATGTTATAATTTCGGTTTCCTTGTATCATATTGAGTTAGCGAATCATTGTATTAAGCTTTTGAGTTTTCAATCCAAGTTTTAGATAAATTCCATGTTTCTTATTCTTTGTTGCAAAATTCATTCTCGATTCTTATGTTTAAGTTTTGAAAGCTTGTATTTGATCTTAAACAAGCTTGTATAAGCTTATGATAGCTTTGTATAAGCTTACACTCAAAGTTTAAGTCATTTTGTTACATGGTCAATGAAGTCAACTGTGAGCTCATATGGGTTTGGAAATAGTTCTTGGTGTTGCGAGCCTTGGATGGGGTTTAATTAGACTAGGATTAGAGTAGACTTGATTTGGTTTAGCTTTGACAAAATTTGGACTCATGTGAGTGATCATCTCATTGTCGATTTTCAAGTTAGGCGCTTATTTTGTTTGTACCTATATTTGTAGTTAGAAACTGCTTTGATGTGTTTAGTTAGCGTATTTAGGTCATTCAAGTTTAGTTTGATCATTGGCATAAGCTAGTTTAGCGAGTTTAGATAGATTTAATTGCTTATCAGTTTTTAAGTGGTGTGTGGATTTGGCCCTAAACTATGCTAGAGGTTTGTACATTGGTTAAAACACATTGGTTCATGCTTGTGTTGTTCATTTGAGCTCATTTGAGTCATCAAATTGTGTTTGCAACTCACAAAAGTCAATTTCTCGGAATCATCCTTGCAACTTTCTTGTTGAAAATTTTGAAAGCCAAAAGCTTATTTTGTGCTTAAAAGCGTTAGAGCTAGCTTGCAATAGGTTTCATTCACCTAGTAACATCATTATCGGTCCTTAAATCATGATCAAAATTCAAGTTAGTCAATTTTTAGTTTTGTCAAAAGTCAAAATTTCTAAATACCCGATTTTTAATAAACTTTGGAATTTTATTGTGTGCTCATTATTAATATTTAGCTTAAATGCTTTTGGGAAATTAAAATTTAGCTTTTCAACAAAATTAGAAAAATATTGGTCGAGTTTAATTAGCTTGTAAAGTGCTTATTTGTTAGCTTATTTTGGCTACCCTTTTACGAAAAGTCCCACAATACAACAGATTGAATTTGTGCTTATTTGGAGTTTTTAGTGCTTATTCACTTCTATTTATTGCTTATTCAAGTTTTTAAAGCTTGGTAGAGTGAACTTAGCTAATTTGAAGCTTTTGAGAAGCTTGGATAAGCTTGTCCAAGCTTATGTAAACGACCCTTAGAAGCCAAAAACCAACGACCCATTAGTAACTAGCTCATCCAACATTACCCTTTGTCCTTTTAGCCAAACACCCTTTAAAAGTGTTATATGATTTTCTTTCTGTTTTTCTTTTGTGTTATATCGATAATGGTTTTAGTTTTTGTGTAAAGGTGTTTTTGTTCTCATTTTCAAATGGCAAGAAAAGAATAGTCCAAATAAAATAAATAGCAAAAGGCGGAGGTGGGATTCGATCCCGACTGCTTTGCACAAGACCACCCAGCGTACAAAGACAACGACAAGTCCAAGCTTGCTCTCTTGAACCTTTTGTTATTAGCATGCATTGTTAAAGTTTTTAAAGGTTTTAATCCAAGTTTTGAAAATCAAAATAACAAAAGGTGGAGAAGCGAGGTTTGAACCCAAGACCTCCTGCCAAACATTCCCACGCCTCACACATCACACTTAACCAAGCTGTGCCTTGGGTCTTTCATGTCTCATTTACTCTTTAATCCTTTTAATTACTTTTCTCTATTTAGCTTAGTAGATCGGTTTGCTTAAATATTAGCTTATTCTAAGCATTTTTAGGTCTTTTATTTTTCCTATGTTTAGAATTAGTTGAAGTATTTTATGCCAAATTTCATAATTTTCCTAAATGTTTTGATATTTTTAAAATTAAATTCTTAGCTTTTGGTTTTAAATCATAATAAATAAATAAAAACTCAAAAAAATATTCCGCTTTTTCTAAAATTTTCTTTTATCATATAGTGCGTAAAAAATTGTTTTTACACTTGTAGGACTTTTATTTCATAAATTTTACGTTTTATCTTGCGCTCAGTAGTAATTTTTGTACATAACGTCGTTTTCATTTTAAGTCGCGTTTTTAAGTAATTTAAGTTTACGTTTTAATTAAAATAGTTTATTTAAGATATTTTGTTTTATAAAATCACAAAACATCATTTTAAATATAGTGATAGCGTTTATTTAATAGATTTTATCTTTTAATTTCCTTTTATTTGTATTTAAGCCCACATGGTTTATGGGCTTTC
Organism: Chrysanthemum lavandulifolium; assembly: GCA_022545495.1. Classification (NCBI taxonomy): domain Eukaryota; kingdom Viridiplantae; phylum Streptophyta; class Magnoliopsida; order Asterales; family Asteraceae; genus Chrysanthemum; species Chrysanthemum lavandulifolium. The sequence goes on along the minus strand of CM040239.1, from coordinate 116,971,594 downwards.
TCTTTAGGTATAGATCAACCACAATCTCTTTTCCGTCAAATCTCTCGATCACTACACGTTTGACTATTCTCGCATTCATTGGGACATAACGACAGGAAACACTATAATCTCGATCTAAATTGCAATTGGTGTGTGAGTTGTTTTAAGTTCCTTACGGTGGTCATTCACAGTGATCATTCGCGTGAGAAAACTTGACGGTTTTGCACGATCAAATTTTGGCGCCCTTGCGGGGAGCGGTGCTAATAGTCTTCGTTTAGCAGATTAGTGATTTGACATCACTCCTTGTTTATATCATCTATAAAATCAAAAACCCAAAAGATTTTCATTCTTTGTTTTACATCATGTTTTCAAAATACCAAAAATATTCCTCTTTACCCTCTTACCCTTTTGATTCTTCATTTCTTACCCTCTGTAAACCTTTGATTCTTTCTATGTCTTATCCTCACCCTCTTGGATGTCAATGGTGTGGTGGTCCTTATAATGGTGGCAATTGCCCGGTTGTAGCATGGTGGAATCGGGAAGCGGGTGCATGTCTATAACGGGATCCTATTCCTACCATAACACAACCGATTCATTCCATCGACTACCACTTTGTGAGACTCAGCAGATTTCTTGTTGTGAGTCTTGTGGTGGTTCACACTACGATTCGATTGTCAATCGGAAACACGCTTGTCTATGGCGGGTTCACGATAACAATTATGACTACAAGCAGATATGACTCGCGGCCGCATCGGTTTCTTGTTGTGAATATTGTGGAGGTCCTCACTCTAGCTCGATTGTCAAACAAGGAATCCATTTCCTTGTAACAATTCTGACTCTTCGTATCATGACCAACCTCTACGGTACCAAGTGAATCGAGGCACCACCTTCGGCTGAGCCACTTCCTCAAAATCTTCTCCTTGATCTTTTGGATTTAGTGAAAGATTTGAAGGAATGTAAAACATCCCAAGATAATCCAAATTAGAAATCCATGGAAGTTTTGTTAGTGAAGAGCAATTTGCTAAATTAGATTCCCAGTTGCCTTTGAAAAATCTATTAGGGAATCAATTGCAAAAAAAAGCGACCAAATCTAGCTCTCGATTCCGTTTCATTCACGATGGCGATGATGATGAAGTTACCCTTGATATTAGTCAACTTTATGCAGTTCATCAAGTTCATCGGTTGAAATTCCTTCCATGAAAAATCGGGGAGAAAAGACTATGATGGAATTACTAGCGGAAGAACAAATGGAAAGTATAAAACATATGTATGCTAGTCCTTCAAACTCCATTAGTCGGTTGATATCCGGCGGTTGAGATTCCATCTCAAACAAGCTGCTATCACACCAAGCTCCCACTCACTCTCCGAGCATGGGGACGAGCATCTTGACCTTGTTCACGAAAAGGAATCGGACGAATTCATAAAGTCTAGTGTTGAGATCCTTGTCCCGATCCCGAGAGAGTCACGAGGAACTTCGATCATATGTGATTCTATTTCCCATTGAGTGTTCAAAGATCATTTTGAAACTTTCTCGATGTTAGCGACGATTGTACTTCTCATGGAAACATCGGTATGTTGAGGCATCACTCCCTCGGTGATCTTGATCATCATCTTGAGGAGTTCACCGATGAATTCACTCACATCAATCCACTTTCATCGAAAGTAATGATAGTCTTTCTAATTTCAAAGCCGATCCGGGAGGCGAAAGTCTCATTGATAATGATCGTTCACTCACTTCTTATCCCAACAGTCCAATAGAGAATGTTGATCACTTTGTTCGAAACATTCAAAACTACTTTCACCAATCCTCTATTTGAATTCGACTCGAATTCACTTTAATTCTGAGAATCCACTCTTTGATACTCGAGTTGAGGATAGTGATGAGTCTGATGGAACAAGAATTCCGCAGTTTACATCTTGTGATTGATTCTCTTCACGAGGAGTTCGCGGTGAACTCACTCATATCATATCTCATTTGAGTATGATAACTCCCATTTGATCATGACACACCCGAGATTTGTCTTGATCACATAAGCTAAATGATGAGATTCATAATCCTAAAATTATGGATCCTCCTATGGATGAAGATGAGTTAGTCATGATGTTTATCATGATTTTCTATCTCTTCTTCACTATCCGTAACTTCTCACATTATTCACTCCTTGGGAATGAAGACATTATCTTTGACCACTGGCATTTTCATGTACCATTTGTGAGCGGGTGCATGCATATCTCATCGGTGTGGAACTTTCACGTGCTTCAATGTTTATCGAACATCTTGAATGAAAGTCCGATGGAGATTGTCTCTTCCACTTACTTCCCATGAACCAATTAATTCGAGTCGAGTCAAGCTAGCGACTCGGTAATCAAAAACAGTAGCATGCTACATGGGTTTTCACCGTGTGTACCACCTAGTGTGGGGAGATGCCCACATGATGTATATAGATCTAAAAATGAATGAAAATTGTAAATATTAAAAGAGAATAATTGTTGTGTTTCCACACTTAGCTAGTAATGTTATCTTTTACGTTCTAAGTTTCGGCATAACAGTAGGTACTTTGAATATTGAGGACAATATTCATTTCTAAGTGTGGGGGAAATTAAATTTTGATCATAAATGTACCCTTTTAGTCCCTTTTCCCCAAAATGGCCAAATTTTAAATTTTTTTTAGTGGAAGTACTATGTACTAAACACAACAAATGGTAATCGATCCACCATGTCTAACCCACATAAGGATGGCTAATCCGAGAGCAAGCGGCTCTTGGTAAAGATATCTCAAATCCGTTGACGACTTGCAATTTGCCCAAAATTGTATGGTATTCATTCACCATATCCTTAAAAGTGAAGAGTTGGCTAGCCCGCAAGTTTATGGCTTGTGGTAAAGGCGATGGAAAAACCATAATTGGTAATCAGCTCACCAAAGATAATATTGATAATTTATCTAAGAGTTGGCTAGTCCGAAGCAACGGCTCTGGTAAAGACAAATCAAAACCGTTGAAAAGCGGTGATTTGCTCAAAATCATTTGGTTATCGGTGTACCAAAGTTCTTACTTGAGCTGAAACATTTGGCTACTCCGAGTAATGGCTTTTGGTAAAGAGATGAAATCCATTAATTTTTCTTAAAACATTGCTAGGGACTAGCAATATCTTAGTGTGGGGATTGATGAGTGTCTAAATACTCATCATTTTGTACCAATTAAAGCTGCAAAACATCCGAAAACACTCGAAATGCATCAAAATGATAAAATATCACAAATAAGTGTTTTATGTGTTTTAAATGCAAAATTATCAAAATCGGTGAAAAGCGTATCAAATTTGCATAATTGGCGGTTTAGTCCCCAAGTTTCAAAAGTTGTCAAAAGCAGGTCCTGGTAAATCTAAATAAAGAAAAATGTTATTCAAGGTCCACGAAATATTTTAAATTGTCAAAATGGTCCTTGAATAAATCTTTTGTCAAATAGCGAAAAAGGTCCACGAACTTTCATAAAATGTCAAGTTTGGTCCACAGAAATTTGAAATTGTCAAAAGCGGTCCTTGTACTATTGAAGTTTGTCGGTTTAGTCCTTGTATCAAGTTTGGAAAATTACGAGATTGGTCCTTCACAATTTGAAATTGCAAAAATAGTCCTTGTCGTTAACTAAACCTAAGCCTTGTCAAATTGAGTTGTGACCCCCTGCTAAGTGACCCCTGCCTTGTGACCCTTTCCCTGTTTTTGACCCCTTGGTCAACTCAAGTCAAACAAACAATCTGTTTCCCTCCCACCTCCTTTATCCCTTCCACTTGCCCTGCTACACTCTGAAATTTACACCCAAATCACACTCACTTTGATGCCTTATCACCTTATCCCTCACCCTCATCATCACACCTCTCCCCCCCTAGTTGCTAGCTCGGAAGCCCTATAAGTCAAATTACGATTTTCCTTAAAAGCAGATAAGATGGCGAAATGCTTAAAACTCGTCCATTGGTGAGAGGGTGGTGGGAAACACTCTGAGGACACGTGGAAGCTTTTGAAGTATAAAGAGGAAGAAGAAAGAGGAAACAACAAGTAGTTAGTTTTAGTTTTTTCTTAATGTCGTTTTCTTAATAAATGTTGTATTTTAACCAAAATGTTATAATTTCGGTTTCCTTGTATCATATTCAAGTTAGCGAATCATTGTATTAAGCTTTTGAGTTTTCAATCCAAGTTTTAGATAAATTCCATGTTTCTTATTCTTGTTGCAAAATTCATTCTCGATTCTTATGTTTAAGTTTTGAAGCTTGTATTTGATCTTAAACAAGCTTGTATAAACTTATGATAGCTTTGTATAAGCTTACACTCAAAGTTTAAGTCATTTTGTTACATGGTCATGATCAGCTGTGAGCTCATATGGGTTTGGAAATGGTTCTTGGTGTTGCGAGCCTTGGATGGGGTTTAATTAGACTAGGATTAGAGTAGACTTGATTTGGTTTAGCTGCAACAAAAGGCTGGACTCATGTGAGTGATCATCTCATTGTCGATTTTCAAGTTAGGCGCTTATTTTGTTTGTACCTATATTTGTAGTTAGAAGCTGTTTTGATGTGTTTAGTTAGCGTATTTAGGTCATTCAAGTTTAGTTTGATCATTGGCATAAGCTAGTTTAGCGGTTTAGATAGATTTAATTGCTTATCGATTTTTAAGTGGTGTGTGGATTGGCCCTTAAAGCGTGCTAGAGGTTTGTACATTGGTTAAAACACATTGGTTCATGCTTGTGTTGTTCATTTGAGCTCATTTGAGTCATCAAATTGTGTTTCAACTCACAAAAGTCAATTTCTGGAATCATCCTTGCAACTTTCTTGTTGAAAATTTTGAAAGCCAAAAGCTTATTTTGTGCTTAAAAACCTTAGAGCTAGCTTGCGATGGGTTTCATTCACCTAGTAACATCATTATCGGTCCTTAAATCATGATCAAAATTCAAGTTAGTCAATTTTTAGTTTTGTCAAAAGTCAAAATTTCTAAATACCCGTTTTTAATAAACTTTGGAATTTTATTGTGTGCTCATTATTAATATTTAGCTTAAATGCTTTTGGGAAATTAAAATTTAGTTGCTCAACAAAATTAGAAAAATATTGGTCCGATTTTAATTAGCTTGTAAAGTGCTTATTTGTTAGCTTATTTTGGCTACCCTTTTACGAAAAGTCCCACAATACAATGAGTTGAATTTGTGCTTATTTGGAGTTTTTAGTGCTTATTCACTTCTATTTATTGCTTATTCAAGTTTTTAAAGCTTGGTAGAGTGAACTTAGCTAATTTGAAGCTTTTGAGAAGCTTGGATAAGCTTGTCCAAGCTTATGTAAACAACCCTTAGAAGCCAAAACCAAATAGCCCGCAGTAACTAGCTCATCCAACACCCCTTTGTCCTTTTAGCCAAACACCCCTTTAAAAGTGTTATATGATTTTCTTTCCTGTTTTTTTGTGTTATATCAGTAATGGTTTTAGTTTTTGTGTAAAGGTGTTTTTTTGTTCTCATTTTCAAATGGCAAGAAAAGAATAGTCCAAATAAAATAAATAGCAAAAAGGCAGAGGTGGGATTCGATCCACGACTGCTGCACAAGACCACCCACGTACAAAGACAACAGCAAAGTCCAACTGCTCTCTTGAACCTTTTTGTTATTAGCATGCATTGTTAAAGTTTTTAAAGGTTTTTAATCCAAGTTTGAAAATCAAAATAACAAAAGGTGGAGAAGCGGTTTGAACCCAAGACCTCCTGCCGACATTCCACGCCTCACACACATCACACTTAACCAAGCTGTGCCCTTGGGTCTTTCATGTCTCATTCTACTCATTTAATCCTTTTAATTACTTTTTCTCTATTTAGCTTAGTAGATCGGTTTGCTTAAATATTAGCTTATTCTAAGCATTTTTGGTCTTTTATTTTCCTATGTTTAGAATTAGTTGAAGTATTTTTATGCCAAATTTCATAATTTTCCTAAATGTTTTGATATTTTAAAAATTAAATTCTTAGTTTTGGTTTTAAATCATAATAAATAAATAAAAACTCAAAAAATATTCCGCTTTTTCCTAAAATTTTCTTTTATCATATAGTACGTAAAAAATTGTTTTACACTTGTAGGACTTTTATTTCATAAATTTTACGTTTTATCTTGCGCTCCAACAAATTTTTGTACATAACGTGCGTTTTCATTTTAAGTCGCGTTTTAAGTAATTTAAGTTTACGTTTAATTAAAATAGTTTATTTAAGATATTTTGTTTTATAAAATCACAAAACATCATTTTAAATATAGTGATAGCGTTTATTTAATAGATTTTATCTTTTAATTTCCTTTTATTTGCATTTAAGCCCCCATGGTTTATGGGCTTTCTCTTTAGGTATAGATCAACCACAATCTCTTTTCCGTCAAATCTCTCGATCACTACGTTTGACTATTCTCATTGACTATTTGGGACATAACGACCGGGAAACACTATACTCTCGATCTTCATTGCATTCGTGCTTAAAATTTTTTTAAGTTTGTTCGATCGGCCATTCACAAGTGGCGGGCTTGGTGATAAAACTTGCGGTTTGCGGATCAACAAACCTCTACTAAGCTGCAAAAGCCTTCTGAAGCAACCAAAAATGGAAGATTGGCCAAGAGAAGTTCCGAAGCAGGTTTTAGTTGGCCATCGAATAAAGAAGGTGATGATATTGACAAAAGACTTTCCCCTCTTGATTGTACAAGTGAGCAGGGTGCGACGGGAAAAATATCGATTCGTTTGGCGATTCTCACTTGGTAATTCACACCGCATGTTGGTGGTAAATTGTACGCCATATATCTATAGTCGAGACTAGACCCGAATCCCTTTCCCGAAGTGATGTTCCTTATGTTGCTAGTCGCTTGGATCTTGCCGATATTGTACCTCTGTGCCGAAGTTCCTGGCTAAGTAGAAAGGTTGCTCATTCATCTGAGTGTTTCGTTTGGAGGCTAAGAGATTTTTCGAACCTACCAACAATTTTGATCTGTATACCTCATCATGCCCCTAGTCTAGTATTAATATATTGCCAAAGAGTTGGTACTAGACTCTGAAAATATGTCTCACCAGTTGAGTATCCCGCTCGGAGGTCAAATTAGAGATCTTTGCCTACTCTGCCATTGTGATTCATTTGGAGCTTTATCAGCTGTAATCACAACGTGAGGGTTTCGTTCAGAGTTTTATTTATTTAGAATAACAACTAGAGGGTTTCATTCTTAGTTTCATCGAAACTCAAAGATTTCGATCGGAGTTTCATCAAAATCTCTTTAATTGGTGCTCATCACAATTGTAGGGTTTCAATCGTAGTTTTTGGGCTTGAGCATCACGATTAGTGTTTCAACTGTAGCTGTTATCCGGAGCATAGTTTTCCATGTTACCCAAAGCATCACAAACTCTTGGGGTTTTGCTCGGAGATTTTATTCACAAACCAAACTTTTTGTTTGGAGATTTTATTAGCATCACAAGGTTAGGGTCTCGTTCAGAGGAGAGTCTCAACACGATAGGGTCTCCATCGGAAGTTCAAGATTAGGAGTTTTAGTTGGAAGAGTTGGGTAGACCGTGGGTGAGGATCTCGATCGGAGGTACCTTTAAACTGAAGAGTCTCGATCGGAGGTATCCTTATAAACCAAAGGTTTTCTTTCGGAGTGCCTCATTTGACTAGCATCATAAACTGGGTTTCGTTTGGAGCTTTAGTCATGAGTAGCATCACAAATAGAGTTTCATTTAGAGCTTTAGTCAGGATTAGCATCACAAACATAGAGTTTTGTTTGGAGCAGACCACAACTTGTCTCGATCGGAGGTCTCTATCGGAGGCCACATCAAGGATTTCGATAGGAGTGTTCTTAACCCATAAGGGTTTTGCTTGAAGGAATTGGGTATTTTGCAACTAAGGCTCTCGATCGGTATTACTACTCGGTTGTAGGTTTCCTTCAGATTTTATTGGGTAATTGGCAAGTCAGGACTTCAACCAAGAGAAGTGTCTCAATTGGAAGTTTATTGAGACAAAGGTCTTGATCGAAGGAGCCCAAGGTCTTCATCGGTGTGGTTACTTGATCAAAGGTGTTATCCGGAGCATAGTTTGATCACATAACCCAAATCATTTCAAACTCTTAGATTTCATTCATAGGTTTTACTCACAAACCCAAGGGTTTTCTTTTAGAGTTTTCATTACAAGGCTTTGGGCGGAGGTGCCCTTACACCAAGAGGATTTCGTTCGGAGGTACCCTTACACCAAGAGGATTTCATTCAGAGGTACCCTTACACCAAGAGGATTTCGAACAAAGGTATCAATTGGAGTGGTGTTTGGTTGTTTTGAACAAGGGTTTCGATTAGGAGTGCCTTTTATCTCGATCAGGTACTACAGTCTCGATCGAGGTACTCACTAGAGATTTTTGAGCGGAGGTTTCCATTGGAGGATCTTGTTTGGGTATCCAAATTACAAGGGTTTCGTTTAGAGTTTTTTTTTTTTTTTTTTTTTTTTTTTTGGATAGCATTTGCATCGTGAGTGTCTATGACTTCATGCATATGCGCTCTTGGGATGGTACCAAGGTAAGGAAGGAAACACATGATCAAAACACCAATATTTTACCACGAGTTTTTGATCGAACCACACCACCTACTCTGGAGGGAGAAAGTATCCCTAAGCCTACGCTGGAGGAGATCATTGCCACCTAGGGTGACCCTGGGGTGGTTGCAAAGGGTAAGAACACGGCTAAGCGAAAAGACTCTACTCGGCCGAAGGTATCTACCGATACAACCAAAAAAGAAAGGTGGCAAAAAAGAAATCCAGGGTAGGATCAAGTGAGCAAAATGTTGAAGATAAAAATGATCAAAGCGAAGGTGATGGGAATTTGGATGATCATCCAACAAGAGCAGATTCCGATGCTTATTCAGATGAAGAGCCTGCTGAGAGCGATCTAGAACATATTTGAGGGACTAATGAGACCGAACTCGTAAATGTAATCCCTTTCAAGTCTAGTGATCCGGGCACAAGGAGATATGTGAGTGCTTATCCCATTACTCCTTCGAACCAAGCATATCGGGTCCTATCCACATTGAATCCTTTGTGACTCCGACTGATGTCACTAATGTACTTTTTAATGGAGCTCAAGGTATTGCATGATATCCTTTTAACTTTGGTCAATATTTCTACGCCTTGTTTTCCTAAGTCTCTTTTTAGGAAGTGAAACAATCACTTAGCCTCAAGATACTCAGACGGATATGCAACATAAGAGTACATAAGATAGCATTCAACTCCCGAATACTAGAGCATCCACTCAAGGTCATGGTACTTATATAGGTGCTTAGCTGCAGGGTGTCCGAGAAATTTTTTATTAGCATGAAACCGATGAAGACATGCGTCCTCCTGATACTGCTGGAGGTGAGAATTTTGATGGTGTTGGGTCTGATAAAAATGACCTCAATGACAAGGTTAACAGCAAAGAATCACATGCCATATCCTTATAATGAAGGTTCAAGAAGCAATCTTCCAAAATATACGAGGGAAGATTGGGATGAAGTTCATGTCATAAACATTGGGCTTTTGAATAAAGAACTCCTCGAGAACCCCCAAGGTATGCAAGACCGTCATTGATCGAGTACCTATACTGGCAGACACAAAGAAGAAACAACTCTCCGGTCCAAGTGCTCTCTGAAGAGTTTGATGTTCCAATTTGTAACAAGTAGTGCTATGTAATAAGTAGCTAGTTAAGTGTGACAACTGGCAAATTTAGGGAGTCTATTTTAGGAAACCGCATTACGTTAAATTAAGCGAGTTTGCCTTTAACACTATTTTATAAACCTTGACTTGATTTTATATAAATCGATTGGTTTCACGGTTTATTTCATTATTAAATGAGTTATCGTGTCGTTTAACTCTATTTGGTAGGCACTATTCGATTCGGCACTAGAAAAGCCTAAAACAAGAATTATTGTAACTTTTAGACCGTAACTCGAAAATTGACAAATAAATAGTCAAAACTTGTGGAAAAACGTGAGTAACAATGCTGGGAAGTTAAATAAATGTAGTGGGACACTCGGGGGACAATATGTGAGCTCGGGAATGGGTAAACGAAATAGATACGAAAAGTTTCAACCCGAACCCTCCTCTTTTCCCACCTAGCCGGCGCCCCCTCCACCAAAATAATTATTTTTAGGTCCCTAGTGGCCTAGTATATAATCCACACTCAAGCCTCATTTCCCCCATCTCTTTCTCTCACTAGAAAAACACACATACAAATTTATCTCTCTTGTTTCTCTCACTAAAAACCCTAAACCACCACCTTCATAAAATCCGGCCACTTTCCACCACCGCCGCCACTCGTGCGTCACTATTCACCTCCACCAAGATAGATCTCTTTCTCCTCTTTCCAACCATATATCATACACTCAATTTGGACTTCATTAACACCTCAAATTCAAAATTAAGATTCGTACTTTTAGGGTTTCTAAATATTTCAAAGGGCTTTTGCAATTGGTGATTAGATAAGGTAAAGGGAACATGTTTTGAGCTTGTTTGAACAATAAAAAGCCACGAAATGGGTAATTAGGGTTTCGACCTAATTATTATTTTAGGGGCTTTGGTGGAACATGAAATTAAAGCTAATTAGTGATGAAATAAACAAGTAATTAGTGTTTGGTACATGTGTGGTGCATTAATTTGATGGGTTTTCCATTTTAGGGTTTAGTTGCATGTTCTTGGTTAATGATAGTTGATGGGTTTTATGTTTAGTTAGTGTTTGGAGCTTGAATGATTGGATTTGAGTATTGTAGATTGGATTTGGTTGTGTTTGGTTGGACAACATGGGGCGTACGAACCACCATGGTCATGTACGTGACCCATGGGTTGGTGTACGTGACCCACTTGGGTCTTGGGTCCGAGTCGGGTCGATTTGGTAGCTTATTGATTGGTTTAGTTGAGGTTTGGATGAGACACGTGGAGCCGAAAATCTTTAGAAGCTTGTTTGGTTCACGTGGTCTTGACCGCGACCGTGTCATGACCATTAGGGTCATAACATTGGTTTCGAGTATAATTGGTTGATTGATTGGTTGGCGAGATTGCTTTGAGTTAGTTTGGGATTGAATTGCGACGTTATGACTTTTAATTATGGACTTGATATATATATATATTGTGACTTTGAGCTACGTCGGCGTCACTTTGACTTTTTAGTCAACAGTTGACTCCGACAAAGCCGTAACATGGACTTTAGTATAATTTGGACAATTGATTGATTTAAAAGCCGAGAAGTTATGACTCGTGCTTGTGGACTCGAAATGAATAACGTTATGAGATTTATAATGGGATTTAACGAAATATATATATGAAAATGATAATAAAACTATGAAATGTAAATAATAATGGGCTTTTGTACCAAAAATATCAATAACAAGATTTATCTTGTTATTTACTAGTTTTAAACGGAAACTAACGACTAAATTGGAAAGGTTTTGTAATAAATAAGTAATTATGGTTTCGAGTACACGTTTATCAATAAATGTCAATTGTAGACATTTAATATTGGATAAGTAGTTATTTATTTGCGTTATGTGTGCATGGGTTACATATAACCTAGCATTAATATTGTTGATCACGTGGGTAGCGGACTTATTAGGTTGTGAATCTAATAAGAGCCGCTAGGTATGTTGGGTAACCTTATTAATGGGCGACTTATCCTTATGACTCTTTAAGGATACGATTAATTTATGGGATAATAAGCGACACGGTAAATAAATGAGTTTATCGAGTTGGCCAATTCGATAAGGTCTACTATTTATTCCGAATCTTATTGAACTATGGAGTTATCGTTTAGAGGTCTCATTGTGTCGCATGGAGTTATATATTGGTTGTTTGAGTGCATTCATGACATCATATTGAGTCGATACACCCACATGAGGATACCAAACACTAGGATTAATGGTGAAGCAGGCGTTTTTGGAAATAAAGGAGCGGAATATATTGGGGTAGTTAACGTTGATTTTGAGGAATATATATATTAAGTTGGTCTACATTAATAGGTTGTCTTGATTCGATAGTTGATGTCTTTGTGATTTACATTATCTTACGCTTGTGATATTTGTGCGTTGATTGGGCATTGATTGCTTGAGGTGGTTTCATAGCCCACTTTTATATATACGTTTAACTACGTTTTGAACTATTTTGGGGTGAGAATCATACTCTTGTTTTGGACAATTAAAACTATTTGGATTTGCTTATATCTTGTTGAGTAGATAGATGTGCGATAGTTGTTGCCTTACTCTAGGTTTCTACCGTGCCTAACTAAGAATAGACTTCTATCTCGACCTAGCCGGGGTTGGCAAGCTGTTCAGAGGTTGCCACGGCGATCTTGGACTAAGTCGCATGGGCCCGAGTAAGTGATTATATGATTGGAGATCCGGGTAGGATCGGTGTGTGAAAGCAGGTATTTACCTATCTAGGTCTTGCATAGCAAATCAACTCTTCTGGTCCACTATGATTTTGTTGAACATAAACCTATGAAGTCACCGGCGTAGTGACCTTTTAGCATGATTTCTCGGTATTTGAGAGATGTTTATATTACTTGATGTGTGGAAGCTTGGCATGGGCGTGGTTCAAGGATCATTTCGACTACGATAAACAATGGGGACCTATTTTGTTAAACTATGTTTTGGGCCTAAAATTTATATCTTGGATTAAATGTTTGAATATTTGATTTGGGATTTGTTTTAAATGGTTAATTGGTTATCTTTTATTTTACTTGTGTGCGATACCAATCCAAAAAGTAGCGCCCGAAACTTGATTAAGTCTTCCATTGTCTCTGAGATTTGGGGTGTTCTGATTAATATCGAGCTCAAGGTTATAGAGAACTAGGTATTTTATAAACCCTAAACTATAACGCTTTTAAGGAAAATTGATCCTCGACCGACGCCCGCTTGCATGCAAAGCTTCTTATTTGATTATGGTTTGAAATGTGATTTGAATTGTGAGATGATATGTTAGAGGATATTGTGGTGATTATAAAGCGTTATGATTTAGAGATATGAGATATGATTATTGGTTTTGGAAATGAGATATGATTATTGGTTTTGGAAATTAGATATGGTTATTTGTTTTGGGGAAAATGGGATGTGATTATCGAAATATTACAGAAATTGATTTGAGTAAACGGTATATTACGATTTTGGAATTTGAACTCGATTGCTTTGATATGTGATTATGTGATAGAACGGAACTTATGTGTGTTATTTAAAAGCATGTTTTGAGTAATGCGGTACCTACACTTTTAAAGCTTACATTATGTGATATGTGTTTTGGGTAAGTTGTTGCGCTTATTAAAACTAGTTGTTTCGAACACTTATACCTACCTATGCCATTGTCACGGACAATGCCTTCACTAACTTTTGATGTATGAGGAAGTCCTTCTTTGTAGCTAGTTACGCCATTGACTCTCATGGCGGTTCTTGCGGGTGATCCTTATGAGATGGCTTGGTCACTCTAGTTCATCATCGGATCGCCTTGCTCATCTAGGCGACTCACTTTACATCGGTTTTAGCGAGAGCACGAGACTCCTAGGCTTGCTTATAGCATTGCCCGCATGTCGGTCGACCACCATCATCACCTATTAGGTTTAGCAAAGATCACCATGTCTTAGGAGGCCTAGATCTCCTAGTGTACCACCTCGGGTTTACCATGACAGAGACTCAGACTCATAGACTCTCCCCACATGGATAAGGGTGAGGAGGAGCATGAGGTCGAGGAGGAGGATGAGATTGAGGCAGTATGTTGATGAGGATGAGGATCCTCGGGAGGAGGATGATGAGGATATCCCGAAGGGGTACTCCTCCTGCGAGTCATGCACATTCTCTGGACGGGTTCTCCTTTGCACGAGCTGAGTCCCTGGGCGACCTTTAGACATCGATTCACCACCTTACTCACCGAGATAGGTAGCCCGTTAGGATCGTAGATACCATCGAGATTGCTTGAGCCGGGGCGTATGGTGGGGCAGTGCGATGTGGGAGAGGATTACCTCTCGGTACTAGACTTAGTCGGTTGATGGATCGTTTGGTTGGGGTGTCTAGAGCTAGTATTGAGGATCTTAGAGGCGATATAGGTCTTGTAGTCGGGAGGACTAGGGTTTTGCATGATGGTATGTCGAGCTCTAGGAGCGGTTTGGGGACACCTTAGAGGGTTCACGACGACGCGTGATCTTGATAGGCGATTTGGCGTAGGATTGGTGAGTTGGAGAGAGGTCATGAGCTTAAGGCGATCGCGACGCTCGGCGTGTTGAGTTAACCTCTTTGTGGAGAGGTTGGCGATGTTAGGAGATCGGTGGTGATATTCGTAGGCGTGGCTAGATGGTATTAGATTTATGGTTTTGTGCCATCTTGAAACTAAGTAGTACTTAGTTCGAGATGTAGGATTATCTAGTTGTTTATAGTTATCGTTGTTAGGATCGTTTTTATTTCTTGAATCCTTGTATATTTCCACTTGTGAAACCTATGGGTTATGGTTATTGGAGCGTGCATCCTTAGCTATGATGCGAGATTTGATTGTTTCGCTTTGGTATAGCGTTATCTTTGTTAGCCTTGAGTATGTATTCGGGCGTTATGTAGTGACCCTGGAACTGACTCTATTTTAGGCGTAAATTGTGAACTTATAAAATCGCTGTTCTTCTTGCCTCGGAATGGTGGCAACAAGACGAAACGATTAGGAACAACCGAGCATCTCCTGCTCTTTGTTGTTGCCCAGTCGTCATGATGCGTCGTCCAGGCCCATGCGCACCACATGTTGAGAACCCAAACATTGATAACCCGGATGTAGGGAACACGAATGTGGATGACCGTCTTGAGAATGGTCTGTTCAAAAACCCTCCACTGTGAACCCAAACCACATTGATCGGCTAGTGTCGCGGTGTCATTTGAAGCGCTAGGCGAGGCTAATCTTTATAACACTTCTAGTGGAACCCCAATCTTGAATCAAACTCGAGGTTGTACCTATAAGGAGTTCCGATTATGTGGTCCCATAGATTTTGGAGGCCGAGGAGTAGTTTACGACTAGGTGTTTGGAGAAAATTGAATCATGTTTCTTTGTTAGTAGCGTGATGAGGATTGAAAGGTTAAGTATGCAACCTTCACTTTGAAGGGCGGGCGTTGACACGATGGAATAACTACCACGAGCGGTAGGAATTGATGTAGCCTATAGTATGTCTTGGACCCAATTTAAGGCTCTCTAAGACTTCTTGTCCTAGGAATGAAGTTAAGAAGTTAAAAAGTGAGTTCGGACCCATAAGGTTAAAGTCTTGACATGGCAACTTATACTAAATCGTTTCAAGAGTTATCCTTGCTTTGCCACAGTGGTTTGTAGAAGAACTTAAGATTGAAAGGTATCTTGATGGATTACCTTTAGCTACTCGAAATGATGTCATCATTGCAAAAGCCGGTCAATTTGCATGAGGCGATTCTTTGTGGCTCAGTCGATGGACTCTTGTGTGTTAGAATTAGGAGATAAGGGTAAGAGTGATAGGAGCGATAAGAGGAAGAGGAATGAAGTTGTAAAGGGAATGGCAACAAGCGGCAAGAGAGCGACCAGTGTTCGCCATAGGAATTGGAGATAAGAATGGTTCTGAAGGTAGTAAGCACGTGTGTGGTCGTTGTAACCGACACCACCATGGACCGTGCCGATTGTGTGTAGGAAGTGCTCTAAGGTAGGACGGATGGCCAAAGGCTGTGGGTCCCGACCACTTCTTTGCTCAAACTGCACAGGAGGCGGGCCGAAGGCCACCGTCACTTGTTTTGGATGTGTAAAGAAGGGACACTTTAAGAATGAGTTCGAGGCCGTGGATGAGAGGAAATCCGTAATGTAGGAGTATTTGTTAACCGAGGTGTAGGAGGTAATGGCTTAAACCACTGTGAAGCATGAGGTTGTAGAAACCGAGAAACAATGGTGTTAGGAATCGTGAGAGACATGGGAACAACGTGTTTACGCTATTGGGAAGGAAGGCTGGTGAGGACCTTAACGTAGTTACAGATGCGTTCCTTCTTAATAATCGCTATGCTTCCATCTTGTTTGATCTTGAGTGCGGATATGAGTTTCGTATCCACCAACTTTGTGCCATTACTAGGAATCTCCCGAACACCTCTAGGGACGATGTGGAATTAGCGAATGGGAATAGAGAAGATAGACAACGTAGTTCGAGGTTGTACCTTAAGTTTCCTAGACCGCCCGTTTAGTATAGATCATTGCCGATTACCTTAGGAAGTCTTGGCGTCATTATCGGAATGGATTGGTTATCGAAGAGCGGTGCACATCATTTGTGATGAGAAGATTGTGCGTTTACCGTATGGAGGAAAAGTTACGAGCATACAAGGAGATCGGAGCGACCGTGGAAGTCCTTCGGTTGGGCATCATCTCTTGTATTAAGGCTCGAAGTACATCGATAGAAGAGGTTGTCTTTTCTTGGCTCGAATTTACGAAAAGCGAGGAGAAGAATGAAAGAAACCTTAATGATGTACCCGTCGTTAGAGAATTTCGGATGTGTTTCCGATGATGCGAGGATTCCACTGTTCGACAAGTGGAATTCCAAATAGAGTTGATACCGGTCGGCACCGTAGAAAGGCACCTATCGACTTGCTCGAAGAGAATTGGAGGAACTGTCTAAGCAGTTATTTGAATTGTCGAGAGAAGGATTCATTCGACCAAGTTTGTCGCTGGGGAGCACCGGTGTTGTTTGTGAAGAAGAAGGATGGATCGTTTAGGATGTGTATTGATTATAGGGAATTGAATAAGTTGTTGTGAAGAACCGATATCCGTTACCTAGAATAGATGATCTATTCGACCAACTCCAAGGAGCTAGTGTATTTTCTAAGATCGATTCGATCGGTTATCACCGACTTAGAGTTCGAGAAGAGGATATCCCTAAGATTGCGTTTAGAACTCGATATGGACACTATGAATTCCAAGTGATGTCGTTTGGCTTAACCAACGCACTAGCGGTTTCATGGATCTCATGAACCAGTGTGTAAGCCATATCACGGATAAGTTTGTGATAGTATTCATAGGCGACATCTTGATATACTCTAAGAGTAGTGAGGAACACGAAGAGCATTTGAGGCTCATTTTAGGATTCTTGAGAGAGGAGAAGTATGCCAAATTCTCTAAGTGTGAATTTTGGATTCCGTCTGTACAATTCTTAGGTCATGTGATAGATAGTCGGGGTGTTCACCGGCTAAGATTAAGGCCATTAAGGAATGGGCGACTCCTAAGAACCCATCAATCCAACAGTTTCTAGGTTTAGCGAGGCTATTATAGGAGATTCATTGAGGATTTTCCAAGATAGCTAAACCGTGACCAAACAACCCAAAAGGATGTTAAGTATGAATGGGAGAAAGGAAGAAGAAGCATTCCAAGTTACGAAGGAGAATTTGTGTAGTCGCCCATCCTAGCTTTGCTGAAGGCGAAGACTTTGTCGTGTCTTTATGACGCTTAGCATAAAGGCTTAGGTATTGTTTTGATGCAACGTGAGAAGGTGATTGCTTGTGCATCCGACAACTTAAAGCATGAGAAAAACTACACCACCCATGACCTTGAGTTAGGTCTTTGTAGTGTTTGCTCTTGGGATCGGAGACATTACTTGTATGGAACCAAGTGTGTAGTATTTACCGACCATAAGGTTTGAAGCATATCTTAGATCGGAAGGGCCGAACATGAGACAACGTCGTTGGTTGGAATTGCTTAGTGATTATGTTGTGAGATTCGTTATCATCCTAGTAAGGCTAATGTTGTGGTGATGCACTTAGTCGTAAGGAGGACATTCCACCCCTACTCGTTAGATCTTTAGGAATGACCATTGTTTATACCTTACCATCCCGCATTTTAGCCCCCAAGTAGAGGCATTGTGGAAGAGAACCGTTCTTATGAGAATCTTCATGGAATGGTAGAAAGTGAAAACGGCTTCTTGAGGCGTTCGATGGAACATTATGCTTGAGGAGATGTGTGGATACCATTTTATTGTGGAATCCGTGAGTTGATTATGCATGAGTCGTATAAATCAAATACTCTATTCATCCGGGCCCGATAAGATGTATCGGGATCTTAAGAAACTTTATTGGTGGCCCAATATGAAAGCCGAGATAGCTCGGTATGTTAGTAGGTGCACGACTTGTTCTAAAGTTAAGGCGAAGATCGAAACCATCGGGACTTTTAGTTAAACCCTAACTTCCGAAATGGAAATGGGAGCGAATAACCATGGATTTTATCACTAAATTACCCGAGAATAGTTAGCGGCAATGGCGCTATCACGGAGTAATAGTTGATCGTTTAACTAAGTGCTCTTCACTTTTAGCTATTAGTGAAACCGATAGTCTTGATAAGCTTGCTCGATTGTATCTTAAGGAGATAGTATCGCGTCATGGAGTACCGATATCTATCATTTCGATAGGGATAGTCGTTTACATCCCACTTTTGGAAGTCTTCTGAACTGACATTAGGAGCAATTTGGATATGAGTCTGCTTACCACCCAGCGACCGATGGTCAGCGAGAGAACTATTCGGACTTTAGAGGATATGCTTAGAGCATGTGTTATTGATTTCGGCAAAGGTTGGGAGACACCTCCTTTGGCGAATTCTCTTCAACAATAGTTATCACTCTAGTATTAAGGCTGCCCCATTTGAGGCCTTTGTATGGCGAAAATGTCGTTCTCTATTGTTGGGTGAAGTTGGCGAGTCAACTTCACAGTCTAAACCGGTCCTAGAAACCACGAGAAGATAGTGCAGATTAGAAATGGGTTGCAAACCGCTCGTGATAGACAAAGAGTTATCTTATAAGAGGCATAAACCTTTAGAATTTCGTGTTAGAGATCGTGTTATGTTGAAAGTTTCTCCTTGGAAAGGAGTGATTCGTTTGGAAAACTCAATCCCGATATATTGGTCCCTTTCCAATCACGGAAAGAATCGGACGGTAGCATACGCTTGGAGCTACCATCGGGCTGAGTAGTGTACACAATGTCTTTCATGTTAGTAATCTTAAGAGATGTCTTTCGGAGGAAAACATAGTTGTGCCGATGAGAGATATTAGTGTTAATGAGAAATTGAATTTTGTTGAGGAACCGATTGAGATTATGGATCGTGAGATTAAGAGGTGAAGAATAGCCGTATTCCGATTGTTAAGGTTCGTTGGAACTCCGGCATGGACGGAGTTCACTTGGGAGCGTGAGGGCGTTTTCCGTGGGAAGTATCCTAAAGCTGCTTATGACACCAAGCAACTGGAGTGAAACCGGGA
Source organism: Chrysanthemum lavandulifolium (assembly GCA_022545495.1). NCBI lineage: Eukaryota > Viridiplantae > Streptophyta > Magnoliopsida > Asterales > Asteraceae > Chrysanthemum > Chrysanthemum lavandulifolium. The sequence continues at coordinate 116,952,375 of CM040239.1, read as the reverse complement.
TGGGTTTCTTCGAGGTGGGAGGTTGTGTGTTGGATCAATATACTTTAATCAAACTAACTTAACTAGCTTGTTAAGGTTTAACAACCTCGGATAAATCCTAAGTTATTAACAAAAACAACGAGCAATCTTTATCAAGTCGCGAATTTACTTAACAAAGCTAAGAAGAATAACTTTTATTATAAACTCTAAATCGCTTATTATCGGATACTCTAAACAACTCTAAGACTATCGAACTTCTCTAAAAACACTAAATAACTTGTGAATTAAGTAAGCTCTAAAACTCATAGACTCGTACCTCTAATGCCAATCTAGGAGTCCTTTTATAGGCTCAAGGATATCCTAGTCGGTTTACAATTTGTATCCTTATCGACAAGTAATCTAAACATAGAACATTCTAGAGTTACAATACTTTCCATAAACAAATATAACAGTTCTTTGTTCTTGCGATTACTTTGACTTCATAGTGCGATGCTTTGACTTTGTCTTTAGCGATTACTTTGACTCTTTGACTTTTCCGATGCTGCGACTTACGAGTACTTTCATATCTTGATGCTTTCATATCTTCATCATTTTCATATCCAACAATCCTCCCTAACTTGAATTCTACTTGCTTGACTTCAAGTTCCTTATAAATTATCTTTATGACTTCATCTTTAAGGATAGATTGTTTCTTAGTCTTTGGATTGTATCTTTATAGTGTACGTGCTTGTCAAAGTATCGTAAAATAATCTTTTATAGCATCATCCAACAAGCTCCATCTTTTCGACAACACGACAACATAACAATTTGTACATTAATTCAATTAAAGTTGCATACTATTCTCATCACTTCGGTGTGTTAACTCTGTGAGAGGTGAATCATTGAAAATTTAATGGATTTAGATCTCTTTACCAAAGCCATTATCTGCGGAGTAGCCAAATGTTTTGGTGTGTAAGACCATGGTACATTGATAACCATATGATTTTTAGCAAATCATCACTATCAACATTTGTTTTGTCTTTACCAAAAGCTATACCATACGGACTAGTTAGTTCTTCATCGAATGGTGACCTAATTACCAATAATGGTTTTTCCACAGCCTTTACCACAAGCCATTTTCTTGTGGGCTAGCCAACTCTTCACATTAACTGATATGGTGAGTTGAATACCATACAACTTATTAGCAAGTTGTCAACTAAAAAACGGATTTGAAATATCTTTACCAGAGCCGTTTGCTCATGGATTAGCCAATCCTTTTGTAACCATGGTGGATTGATGACCTATTGATGTTGCTATCTAAATAACCATTTATTTTACTTAACCTTTGTTTCAAAAAATTTGTTACTTAGCAAAAGGTTTCATTCAAAAATCACTTAACTGGTTTAAAAAAAACTGCAAGCGTTACTTTGATGAAAATCTTGTTTGATCGCCAGATACTTTGAATATAATCTTGATTTATCAAAATAATTTATTCAAATAAGATTCATACCGATTATTCATCATCTTGACAATAGCGATCCGGTTGATAAATAGATTGATAACCATGCAAGCGGTTTCATTATCCTCTTCTACTTCCATTCCATGCTCTAACATTCTTCTCATAAGCTCAACTGTGAGAGGGTATCTTACAATACTGCAAACATGTGTATCATTGTTCCATTTCCGGCTCAAAACATGAACTCAGTTCTTCAAAGAATCTCCGACAAACAATTTCCCAATTTTCTTGATTCTTCCAAATATTATCGATTTCTCTTCTTGGTTTCCCGTGCGGTTATGAGATCACCATGTAAACTAAACCAATCCCTTCTAATGGATTATGTTCAAAGTAAGCTTTCACCACATGATATAAATAGAATAGATCTACTCTATCTATAATGTGCAATAAGTCCCATAGTCTATTAAAAACTTTGAAGCTTTCATCTTCTTTATGAAAAATCATATAATCTCCATCTTTGGTTTTCACAACTTCAAAAGCACTAATACGTGATATGTTCATCTTCATGTCGACATCTTCTTTGAATATTCAAAATCTACCACTCGAGATAATTCCTTAGTTTTAGGTCACTAGTTTTACAAACACAAGTAATATAGAAAGAGATAAAGGCGATTGAACAAGATCTAACACACACACAACAATAATAAGACCGGTTATGCGTAGAGTGTATGAATGAAAGGTTAACTTGAACAACCAACCCTCAAATGAGGGTTTACAAAATATTTATAGGAGGAAGCTAGGGCAACACTCCTGGTTCCCATCCTTTCTTATATGGGCTTGGGCCTAAGCTTATGGGCCTTCACATAAGCTAGACCTTAAACAAACATAAAGGCCATAATAAAGCTACCTATTACATATGAAATATAAATACTTGAAATCTTGTTTAGGAGTGATTCCAACAATCTCCCCTCAGTATATATGAATGTAAGCGGTGAAGGCGTTGATGTAATAGTAGCTCGGCGTCTTCGACATTCTTCTTTCTTGTGAGAGGAATTGCCTTGATTCGAACAATCTCCCGGTGTAGAGATAGTTATCTTTGAGCAGTTATGCTTTGACGTCATCTTTAACTTTGTTCTTTGATCATTGTTCTTTGTGGTGAAAGTGATAGTATGTTGTTATGCGCATCGATGCGCCTCAGTGCCTTGTTGCTCCGGTGTCTCCGTCATTCTTCAACATGCTCACACGCTCTTTGATGTTGGAATTCAATCTTGATGAAGTTCTTTAAGTCTTTAACTTTGTAGATTCTTTGGTTTGACGAAGAATCATTACATGATTGTGTTGCTTTTGAATAGAACTTCCATTAGTGATGATGTTGGCGTGAGCATGAGAAGAATCGACACGATCATTCCGCTCGGAGCTTCCATAAGAAAAAACATTTCAAGCGGTTAGTAATAAGCGGTTTCCGGCACTTACAAGTTTGAACTTGAGAGTGTTAACGACATAGTGTGAAAACACAACTCTAATTCTTACAAAGGCCGTTCTGAGCTGGAGTCCCACAAGTGAGATAACGCGATGTGCAGAAGTACATCTGATTCGAGATAGTCGTTGAGGTACACGAAGCATCACCTCACGACGTAGACCGTTTGAGACACACTCCGCGTAATCCACGGGGAGTTACAAAGTGACTTCTTTGTCGGTTGTTTGATGTTGACCACGGCGGGAGTTTCCATTCAATCAGGAGGATCACGGATGTGAACCTCTCATAAATGTTCTCGACAGTTGCTAAGATCATGAAGGACTCGATATGAACCAGATAATCTTATTTGTTGATCATCAAGTGATTAAATGTCAAGTGTTCTAAGAGATCTTTTGATGAATCTCGTGGCTCTAGACTCAATAGTGCGTTTTGGTTTTCTGGCGGAGACTAGGGAGAGGTCTCCTTCTTCAATACCGGCGATCTCTAAGAAAGCCAATAGTTTACGTAGGGTTCCTGTGAGAATGAAACAAGCTTCATTGAGAGAAACTTGAGTGGCTAAGAAGGTTTAGTGCATGCGTCCTTTGGGTCCATGACGACTTTTAATCTTCAATACCGGTGTCACTAAGTGACAACCGGTAGCATATGAATTGAACCGGTTATGCGCCCTAAGTTGAATAATCGGAGGCTGTTTCTTTTCACCCTTTACTTTACATTTCTTTTGATTCTTCAACTCCTTCTTTCTCGATTCTCATTTTCTCCTTTTACAATCATTCCTAAGGACTTCTAACACTAACTAATGGTAGTGTCCTTGGGTAGATCCCTCCGACTCTGGCGGATCATAGGGCAGTTATTCCTAACCTTAGTCACCTTATAACTCCATGACTAACCTATGTTGCCATTAAAACCACGGTTTGTGAAAATATCTCTCAAAGGGTTTGTAAATGAAAACATGTTTGAACCATTGTGAGAGATAAGGTTTTGCATAAATACTCCCCTCCACATGTGCTTAATAGTTTTAATGGTTAAATGCACGTGAGAGAAAAAGCGCGCACTTTTGAATTGATCCACTCGAGATAGACAATCCCCATGAGACACGGTTCGTTGCATAGTTAAAGAGTTACATTGTCGACTTTTAGGTGACAACTAGCTCTAATAACTACCTTGAAGGTGTAGACAAACCTCGAAGGTTGTCATACCGTCGAGTTCATGTCTATCAAGAGTTTCTCGAATGGTACTTTCTACTTGGACAAGTCCTTTGCGAGACACGTTTACATTACTAGCGAACTAGCTTGAAATTATTACCCGTCGGGACAAGTCTTTTCGAGTTACTAACAGTTTAGTACCGTCAATTCGTTGGTTAAGTCAAAGGTACCTGATTCATTTGCATTTTGCACAACATATTTCTTATCACACAAATTTTCTCCCCTCAAAATGGCATATAAAATGTTATTTTTGAGCGGTTGACAATAAATATGACCATTTCGAGTGTTGCGGGAAGATGACCACTATGAACAATTTGTGAACAAAGTTTTAATTCAAATACTCCCCTCAACTAGTGATATAAGCGGTTGAGGTTTTGAAAATCATATGGGAAGTACTTGTCTTTTTGAGCAAAACCTTGAAAAATGAAAGGTTTGATAGGTTTTACTCAAAAATAAAAGCTTTCGCTCCTTTTATAAGGATTGTGGCAGGCGTACCACGGGGTCCTTTCTTGACAATTACGGGTTGTACAACATTTATGTGTGCACAAGCCATTGACATATATAATCATACATCCAAAATTTTAATGAAAGAACCAAATCAAGGAGTACCGGGAAGTGCGGTGATGTTCCCGGGAGTGCGAGCAGGCGTTGATAGCGGTGATGTTGATCTGGGTCGACCACCAACAAAACTTTCCAACGTTACAGGCGATCCCTTACGAACAACCGTTCATCAATCATGGTGATGATCCTTCTCACATCCCTCCTCACGAGAATTCCATCGCTTAGGGTTCCCAATTTTTTCATGTATATCCTTCAACGATAAGCTAATCCATCCTAACCATCTTCAAGGTATGATCCCCAATTTGTGAAGTTCACTACACGCCATTAAGCGGTTTCTTTGAAGTTCACTGCGGTAAACAACTCCGAATGGTTTCTTGATGGCGTATATTGAGTTAGGCGATTGATGTCGGGAAGATCAAGCGTTGGAGGAGTGAGGTTGACACGTTTACGATATGATTCAGCGGCAAGGTGAAGATCTTCAACACGTTCTTTGATGACTATCGTCGATGAAGATGAGCGATGACTTGATGAATTCACGTTGTACTTGATTGGAAATTGTCTCATGCGACCTTGAACTTTGGCAAGGTACATGTCTTCAATATCGTTGATGTTCAAATTCTCAAAGTCGACTTGAGAGAATGCATAGTCCCTTTCGTCTTGTCTTTTGACCACAATCTTCTTGAGAAAAGTGTAGTCCCATTTAGGCGATAGACCAACATGTTGGATGGCGCGATACTTTTAATCTTGAACAACGCATGTTGAGACTTACGGACCAAGCGACACGTAGTAGATTCTTGACGTTCCGGCCAATGGTGAATCCATACATTGCATCTTGGTCATATGCTACCACTTTGTCGGAGAACATGTGGGTATACGTTCCTCGATGGCTATACAATCGAGTATATGGCGGCGGGGAATGGAAGTGTCGAGATGTAGCGTATTTCCTTGAACCATCGCCACCGTGTTGAAGAAAATCTAAGTCTTTGTTGAAGAAATGTCGAAAAGGAATCCTAGGTGATCGGGTTGGCCAATGGTAGGTAGAGGTCGAGACCGATCGGTGTAATATGGAGGATTGTCCCGTTTGGTGAAGTCGATGTTTGCTACAGGTTGAGCCAATCCATGTTATTAGACATGGCTCGAGCAATGTTTTCAAGGTGATATTCAACCTCGATTGCACTTTCATTTGTCTTTCAAAAGTAGGAATGCTTCATTCTTGATGCGCTTCAATTGATTTCGTCATCTTCTTCACGGAAACCTTTCTTGCAAAATCTTTGCATGCTCCAAGGTACTACCGTCTACCAATTCTTGACCTTCTTGAGGGTAGGGAGTGTTGTTAACAAGTGTAGCAAACCATTCAAATTCTTGATTTTATCGTCATCTAGCCATGATATGGCGTCGGTATGAAGCGTCTTCTTCTTCTTTTGAAGGCTTAGATGATGATCTTGGTTTACATCCTTGTTTGGGAGAGGTGGGTTGTTGTTGGGGCTCGAGGACCTCTTCATCGTCACCACCCGTATACTCAAAGTAATCACTGTTTTTGAGTCGGGGTGGTAACTCGGAATCGTCCGAGGTTTATCGATGAAGACCGAGGTGGAGGAGACTTCTGTTGAGAAGAAGTCCGTTGTAGAGGAGGTGGCATCGAAGAAGATTCACCGTTTGCTTGGCGTTTAGATCACGAGTCCTTGTCCTTATCATCGTCATCTCTTGGCGTTTGGGTTGATCGGTGACTCCTTGCATGATGATCGAGTTGAAAAGCAAGTAGACCTTGAAAAATTTAGCTTCATCCGAGTAAGCGTTCGGATCGCTTTGACATTTGCATCACTAGTTTAGCGATTAACTTTCAGTTCGAGAGATCGACTTCTTTGGCCATTGTATGTTTAACCAATGCGGCGATGTTAGGGGTGAGTTATGCGGAAAATACTTCTCTAGTCACACGGGGGCGATGTCGAGAAGAAACTTGTGGGTATGATCTCTTCTTTGTCTTCTCCGGTTCCTTTTGGACTTTAGGAGCGATATCACGAAGGTACTTGTTAGTGTAACCTTGATCATTTCGTTCGGTTCCTCTTTCGATGACTCTTCATGAACTTGAACAAATTCCCTTTCTTTACGCATCTTGTCTTTCTCATCATTTAAGTCTTGTATTTGGTCGACAAACCAATTCGGTTTTACGTAAAGTATGTCCTTCTTTCGACTTGTTGGACGACTTTCACAATTCTTTCATGAGTCGAGAAATCCAAGATTTAGGTGGTTTCTTCACGATTTGGATGATGATTTGGTTGACTTCTTTGATGGTGGTGGTGATGAATGAGATGAAGAGTCGATGATGAGGAGACATGAGGAGACTCGGGGTCCTTAGGAGGTTGAGGTTTCCTCCTTTGAGTGTGTTGGACTATCTAGAAGAAACTTTGTATAATCATCATCGTCATCTTTATTTTCTTTCTCGGACTTCTTGGTTTCGGTTCCTCAAAATCATATCGATAGTATCCTCCACAGGCTTTTGTTGTTGCACAAGAGTGGTGGCACGGATCCTTATCGGGTTGATTAACGCATCGGGATGCGGAGAGGTGGGCGACCCACTTGATCCTCGGGGCCACCCATTTGATCTTTAGCAAATTCTTGACCTTTTGAAGGTGTCGGCGATTTTAAACTTCTTCTGTATGATTTATCCGGTTGCTCTTCTTCTTCTTGAGCTCTCATCATAGGGTACAATTCTTTGAGTCTTCCCTTTTCTTGGACAATTGGAGGACTTGGAGGTTTTGCTCTTGAGGCGGTGCTTGGTTGCGATTCTGAGTAATGAACCTCTTCATACATGTCGGTATCTTGAGCTCTCGTCCACAAGCTTTCTTTGTGGTTCAAGTGTGGGAATAGGTTCGGCTTCCTTCTGGAACAATCCTTTTAGAAGGAGGATTCCTTTTAGGAAACTTCCTTTGACTCACGATACTTGTTGCGCTTCTGCACTTCCTCTTACGGTTCTCCTTACGGTGTTCGAAGATTTTTCGTCGAGATGACCAACTTTGCCTTGTCTAGCGCTTCCGGATACCTTTTATGCGTTTGAGCTTTCGACATCTTGATTAGAAGGAAATCGGCAACCACGACACCTTGTTTCTTTGTAGGCGATTCCTTGATTACGGCGGATAGAATAGGTTCCGTCAACATATCGTGATTGTCGGGGTCATTGAGCCTCTTGGGAATATCGGGATGAAGTCCAAGTGCTCTCGGATCAACAGTTTAGTATATCGATGTAGGGAATCTTTGAGCCAAGCTTGTTGAGAAATGACATCATGTCATCCCAAATCGAGCTTCGATAGCGATGTGTTTCATGTTGACCAATGCCCAAAATATTTGCGGTTCCATGAGCTTAGGATGCTCATAGCCACTTATCGCGACCGAAGCAGACTTGGTGATGATCATGTAGAGAGTTCTCCATGGTTGAGGAATACTCTTAAGCTCTACGTGAGAATGCTTGGTGATTACTCCTGTAGCCTCGTCATAACCGATATCGATTAAGAATTGGAGAGTGAGCTCTTGACGGTGTGGCATATAGTTTGGTTGGATCGACTTGAGAATTAGGAGAACGACCCTTAAGTCTGCGGTGTAATGGTGACTTGTTTGTGATTGAGTCACCGTCGCGTGATCCGTCCTTTGACCCTTTCCATAGTGTTCGAGGCTGTTGGATATAGATCTCGAGGAGCAGTTGCGAGTGAGTGAGCATATTACGATACGGATGAGTCCTCGAAATATCAATAGCAATTAAACACGAAGATTACGAGCAAGTGAGGGTGTCAAAGTCAACACGGAGATTATTCTTTCCTATCTTCATTGGATAGCCATAAGGATAGATATCGACAATGGAGAGAACTTGATGCATCCACATTCATTTGTTCGACCATGTCGTGATGCGAAATAACATTAGCCAAAAGAACCAACATATCGAAAGACATAATGTTAGTCAACGAAGGTCTTATTGTCTAGTTATTGAATGTACGGTGATAATGATTATTCTGAGTCCTAAGTCACTTGTTTGTCCAATAGTCTAATGATGTCGTGAAATGTTTAGTGAGTTAGTTAACTTTAAGTTTTAAAGTTTATGTTATCACTTATTGTTCACAACATATCAAGCGATTAAGTTTATTAGTGACATTATTGGATTCGTGATGATATGATAAGTTTATTAACAAGTTTGTACACGTAACAATTCATAATGAAGGTCCATCCGAGGCTTATGCGTAGCAATGACAAAGTTATGCGTAAGCAAGTGTTTTATCTGGCGTAGTTATAAGCTTACGCGTGGGATCCTATCTTCTGGCGTGAAAAAGTTACAGCGTGGGAAAAGGGGACCTTCGCGTAGATCTTACGGCGTGGCGTATAAAAACCTTAGCGTAAGGTTTACTCGTGAAGTAGACCTTATGCGTGAAAGCCTTGTTCGCATATCCTTCACGGGATCGCGTGGTCCCATGTGTAGAACCTTACGGCGTGGGCATAGCGACTACGGCGTGGGGTAATCCTTATCGTAGAAATGCAAATGACCTTTGTTACGAATTTTAAGCGTAACAAATCACGAAATAAGTTCATCAAATCATTAACATTATCACGAAATATCATTTTAACAACAATTTATGGCAAGAACACATGTCAAGCAGGTTATGCGTAGAAATCCTTACGCGTAGTTTAAAACCCTAAATCTCTGGCGTATGAATTTTAGCCATAGAATTTGCACCAAAGTTTTTCTGGTATGTCATAGATGTTGTGAGAGTATATTGACCAAGTTTTAACACTTAGTTTGCAGTGAATCAAAAATACCCAAACTCAAGAACCTTAAACCCTAATTTCTAATTCTGACACAATTAGTGTTTCTGGGTGGTTATAGAGCATGGAAATCATCAATTTATCATCATATAAACATTACACAACAACCTTTTGACCAAAACACTTCTCATTTGAAAACACCCAAATTCGACTCATAAACCCTAATTTTTACAACGTGTTTACGGGTGTGTTTTGAGCTTAGAAACGATATCATAGATGTTGTTAAAACATTTTGACACATTCTTTTTAACCACAAACACCCATTCTTGATTGGGTGTTCATACGTTCTGCGTGAGACCACTAAATCAAGATTACACGATGTTTTAACCGTTGGATTCGTGTAAAATTTAAAACCATTGTTTAAAATCTTGTTAGGAACATGAAATCACTTACAAATTGATGATCTTAAACACGGTTTTGACGAGCGATTCTTAGGCGTAGGATGTTTTAGGTTTTGAGTAATAAATGAGAAGTGAAATGTTAGGTGGAGGATATTTTTATTCAAAATATCTTTAAGGTTTTGACAGTTTGGTCCCTCCACTTTTCCTTTTTCAAACAAAGCCTTTTAACTTCCATTTATGTTACCAAACAAAGATTTTTAGGAAAGAAACTTGACGACACTCCCCTCGACTTAAGAAATAATGAAAGGTTATAAATTTAGTCAGGGTGTCATTTAACGAAAATTCACCACCATTGTAAAATGAAACAACGAGATATGAAAACATGCAAGTACACGAGATGTTTTGAAGCAGTTAAGTGAAAATTTTCTCCCCTCAACACTTGATCGTAAAAATCTTGAATTTTGAAGGATTACGGTGTTGAAGGAAGAAATGTACTTGCCATGTTGAAAGATTATAGATTAGAAGAATATTTTTGTTGTTTTATAAGATTTTATATTTTTGTATTTTGTTTTGAAAAATTTATTTACAAAAGATGTTTTGGTGTTTGACGGGTTTTAAAATTGTTTTAAGAGGTCATCAATTCCTCTTGAGTCAAACACCTCATACCAATCCGGTGGACCAACTCATTAAACCTAGCGGGAGGCAAGGCTTTGGTGAGAAGATCGCCAATTGGTATTCAGTACCCATAAAGTATAATTCAACGGTACCACATTCCACGTGGTCCTTGATGAAATGATAGCGAAGATCGATGTGCTTTGATTTGAGTCTTTGAGCGGGTTGCGAGATCGCAATGGCACTCCGATTGTCGCGATACATCGGGATTACATCAAATCGTAACCATAGTCTTTGAGTTGTGTTCTCATCCGGATGACTTGAGCACAACATGCGGACATGGCTACATATTACGCTTGGTTGATGACGATGATGTACAATCCTGCTTCTTTGATTGCCAAGACACGGTTTATCACCAAGAAATTGTAGAGCTCTGAAGTACTTTTCCTTGAGTCTAAGCATCCTGCGTGGTCGGCGTCTGGCGATTAGTTCAAAACGAGAATCCTTGGATACGGATCCCAAGTTAATGGTTCCCTTGATGTATCGGAGGATTCTTTTAGCCTCGAGAGGTGGGTTTCGATTGGTCGCGACGATAGCGGGAGCATAGATAAGCGGCAAAGACAATATCAGTCTGCTGCTGTTGTTAGATACATGAGAGACCCAATAATACTTGGTATTTGGTAGGGTCAACTAATTTCCCATGTAAATCGACATCTAGCTTCTTGGTATGAGTCATTGGTGTGGCATAAGTATCACGGTTTTCATTCCAAATTTGTTTAACAATTCAAGGGCATATTTGGGTGACTCGAGAAAATACCACGGGGTGATTGATGAACTTGCGGTCCTAGAAAGAGCGTAAGTTCACCCATCATGGACATTTCAAAATTTTTCTTCATTAGTTTTGCAAAAGCGATTGAAAACTTTTATGTGTAGACCCAAAATGATGTCATCCACGTAAATTTGAACAATTAAGATATGTGCCCGTGATATTGTATAAAAGAGTTGGGTCAACCGAGCCTTTGGTGAAATTATTGGCAATGAGGAAAGATGATAGCTTATCGTACCATGCAGGGGCTTGTTTGAGACCATAAAGAGCTTTGTTCGGTTTGTAGACATGGTTCGGGAACTCGGGATCAACGAATCCATCGGTTGGTGACATAGACCGTTTCTTTAAGTTGTCCATTGAAAGCGCCGTTTTGACATCCATCGATGAACCGTCATATTCATATGAGCTGCGAGCGAGAAATATCGAACGACCTCAAGGCGAGCAGCGGAGCAAAAGATTCTTCAAAGTCTATTCCTCTTCACGGCGATAACCCTTAGCAACTAGGCGTGACTTGTTTGGATGGCGTTCCTTGACATCAATTTGTTTTCCAAATCCATTTTAGACCAATGGCGTAGACCCTGTTGGTCTTTCAACGATTCCATACTTCAAGGCGTTTGAATTGGTTGAGTTCTTCTGCATGGATTCAATCCGGTTGTCTTTTGTCATTGCGTCTTTAATGTTTTAGGCTCAGTTAGCGGAGCGGTGAGTGCATAAATGCAATGTTCACCATCGTGTGAAGGCGTTGTCTCGTAACGGTTGGTTGATTCGGGTTGCCAATAATGTTAGCGGAGGATGGTCTTTTGTCCATCGGTGTGTAGAGGTTGATGTTGGTATACATTGTGCGATTACGAGGATTCAAATGGTTTGTTGAAGATTCCGCGACATCAGTGCGGCGATCTCATTAGCAAGCGGGTTGAAGAACGCATTTGGATCAAAATCTGCGGTGGGGTACTTCATTGAGAATATCATCAATTTGGTTCATCATTGTTGGGCGGTGTGTTCAAGCTGTTGTGTTGGAGTCAAGCGGTGTAGGTGCATCTTCAACGATGGTTGTTGTAGCAGTGTATCGGTATAGGAATATTATCGGGTTGTGCGGTGAGCAGTGGATACACACGAGCACGTTCATCAATATCGTCACGAGCGGAGGAGCAAATAACCTTTCCATTTGTTGTGAGTTAGTGGGGGCTTTGTTCGGTGATGATGGGGTTGAGGAAGTTTAAGCGGTTGTGACGGGTTCTAAGTTGTTATACTCGAAGCCATTTCCGTGAGTTCATCAAAATGAGCATGAATCGTTTCCATTACCTCCTTGGTTCGACGATTCAGTTGGAAACCTTTAGAATTGTCACGATATCAATAAAGACTCAATATCGACTTTGGCTTTGAGCTTTCCAAAATCATCACGATCATTATTCGGATAGCAAAGGGATCCAAATACATGAAAGTGTTTGAGGTTCGGTTTATAGTTGTGGACAAGCTCGAAAGGTGTTTTGTTGTGGCGTTTGTGATCATAGAGCGGTTTGAGTATAGCATGCGATGAATCGACACGCGCCCATAAGTGTCTGGAAGTTTAGCATTGATTAACATTGTTCTTGCGACTTCCACTAACGTTCGGTTTAGTCTTTCAACAACTCCGTTTTGTTCGGTGTGCGTGCAATAGATGTTTGATCTTTGAATTCCCACTTTCTCATAGAATTCACGAAGGGTTTTGTTAACAAATTCGGTTCCTTTATGCATTACGATTATCACGGCGGTGTTGCGGGCTGAACACATATTTTTGAGAAAGGTGATGATCATTTGTGGAGCTTGGTCTTTGCTTGAAGAAAGTAGACCCAAGTCCATCGTGAGTAGTCATCAACAATTACTAAGATGTAGCGTTTGCCATTGATCGTTTGCAGCGCGCGGGGCCACACAAATCCATGTGAAGAAGATGAAGCACATCTTTGAGGCTGTGTTCCACCTTTGAAGGAAAATGAGCACGAGTGCTTTTCCCTTGTTCACGGTGAGCAAAGGTGATCTTTTGAATCTAGGAATCGTGGGAGTCCTTCAACTAGTTTGTGTCGAGCAAGGTTGGTGATGGTTTGAAAGTTTAGATGTGAGAGGCAGCGGTGCCATAGCGAGGATTTTGTAGATGTTGCCTTTGAAAGTAGCGGATGGGAGAGGAAGCAACCATGTCTTGCATAGAGATAGTGTAGAGACTAGAATTACGAGAGCGGACATAAGGTCATTTCCTTGTAGATCACGAATGAAACAAGTTTTCTCCACAAAAGCAACCTCCAAATCTCCATCACAAAATTGACCTCTTGAAAGCAGTTGTGACCGAGGCCTTCCACATAGTAAACCTGCGATTTCGATGTTCCCATTGACATAATCTCCGTAGCCCATGATAGGCTGCAGTGATCGTTCCGAACACAGCGGTGCCAATGAACTTTGCAATAAAGTTTGATAACAGTTTAAGGTTGCTGTCATGTGTCGGGAACATCCGCTATCAACAATCGAGAGAATGATCATATCACACGCATTACACAGGGCGACACGGATGGAATAGAAGTAGATGTGGAACCCGAAATGTTAGAGGGTTCGAGCGGTATATTAGACATACACACATTAATAATTTTAGGCATCCATTTAAATCCTAGTGTGTTATATATCCATTTACGCCATCTATAACTACTCTTTGCTTTAGTCTTAGTGAATGCACTAGGTGGTACTACATTCTTAGGAGGTGGCTGGAGCTACGGTGTGACAATGTTTGCCTTAGAATCTAAAGAAGGCGGTCTACCAAGCACGGACTTAGAATGATTAGTGGGCCTAGAGATATTCCGATTCTTAGGATTCCGTAATCGAGAGATTATAGCTTTAGCAACACATTTGTCATGACAATCGAATTCATACTCTTCGACAAATAACACAAGGTGCATCGGTGAATATCAAAAGTACTTAACGGTTTAGCATTCGTTACATCACTATTTCTATTACATTTGCGGACGTAACATCTATAGTGGAAGCAACATGAGTCTTATTCGAGTCCTAGGGTGTTCTTCTACTTTAGCATTCCTTATTGATCTTTTCTTAGGTCATGACTTCCTATTCTTGATTGAGTGCTCTAGGTGTGAAGTGCGGACGTTTGGAAAAGATGCAACTATTCTGTTTGATGAGGGAAACACATTAGCAACTTGTGATTTGGCGGTAGGAATTCTAGGTTCACGATTACTAAGTGTGGTGGTGCTAATCTCTTAATCACGGTGGCGCGGAAGTTGTTCATACTTTCCTAACATTTCTCTTAACTTAGAGATAGTGTGAATCAAATCTTGATTTTCGAGCGAATATTACCGACAAAATTCATGACTTCTCTAGTGTGAGCAAGATAGTGATCAAGTTCGTTTGATGCTTCATGACGAGTCTTATTGAGCAAATCAAATATGACACCATATTCTGTTTAACTTTTGAAAGTTCTTGTTCATATTTTGAGATTTGACTTTTCAAAGACACGTTTTGATCATCCGGTTGCTCAATTTTAGGATCGAAGATTTTGCACTCAAGCGGCGATTTTCTTTTGAAAACTAAGTTGATGATTGTGAATATCTTTTCACACCAATGAAGGCGACGTTTTGCATTGTAAATTTCATTGAGTAATCGTTTATTTTCGACTTTTAAAGACTCGATCTGAAGCACATTATCGGTGTTCTCAATGATTACAACATTTTCAACAATATCGGAGAGATATAATCGGATGCATATGGCAAAGAATAGAATAACACAACATTATGGATATCGGCCGGATAACATCTTCCAAGAGTCGATCAACATCTTTTCTCAAGAGTTTCTTTTTGCGTTTAGTATTAGAAATAGATGTTTACATTTTCTCAAAACACCTCATTACCCAAGTTCCTTATGAAAATCCTTTTCCCGAGCAATTGCACAACTTTTCAAGTTTTAACATTAGGTAAAGATTTTTACGAAAAATGTCTCTTTGTTCTCGCGCGGAGCGATTGAAAATGTTCAACTTTGATTTGAGGCGATATTCTATCTCATGTTGTAAAATTTTGAGGTCGACCATGAAAATGTCAAAATATCGAAGAATTTTTCGATTTTCGGGTTTTGAGTTTACTTCACTAATGGAAGGTAAAGGACCATAAGTTTGTGCAAAATCATTTTGGGATTAACATTAGAAGACTCGGTGTTTTGATGATAACCCTTGGTGTGTTAGAAGAATCCGTTGGTGTGTGAAAGTGACCGCGTTTTATAATTAAAGGTTTGTTGTAAACAACGTTTTTAATTTTGATCGACTCTCGTCTTACGCATCTAATTCCTCTTGACGATGATATTCAACAACACTCATATGATATTATCAATTTTGTATTACTTTGGAAACTTGAGGAGTTGGTTTGAATGTTTTTAGTGAAAGCTTTGGTTTATGTCGGCTAGATTTTTCCATATCCTTTTGGATTGGGTTTTAAGGTAAACTTTTCAATAGTCATTCTTGATTCACCATGTTTGTAAACAACAGTTTTAAACTCTTTAAGTTTGTTTTGCAAGCCGATAATTTCTTCAAGAAGGTCATCTACCGATTCGTTGAATGCTTTTTGTATCGGAGAAGCTGTTTTGACAATTTAACAACTCGACCTTAGCTTTTGATTTTCCAAGGTGAGGCGTTAATTTGCTTTTTATGTTCATGTTTGATTGTTCTAATTCGAGACAACAAAGCATTCTTGAGGCGGCTAGATCACGCATCTGTCTCTAAATATTTTTCGTTTTGATGAGATTTTGCAAAGCGGCTTCAAAACCTTTTCACGGTTTTCTTGAGTTTTGAAAAAGTTGAGTTGCATTTGTAAGCATTCAAAATCCTTGGTTAGCGATGCATTTTACTTTTTAAGGTTTGATTTAATGCAACACATTCGACAATTTGGGATTGTTGGTCTTTAAGTAACAGAACAAGATCGGATGAGGCAAAGGTTCATCGTGTTCAACGTGAGTCACAACATGATCATTATTTAGATCCTCAAGTATAACCACGGAGTCAATTTGATTATCAAGGAAACCATAAGGTCATCGGATCGTCAAATGTAACTACGGGGTTTATTTAATCGTCGAGAATGAGATGTAGATGACTCATTTGAACATTACGGCCGTCTTGGATTCGAATATTGATGGAGATATTAGTTCGAGATATGATGATGGTTTGTTCGGTGCACGAGACAAGCCATCGATGTCATCTCTGGGCTGTTTCACTCATGTGTAACTCTTGCATATTAGCCATCAACATAACAATTTGCATTGGCACAAGTCCTCCATATCATCATCAGTGCGCATACGCCATAAAGCTCATTCTTTATGCGTGAGAGATCCACCGACTTCATCCTTAAGAGCCAAAAGTAAAGCCTCTTTGAAATAAGCACGCCCCTAGTCCTTGGCTTTGGGCATGCATTAGCCAGTGTCCTTTCTCATTGCGGTTGTAGCATCTAAGACCATTTAACCGATTACGAGCATTTCCTGTTCCACCACTTGAGCTCTGTTGTTATTCCTACCCACAACATTAAACCCTTGACCACCGCCCATCGGCGACCATAATCACGATTACGAACTTCAACCGTCCATTGTTCTATGACTTGAGTCCGTGTGTTAGATGAGGAGCGAATCGATTGTTGGATTTGTTGGTGTAACGACCAAAAGCATTAGCAATCATCACAAATCCTTGTTGCAATGCTTGAATGGATCGATTTCCTCGATCGCTTCAACGACATATGCTTGAGCATTGTTGTTGTATGGAACCAATTGATTTTGTTGAGGTTGTTCTTTGTGAAGGTGTGTTTGAAGCGATTGGTTGAGTTCTTTGGTTGAGAGGATAATTACATTGAGCATACAAGGCAAGTTGTTGATTATCCGGATGTATTTGTTTAGCAATTTGAGCACGGAGAATCCTTTCGATCAACTTCCTTTTCATGAGGCTTCAAGTAATCGTACAACAATCCATAAGTAGAATGATGCATATTCTTAAGCAGCGGAGAAAAATGACATACTTCTCCCATTCGGGACCAAGACTACTCGGGAACTTAGTATTCACTTTGCAATTCTTGGCATGATGATGTTGTGTTTATCCAAATCATTGATGATGTCGAAAATCGATGATGATAGGACTCTAGTGTCTCTCGGGTTCAATCATGAAGTGTTCATAAGCCAAGTAAATTTTGGATTCCAAATCCTCGATTGAGTCTGAGATCCTTCCATAAGAAGGCGAATATGATCCCACATTTTTGTGCGGTCTTTTGAGCATCAACACTACGAAGAATTGGGTTTGGTAATCCTAAGAGGATGTATTCCATTGCAAGTTCATCGACTTCATAGTGTAGAAGTTACGTAGCATTTAGATGCTGCTTGATAGCAATGTTGGTTTGTTCATCTCTTGGTGGAGCAGCGATTGGATCTCCGGTACAATGACGATGAGGCATCTCAAATGGACCTTCAAGATAACCTTCTTTAAGAACTTTCCATGTGGCTTCTTGGATCACAAAACCTAAAGAACCTTATCACCCATTGATCGTAGTTTCTGGAGTGAGCATTGGAGGTCTATCAGTGATCGACTTCATGAATTGATTGTTGGTGCTTAAAGCTTCACACATCTTTGCAAACCAAGTGGGTTCCTTCATAGTGTTCCTTGATGGATGTTGATTGAAATCATTTGTGTAGGGTTGAACTTGAAGGCTTGGTGGTGTTTGAACCATTTGTGGTGGTGGAATTGCACCAATTTGTGGAGTATGTTCTTGATTAAATTGTTGTTGATAAATAGCTTGTTGTTGATTCCATTGTTGATGTTGTGGAGTTAATTGTTGTTGTTGTTGATGATTATAAGTGTGAGGAAATAGTTAGAGTATGGTGGTTGAGACATGTTGATAAACTTGTGTAGTAAAATGGATCTTTGTAGTCGAATGAACCTTTGTTGATGAAGTGTCCTTAGGCGTAGAAAAGACAAGAAACCAAGTAGCACTTATGCGTAAAAACACCAAAAGTTACGGCGTAACAATAAGGAGTTCTGGCGTGGGATTTAGCTTCTGCGTAAGTAGGATAAAAGCACTAAAGTTATCGTAGACAAAAGTTAGGCGTGAAAGTTAGGCGTGGGATTACCTTGTCGTGAGACCTAAGTTTACGCGTAAAGTGAATCTTATCGTGGGATTTCTGGCGTAAGCTTATCTTATCGTAAGTTTAGGGTTTTGCCCAAATGATCTTTTACACTATCACGGTGCAAAAGATATCCAAAGTCGACGTATTTTCGGACTTATCCAAGTAAGAAAACACGGAATAAACCACGAAAATGAAGATCAAACCAAGGATAATCTTACGCGTAATTTTAGGGTTTCAATACGCGTGGGATTACTCGTAATTTTGATTTTGCCCAAATGTGTTTCTAAACCGATTTTTGTTATGGAATAGCTTCAATAGTACCAAAAGAACACAAAAGTGTGAAACTTGATGTACAAAGCGCTAAGCGGGTTCTGCGTGAAACGACACCCAAGAACAAAAACAAGTTCAAAAGCAATGATCCACGCGTAAAGTTTGAAACTTTTGCCAAAAACAAGTATTTTAACACCTTAAAACATTGAAAGTACAAGAATCTTGGATTAAAAGTGTAAAAACAAGTTTTAAGCGAACCAAAGTATCAAGGTTAGTTTTAGGCGTGGGACCAAAACCACTTCAAAAACAAACACGATTCACCCAACTAGTAGGCGATTGATACCTTTGTTAGGTCACTAGTTTTACAAACACAAGTAATATAGAAAGAGATGAGGCGATTGAACAAGATCTAAACACACACACACATAATAAGACGGTTAAGCGTAGAGTGTATGTGAAAGAAAAAACTTGAACAACCAACCCTCAAATGAGGGTTTACAAAATATTTATAGGAGGAAGCTAGGGCAACACTCCTAGTTCCCATCCTTTCTTATGGGGCTTGGGCCTAAGCTTATGGGCCTTCTACATAAGCTAGACCTTAAACAAACATAAAGGCCATAATAAAGCTACCTATTACATATGAAATATAAATACTTGAAATCTTGTTTAGGAGTGATTCCAACAGGACCTCTGAATAAATCACTTCTTCTTGCCATAAAAGTAAAATCTTTGCTTGTTGTACAATAATGGAAGTAAATCGGTGGGTTTCGGTACATCGACAAGTTGTTTGTTCAAGAAAACTTGTATAAACACAGGATACATTAACCATTTTGATCCATGATTGATGTGAGAAAGTATGCCATCGAGAATCACCTTGAAAAATTAAAACACGATCATAGCCAATCCCACCATAGCGGATGCTATATTTGACCCAAACTGCTCCCAAGAAGTACTTTTAGCACTAATACAATGTAGTAACACATGTATTAAAACTTCCATTGAGGACAAAATAGTTGTTTCGAAAAGTTTGTTACATTAAAGACCCTTCCTAACCAAGATGTCCAAAAGTTTCCCAAATCAACTCCTTAGTAAAACGAATAGCCCCATCATCATCATTAAACAACAAGTCTTCTCTAATGGAGGCTTGAGAATCTTCACAGCTCTTCCAAAGAATCGTAGCTCTAATATAAAATTCATCATTCTCCATATTATCCCTTGCGGAGCTCCAAAATTCTTGAATCCAAGGTTCAATGATATCCGCTCCACTAAAAGAGCATAACCGATTGGCGACCAGTGAGATAATCAATAATATCATGAAACGCCTCATTATCTTCGCTTTGTCTAAATTGGCCACCATATTGTGCTTTGAAACAGATAGGTCGATTAAGCCATTGATGATTATGTAAGCACAATAAAATTGGAATCGAATAAGAATGAGAGAAATATGGAAAAGATGCTAAGGTAGTAATATAAGAGGAAAATCGAGAAAGTAGTTATTTATAGGTGAGATTTGAAAATCACGACCCATAATAAAATTACAGTTAGCATTAATTACCCTCAATATAAGCGTTGGAGCAAGATTGCTAATAAGACAAACAAGATTTTCCACGTGTGCGATGCTTTCAAAGCGGTACTTTCCAAGCGGTACTTTCGGGAAAAGCGTTGATTTGCCAAATTCTTACAGATAAACTAAGTATACACAAATATCCTCCCTCGAGCAATGCACAGGACTATACTAACACCGAATAGTCCTCCCTTAAATGCTGATTTCGATGAGTTAATCATGCCAATGCTTACCACCAGTGATTGAATCTTGAAACATCAAATCCTTTGGTGAGTAAATCACTACATTATCATCATGTGAACCTTAACCACATTAATGAGCCTATGCTCATAGCAATCTTTGATAAAGTGATGCCTAATCATGTGCTTGGTCTTGGAATGATAAACGATTCTTCACAATACAAATGGTACTCTCATTATCAATATTGATAGGAGTATTTTTGAAATTGAACCCATAGTCCAAGAGTTGATTACGCATCCACAAAACTTGTCCACAACAACTTGCGAGAACTACATATTCACTTCGATGAGGATGTTGTTGCAATTGTTTGTTTCTTACATTGCCGTGACACTAACCTTCTTCCAAGATATTGGCATCCTCTAGTGGTGGATCTTCTATCATAATTATCACCGCATAATCACTATCCGAAAAAGCTTCTAAGTGAAAAGGTGACTCTTTTGGATACCACAACCCCAACTTAGGTTGTTATTTTAAATAACGGAAGATTCTTTTCTTTGCATTCATGTGAGAAATCTTTGGTGAGACTTGATATCTTGCACATAAACAAGCGCAAACATGATGTCGGGTCTTGATGCATGAAGATACATAAGAGAGCCAATCATTGATCTCAGATAACTTGACTTCAACAGTTGTCTATCTTCATCTTTGCCCAATGAATTGATAGATTTAATAGGTGTAGTGCTGATCTTCATATCATCAAAATTGAACTTCTTAAGTATGTATGTAACATACTTGTCTTGACTTATGAAAATACCTTCCTTTGACTGTTTAACTTGAAGTCCCAAAAAGAATTTTAACTCTCCCATTGAACTCATTTGAAATTCTTTCTGCATCAACTGCTCAAACTCCTTAACCATGGACTGTTTGGTAGCCCCAAAGATAATATCATCAACATAGACTTGAACTAACATGATATCCTTCTTGTCTCTCTTGATAAACAAAGTCTTGTCTATAGCTCCCCTTCTGTATCCATGTTTCAATAAGAATGTAGAGAGTCTCTCATACCAAGCTCTAGGTGCCTGATGAAGGCCATAAAGAGCCTTAACCACCTTGTAGACTTTTTTTGGGTGTTTTGGATCTTCAAAACCAGGAGGATGTTTGACATATACTTCCTCTGTAATCTTGCCATATAAAAAGGCACTCATGACATCCATCTGGTAAACTTGAAATCCCATATAAGAAGCAAAAGCAAGAAATATCCTAATAGCTTTTATTCTTGCTACAGGAGCAAACACTTCATCATAATCTACTCCTTCTTCTTGTCTGTAGCCTTGTGCTACTAACCTTGCCTTATTCTTGATAACATTACCTCTTTCATCTCTTTTGACTCGAAAACCCATCCGGTTCCAATAACTTTCTTTCCATCGGAAGATCACATAAACCCAAACTTCTTGAAGTTTAAATTGAAGAAGTTCTTCCCGCATAGCTTCAACCCGCTTTCTTTAGTCAAAGCTTGAGCAATGTTCTTGGGTTCCTCTTGAGAGATAAAACAAGTAAATAGGCGGGTTTGATGGTCCTTATGATTCACCCGATTCGTTTGTAGACAAAGCTAAGTAAAGCATTATGAGGTTTAGTAAAACTCTTAGCTTTGTGTCTTGTCATCACTCCGTAGTAGAAGGACCAATGATTTGATCGATAGGATGATTCTTATGAATCCTTAAGATTGGAGCGTGGAACTCCATATGCATCATCCAAGTTAGTTAAATCAAGATCTTCATTGGAATCGAGAAAATACCTTCATCTGCAAACTCATCATCGGTTTCCTCTAATCCGAGCATGGTAGGATCATCCAAATCATCTAAAATCATCATCAGTGCAACAAGATTTTGGTGAAAATCTTGTCCAAATCTTGTGAGAGTACTCTGCAGTCTTGTTCTTCTTCTTTGCCTCTTCATAAGCTCTCCTTTGTTCATCGGTGTAAGAATGTGCTAATACATCTTGAAGAAGCATCCGATTAAGTTCCTCTTGGATAGATTGATCCTCGTGAGATAATGAGGATTGTGGTGCAACAATACTTTGTTTTGGAGTATCGATACTTTTCTTGGGAACATCGATTTTGTTTTGGACTAACAGGATCTTCATCGTGGCATCATCCGGTCTAATATGAACTCCATGAACAACATATTGTAAATCTTCTCTATTGTGCATGTGTTGATTTTCTTCTCTAATGTGTACATAATTCATTGAAGGAGTTAAAACCTCAAGATCAAACATCCAATCGGGTCCTTTACCTTTCTCATTGTCTTGATCTTCTAAAACTCAACATGAAGACAATCTTGAATCTTCTTAGTAACTATGTTGTATACTCTAAAGCCTTTCTTGTTAGTGCAATAACCCAATAAGTATCCTTCTTCCGACTTGCCATCAAACTTCCCAGTTATCAATGGTGTTTAAAATAGTAAGAGGGCATCCAAAAGGCTTCATAAAACGAATGTTGGGTTTATTGCCCATCGACAATTCATAGGAGTCTTCATCCGTGGTTTGGTGGTGAGACTCATAAGTACATAGCAAGCATTGCCACGACCCGCCCGAATTGAATAGGTAGATGGGAATCACTAGCATTGTTCTTGCTTGCTCAATCAAAGTCCTATTCTTTCTCTCGCAACACCATTTTGCTGTGGTGTTCTTGCAATGCTAAACTCCTCTTTATGCCTTTGTTTGCACAAAATTCATCCATAAGTTTGTTCTTGAATTCGGTTCCCATTATCACATCTAATACCTCTAACCTTGAGTCTCAATTAGTTTTCAAGAGCTATTATGAGTGTCTCGAATAGCATCAAAAGTATCATCTTTAAAACCCAAAAAGAAACCCAACCGAATCTCTCGCAATCATCTCGTAACAACCAAACAAGACTTTTTCTTGTTTAAACTTGCCACGAGACAGTCCAAACAAATCCATATGTAACGACTCTAATGGTTCTCTAATAGTTCTCTCCTCAAGCTTCTTGCGAGAAGCTTTGTGTTGTTTACCCTTCTTGCATGCCAAGCATGATTGATCATTCTTGTAAGTCTTTGAAGGTAAACCTCTAACTAGATTGCCTTTGACCAGTTTGTTGATATTCTTGAAATTAACATGGCCCAATCTTCTATGCCATTGATGTGCCTCTACAGATGTTGCTTTAGCCACCAAACAAGTGGCTCTTCCATAAGAATGTAGACTCTTCATGTCTAAACTATACACATCATTTGTCCTTGGTACTCTAAGGACTACTAATTCATCATCAACGAGCTTAAAATCGAGGGAAAGGATGAGACATTCTCGTGTCGATGAATAACACAGGATGCTTTTATCACAAATTTGAGAGACCGATAACAAGTTGAACTTAAGCTCCTTCACATATCTAACATTCTCAAAGTCTATTAGCACCGCTTTGATAGTTCCTTTCCACTGTAATTCTTCCTCCATTGGGATCATTCCCAAATGCAACTCTTCCTCCAAGAATATTTCTAAAATCAAACAGGATCTCTTTGTCTCTGTCATACTTCGAGCAACCACTATCCACAATTAGATGATCTTTAAGCTCCTCTTCCGGGTTGCCACGCACATAAAGAAAAGAGTTAGTGATTTTTAGGAACCCAAGCCATTCTTGACTTGTGTTCCCTTGTGGAGTTACAAACTCAAATTCTTTGAGTATGTAATTCCCACTATCTTTCAAATGATGATCTAGAATTATCTTTTGATCTTTAGCATGTGGATTTTCAAAACTTTACGGTTTTTCAACATAAATCTCTTTTACAAGATTATTAGCTTTTTCTTGTATCACAAAACATCGATTCACTTTTGTTGAAAGTATTGTGTATCCCTTAGCGGTACTTTCTCTATTAACCCATTCGGTTTAACACGTGGTTCTGTGATCTAGATCCCTATGTGAATTGTAATACCTTCTAGGTTGATAGTGAGATCTCCTAGGATTCCTATTCCAATTAGTGTGATCGGTACCTTGTTTTGGTTGAGCGATGCTGGAAAGTCTTGTGAGATCTTGAAGGTTTTGAAAAAGGTCTTATCGATGTGGGTATCTATGATGCGGTGTGAAGTTTCGTGATTAACCCTATTTGAATTATTCCAAACTGGTTTGTGCTCTCTAGATTTGTGGTTGGCGACCGTTCTTTGGAAATTTGCTAAGGTATTACGAGTGGCGTTCACAATCCTTGATTAAATGAGTAGGATTAAAACACACAAAACAGTTTTGACCCATACTTCAAAGTGATTTCTTCTATGTCTATGTCCAAAATTATTTTGCCTTCTTGGTGAATGATAAAAGCTGTTTTGACCAAAGTTATCCCAAAAGGTTTAGCGAGACTGTTTTGAAAAGGTTTTTCCGATGGTATTGCTTGTGGAGCAATACTTTGATTTGAAGGTCTTGCTTGATTTTGAACATTATTTTCAACGACTTCTTTGGGTTTTTCGGATCTAGATTGAGCAACAAGCTTCTTCCTAAACTCTAGACTATCTACTCCAAATGAGAAACATCGGGCCTAGAGGGTTGATGAATGCCGATGGAATGAGGAACAACATGATAACCATTATCTTTCTTATACTCGGGAGGTGGTTCACTTATTGAGTCCTCATTACTAGATGTATCTACATAGTTAATGAGTTCATCATCACTAGTGGTTATGTCCTCAAAATCACCTACATCCCGATCACTAGGTTGGTTTTCTTCGTGTTATCAAAGTTCATACCAAAACCTAAGCCGGTTCTAATGTATGCTCTTCTTTGTTTTCAACATAATTAACATGTGACGACTGCACTCTCCCCAATGACAAACTTAGCTAACAAATCATCTCTTTCCTTAGTCAATTTCTCAATTTCAAGAATTTTACAGCTTTAATTTCCATTCACTTAGTTTTAATTGGTAATCTGTTGTTCATATTTTTCACCCAAGCTACTTCATTAGTTTCATGTGCTAAAATTTTGGCTTCCATAGATTCTAGGGTTATTTGATAACCAGCTACCTCAGACCTAGCCCTAACACAATTATCTCTTTCAATCACATAACTGTTAAGTATTTTTTGATAAAAATCATAATAGTTTGAGCATACCTCAAAGATAGGAGACTGAATTGGTGAAGTAGCCACCATTGCAAGAAGAACAGGATCATCTTCACTTTCTTTGCTCCAATCAAATCCTCCAAAGCCATCATCGATTCCAAAGCGGCATGTTCGGGTTCTTCATTAAAAGCGATGCTCTGGTCCAATGCTTCCACTTTTCTTCAACTACATCTTCCATCGCTACCATGCAATGAAGTCAACGGTTCATCATCAAACTCTTCACTCACCAACTTCGATAACTTCTCTTGAGCAACCAAAGCATTTGTTTCAATGGTGGAATTTCTTTGAGCTCAAGTTTTGGCTTCTCGGATGTCATGTTTGCTGATACTTAGCAAATCTACACTCCTTGCAAAGTGACCGGTCTTTTGACAATTGAAGCATTCAATTTTGGATTTGTCAAAAGTTATTCCTGCTTTGGTTTGAAATCAATGCTTTTACTGCCTTCTTCATGTACTTTTGATCCTTGCGGTGATCATAGCAACTTGCCACCGATATCAATTTCTTCAAGTGCATCTTCTTCAATCATGCTAGATCTTCTTCATAAGTGGCGTAAATTGGCTTGTTGTGCAAAGAAGGAGCACACAACTTCATCCGAGTGCATAGTGGTAGGTGGTGGTGCTCTTGAGCATATGAAGGGGTTATAAGCAGTGCTTTGAGAAACAAGATTTGAGGAAGCGATGATTTTGACTAATACCGCCCTTCTTTCGAGATGATAGAAAAGCTATCTTGTGAGACTTGGAATTTGTTTGACCACTCATCTCAAGCTTATACCCCTTGATTGATGATAGAGATCATTAAAGTCCATGACATCCAAACCTTGTTGTCCTCTCGATCATTATAGCAATCACATGCCATGTAGATGGCAAACTCATTAGAAACTTCAAATTAGCATCCTCAATGATACTTCGCCTTGTATACCTACAACATGTTGAGGAGATTTTGAAACTGTCATATGCGACATCAAGACTTTCTCTTTCACCCACTGTGAAAGTTTCAAACTGCTGTTTCTTGACAAATTTACGTACATCTTCTTAGAGGCTTCATTCCTCCAAATCTGGTCTTGAGAGCGACCCGAGTCTGCTTAGCATCTTTAGCATCATGAAATTTGAGAAGATGACCATCCGGAATGGCGGATAAGAGAATGTTTAGTGCCTTTTCTTGATTCCTTAGGGTTCTTCTTTGGTAAGACGCCTTGTGCTTTAGGTTGTCCAGAATATCAATGGGTTCTCGAACTACTTCATTCCATTCACAATTACATTCCATAGAGCATGGTGCGTAATGGCAATATCTTGCCTCATCTTTATGCACCGTAGATCATATTCTCCTTCTTGATTATTGGAATTACGAGTGAGGTGATTGAGGGTGGTGGAGCGACTTGATCGACATCTTGAATATTGTTGAAGTAGAGTTTCTTCCTAGTCGAGTTTCCACACAAGCTCGATACCACTTGTTGGATCGATATACTTTAATCAAACTAACTTAACTAGCTTGTTAAGGTTTAACAACCTCGGATAAATCCTAAGTTATTAACAAAGAAACACCGAGCAATCTTTATCAAGTGCGGAATTTACTTAACAAAGCTAAGAAGAATAACTTTTATTATAAACTCTAAATCTTCTTATTATAAAGATACTCTAAACAACTCTAAGATTATCGAACTTCTCTAAAACACTAAATAACTTGTGAATTAAGTAAACTCTAAAACTCATAGACTCGTACCTCTAATGCCAATCTAGGAGTCCTTTTATAGGCTCAAGGATATCCTAGTCGGTTTACAATTTGTATCCGTATCGACAAGTAATCTAAACATAGAACATTCTAGAGTTACAATACTTTCCATAAACGAATATAACAGTTCTTTGTTCTTGCAAGATTTTGACTTCATAGTGCAAGATGCTGACTTTGTCTTTAGCGATGACTTTGACTCTTTGACTTTTTCCAAGATTTCTGCGACTTCGGTACATTCATATCTTGATGCTTTCATATCTTGACATTTTCATATCCCAACACCGCGTGACAACTGGCAAATTTAGGGAGTCTATTTTAGGTAACCGCATTACGTTAAATTAAACTGATTTTTGCCTTTAACACTATTTTATAAACCATGACTTGATTTTATATCGTCGATTGGTTTTTACGGTTTATTTTATTATTAAATGAGTTATCGTATGCGTTTTAACTCTATTTGTTAGGCACTATTCGATTCGGCACTAGAAAAGCCTAAAACAAGAATTATTGTAACTTTTAGACCGTAACTCGAAAATTGACAAATAAATAGTCAAAACTTGTGGAAAAACATGAGTAACGATGCTGGGAAGTTAAATAAATGTAGTGGGACACTCGGGGGACGATATGTGAGCTCGGGAATGGGTAAACGAGATAGATACGAAAAGTTTCAACCCGAACCCTCCTCTTTTCCCACCTAGTCGGCGCTCCACTCCACCAAAATAATTATTTTTAGGTCCCTAGTGGCCTAGTATATAATCCCCACTCAAACCTCATTTCCCCCATCTCTTTCTCTCACTAGAAAAACACACACACAACTTTATCTCTCTTGTTTCTCTCACTAAAAACCCTAAACCACCACCTTCATAAAATCCGGCCACTTTCCGGCCACCACCGCCGCCACTCCGGCGCGTCACTATTCACCTCCACCACCAAAAGATAGATCTCTTTCTCCTCTTTCCAACGATATATCATACACTCAATTTGGACTTCATTCACACCTCCAAATTCAAGAATTAAGATTCGTACTTTTAGGGTTTCTAAATATTTCAAAGGGCTTTTGCAATTGGTGATTAGATAAGGTAAAGGGAACATGTTTTAAGCTTGTTTGAACAATAAAAAGCCACGAAATGGGTAATTAGGGTTTCGACCTAATTATTATTTTTGGGGCTTTTGGGTGGAACATGAAATTAAAGCTAATTAGTGATGAAATAAATAAGTAATTAGTGTTTGGTACATGTGTGATGCATTAATTTGATGGGTTTTGCATTTTAGGGTTTAGTTGCATGTTCTTGGTTAATGATAGTTGATGGGTTTTGTGTTTAGTTAGTGTTTGGAGCTTGAATGATTAGATTTGAGTATTGTAGATTGGATTTGGTTGTGTTTGGTTCGACAACATGGGGTGTACGAACCACCATGGTCACGTACGTGACCCATGGGTTGGTGTACGTGACCCACTTGGGTCTTGGGTCCGAGTCGGGTCGATTTGGTAGCTTATTGATTGGTTTAGTTGAGGTTTGGATGAGACACGTGGAGCCGAAAAGCTTTAGAAGCTTGTTTGGTTCACGTGGTCTTGACCGCGACCGTGTCATGACCATTAGGGTCATAACATTGGTTTCGAGTATAATTGGTTGATTGATTGGTTGGCGCGATTGTTTTGAGTTAGTTTGGGATTGAATTGCGACGTTATGACTTTTAATTATGGACTTGATATATATATTGTGACTTTGAGCTACGTCGGCGTCACTTTGACTTTTTAGTCAACGGTTGACTCCGACAAAGCCGTAACATGGACTTTAGTATAATTTGGACAATTGATTGATTTAAAAGCCGAGAAGTTATGACTCGTGCTTGTGGACTCGAAACGAATAACGTATGAGATTTATAATGGGATTTGACGAAATATATATATGAAAATGATAATAAAACTATGAAATGTAAATAATAATGGGCTTTTATACCAAAAATATCAATAACAAGATTTATCTTGTTATTTACTAGTTTTAAACGGAAACTAACGACTAAATTGGAAAGGTTTTGTAATAAATAAGTAATTATGGTTTCGAGTACACGTTTATCAATAAATGTCAATTGTGGACATTTAATATTGGATAAGTAGTTATTTATTTGCGTTATGTGTGCATGGGTTACGGATAACCTAGCATTAATATTGTTGATCCACGTGGGTAGCGGACTTATTAGGTTGACGAATCTAATAAGAGCCCGCTAGGTGCGTTGGGTAACCTTATTAATGGGCGACTTATCCTTATGACTCTTTAAGGATACGATTAATTTATGGGATAATAAGCGACACGAGTAAATAAATGAGTTTATCGAGTTGACGAATTCGATAAGGTCTACTATTTATTCCGAATCTTATTGAACTATGGAGTTATCGTTTAGAGGTCTCATTGTGTCGCATGGAGTTATATATTGGTTGTTTGAGTGCATTCATGACATCATATTGAGTCGATACACCCACATGAGGATACCAAACACTAGGATTAATGGTGAAACGAGACGTTTTTGGAAATAAAGGAATGGAATATTTTGGGGTAGTTAACGTTGATTTTGAGGAATATGTATATTAAGTTGATCTACATTAATAGGTTGTGCCGAGTCGATAGTTGTTGTCTTTGTGATTTCATTATCTTACGCTAGTGATATTTGTGCGTTGATTGTGCGTTGATTGCTTGAGGTGAGTTTCATAGCCCCACTTTTATATATACGTTTTAACTACGTTTGAACTATTTTGGAGTGAGAATCATGCTACTATTTTTGGACCGTTAAAACTATTTGGATTTTCTTATATCTTGTTGAGTAGATAGATGTGCGATAGTTGTTGCCTTAGTCTAGGTTTTACCGTGCCTAACTAAGAATGGACTTCTATCTCGACTCTAGCCCGGGTTGGCAAATGTTCTAGAGGTTGCCACGAGCGATCTTGGACTAAGTCGCGAGGGCCCGAGTAAGTGATTATATGATTGGAGATCCGGGTAGGATCGGTGTGAAACGGTATTTACGTATCTAGGTCTTGCATAGCAAATCAACTCTTACATGTCCACTATGATTTTGTTGAACTTAAACCTATGAACTCACCAACAGTGACCTTTTAGCATGATTTCTCGGTATTTGAGAGATGTTTGGATTACTTGATGTGTGGAAGCTTGGCATGGGCGTGGTTCAAGGATCATTTTCGACTGATAAACAATGGGGACCTATTTTGTTAAACTATGTTTTGGGCCTAAAATTTATATCTTCGGATTAAATGTTTAAATATTTGATTTGGGATTGGTTTTAAATGGTTAATTGGTTATCTTTTATTTTACTTGTGTGCGATACCAATCCAAAAAGTAACGCCCCAAAAACTTGATTAAGTCTTCCGCTGTACCGAGATTTGGGGGTGTTACATTAAGTATCCACTTCTTTACTTTTGTTATTTTCATTCAGAGATGTAAACCTTTATGTTTTTCTGACAGTGGGATACCACCGGAGCAGTGGCTCTTTAGGCATACATTTATTGTATTATCTTAGTATTTGTATGTTTTTGGATGCCTTGGTGCTTTGTGTACATCTTGCCTTGCCGCAACAGGGTCTCCCAAAGTAGCATCCGCTAGTAATTTTATGCATTATATCAAACACAACATTGATATTCAAATTGTACCATTGCTCTTTTTAGCACGTTCAAACACTTGGTAAATACACAATGAGTTTGACATGCGTCTGCCGCTGCAGCAGCTGCCAGTGCAACATCTGCCAATGAAGCGCCATGCTTATTCTGTTTTTTATATCAATGCCTTGGTGTTTCGTATGTGCAGTGTTTACAATAACACGGATAGCACCAGAACAAGTATATCCAGGGTTTCCTGGAGTAACATCTGTTTGCCACTCATAGATTTTAACAATTATAGATACACACCACTAATATTAGAATTGTGCCATTGATATTGTCGATGCATTCCAATACTTAGATACACAATACATATTGTGATGCAGCATCTACAGATGCAGCGGTTGCCGATGCAGCATCTGCTCATGTAGCAGTTGTTGACAGAGTGTCTATTTCAATATAATGCATTTACCCTTATATTTTGTAGGTTTAGTGTACCAACATATCTTTGTATTACTTTTATATTTTGATGTAACATCTGCTTATATGCAACGCATATCGATGTAGCACCTTAAAATGGTGCTTTTAATATATGCAGCACTTGGATATCCTTGTGCTACCCTCTCCCTCCAGTGTAGCTACTTACCGGAGAGTAATTACCAGAGCTAAGTAGATGTTCCTCAACCAAAGGTTATACCATCACTCCAGGAGATACATCGTTCCTTTACTCCAAAGGAGACCATGAGCTGACCAGATATGTCACTCAACTAAAGCTTGTGGCATCACTACGGAGGAGACATTGTTCCTCTACTCCGGAGGAAACCATGAGCTAAACATACAAGTTAATAAACCAAAGTTTATAACATCACTCCGAAGGAGACATTGTTTCTCCACTTCGGAGGAGACCATGAGCAAACAGATTGGTTACTCAACAAAAGTTTATAACATCACTCCGAAGAGACATTGTTACTCTACTTCGGAGGAGACCATGAGCTAACCGGATTGGTTACTCAACCAAGTTTATTACATCACTCCAAAGGAGACATTGTTCCTCTACTTCGTAGAAGACCATGAGCTAACCGGATTGGTTACTCAACCAAAGTTTATAACATCACTCCAAAAGGACATTGTTCCTCTACTTTGGAGGAGACCATGAGCTAACCAGATTGGTTACTCAACTGAAGTTTATAACATCACTCTGAAGGAGACATTGTTCCTCTACTTCGAAGGAGACCATGAGCTAACCAGATTGGTTACTCACCTAAAGTTGATAACATCACTCAAAAGGAGACATTGTTCCTCTACTTCGGAGGAGACCATGAGCTAAATAGATTGGTTACTAAAAAAAAATTTATAACATCACTCCGAAGAAGACATTGTTCCTCTACTTCGGATCAGACCATGAGTTAACCGGATTGGTTACTCAACCGAAGTATATAACATCACTCCAAAGGAGACATTGTTCCTCTACTTTGGAAGAGTCCATGAGCTAACCGGATTGGTTACTCAACCAAAGTTTATAACGTCACTCCAAAGGAGACATTGTTCCTATACTTCGGAGGAGACCATGAGCTAACCGGATTGGTTACTCAACCAAATTTTATAACATCACTCCGAAGGAGACATTGTTCCTCTACTTCGGAGGAGACCATGAGCTAACCGGATTGGTTACTCAACCAAAGTTTATAACATCACTCCAAAGGAGACATTGTTCCTCTACTTCGAAGGAGACCATGAGTTAACCAGATAGGTTTCTCAACCAAATATTTCATCATTACTCTAGAGGGGACATTGTTCCTCTACTCCAGAGGAGGTTATGAGCGAGTTACTAACTGTTACATTCATTATTTTACCATCACTCTGGAGGGGTTGTTTCACTAATTCGGAGGAGGCTACGGTCTAGTTGAAGTTTTAGCCATATCAAATATTGCACCATCATTCTGGATGTCAATACCCTATGTAGATCATCACAAGCTCATAAACTAAGTCAAGATGGTTCATCCTTAAGATTTTTAGCAGGCGTTCCTCCACGGGAACCATCTGCTTGTGATGTATCATGGACCAAAGTCCTTTGAGTTGCTTAACTTGCTAACTCAGGAATGTAGTTATAGTGTGTCTACATTCCGCTACTGATGTAGCTAGTCATCTGGTAGCCTATACGCGCGAAAGGAAGGGTGGGTTTTCCCGGCCTTCTGTTGCGGAGTCAATTAGAAAAGGTTGCTCAACCTAACCACCGATGGTACAAGTTCACCATGGGGAACACATTAGTAGGAGTTACCCGTTTGCATTCGGAGGTAGCGAGCCATCCGATGTTATTTGATTGTTTCTTGATAACATGTCCAATCACATAACCTAGACAAAGGTTGTTTTAGCTACCCTGCTTCCTCCCATTATTCATGACATAAAGGCAATAGTTTTTAGCCGGTGCGTAGTTGGAGATCCCAACCTAGAAAAGGAGCGAATAGCCTCTATCTCCTCTTCTAGGAGGTTCCGATGCCTCTGGCTATAGTAGAACTACTCCAACAAGGAAGCACGTAGTTCTCATTCATTACGCCCAGAGGATGAGTCTGCTCATATTATTCCTGATGAGCGCACAACCGAGCATGCTCAAGAGATTAGAGCTATTATTCATGACTCAAAACTACACCTGGGGGAAAGCAGATTTCAGGATCGAAGTTTTTGGGGAGTAAGGAAATATAACTCCTCCGGATTCAATACATGCAGTAAGGCATTAGCTTAAAGTTAAGGTTCTAACATTCAGGTGCTAATGCTCTTTAGGCGATTATGAGCTCTCTCCCAGAGGTGAGATAAGACATTCACCTATCAATAACCAGAGGATGTTTCGAAGAGAAGCTGGCTTAGAGGCCCATCATGTCAAGGTATTGAGTGCATACTTTCATGCCTTTGCATACTAGCTCTTTACGGATCATACCCCTAAAGTTGGGTATTCGACCACCCATATGTAAATCATTTTCAAAAGAACATTTATGTTTAGATTTTAGCTTACGATGCAATATCATGGTATAATTTTAAAGTTTAATTCAAGCCAAGAGACCAATAAGGAAGAGATTCCCCTAATCACCAAATGCTACTAGAAGGCCTAACATAGTGCTCCTTCATTCACGACGTGTGTTTTAGGTATGAGGCCCATATATACACTACGAATATGATAATGTGCATCGTTTACAAGAGGCTAAGGCAAGATTAGCAGTTGCACTACCAACATATCTACTAATGTGCTTTTTAACTTCACATGGTAGTTTGAGAATGCCTAAAAACAAAGGGTTCAAGCACTTACAAGTATCTGCAACTGATATGTGAGATTACCAAGTGGGTATCAGATGAAGGGGGCTTCGCATGACCTTGATCCATCAGAGGAGAATTCTCTAATCTCCACAATGGACTTTCCTAAGACTCCTCCAGTGCATCGCCTCTTGATCCTCCGCATGAGAGTCTGCAGGGAATTGCTTTCTCCTTGCCTATATTGTTGAGTTCCTTGATCACGGTCCTTAACGACTCAATGTTTTACTTCACAAGTGCCGGAGAAGGTCCTTCATGAATTGGCCCGGCGGGAGTAGAGGGTCCTCTTGGTGGAGTCCTCCCAGTCCCTTGTATCTCGGCGTTCAAGTTTTTCCCTTCTTCCGGATGAGAATCCCTAATACAACCGTCCATTGCTTAGAACTTAGTAGATTGGTATAAGGGTCCCACGGATGGCGCCAATGTTTGAGCAAATTTGCGTAAGTGCTATTCAGCCCTGATCCTTAGGAGGTTCTGTAGCTGCTCCTGCTGAGGTCTTGAAGTTACTCCTTCGTCTCTAGGCTAAAATAAGAAAGAACACCGTTAGCTCGCCCCAGGTTTTTAATCCAAGACCAAGCTCCGATGTGAGAGTAAGTATATGCTTGGCATAAGTTCTAGTGAGAGAAACTATAGAGAGAGATAGTAAGAGAGGTGAGTGAGGAGTAAAGTGTTTGTATTCATGTGTATGAACATCTCCTTTTATACTACCTGGGGTTAGCCCCACCACACAAGGATTGTGGAGGCTAATTTGTCTTCTAGGGGTAGCACACATATTGCTGATGAGTATTAGGCATGGTCCTTGGGGTCCAAGTTGTCGTTATGCTACAAGTACTAGTTGTGGACCAATGCCTCTATGCTAATTCGTACATCATTGTACTTGTATGACAGATGCTAGTGTTCTAGCTCCGATGCGACCTTGCTCCATCATTATGCCTCCTAAGCAAACACTTGCTTCATCAATATACTTCTGAACGAGCCTTTGCTTCATCATTATGCCTCTTGAGCGAGACATTGCTCCATCACTATACTTCTGAGCGAGCACCGCTTCATCTCTATACATCCCGGCGAGGCGCTTCATCACCATGCTTCCGAAAGAGCATCGCTCATCAATATAATTTACGATCGCACCGCTTCATCACCATACCTCCCGGCGAACCTTGCTCCATCACTAAGCTTCCCGAGCGAGCCTTCCGCTCATCACTATACCTTCCGGCGAGCCTTCTTCATCACTATGCTTCTGAGGACACCGCTCCATAACTAAGCTTCTGAGCGCGCCGCTTCATTACTATACCTCCCGAGCGAGCACCGCTTCATCACTATGTTTCTGAGCGAGCCTTCGCTTCATCACTATACCTCCGAAAGGTGCATTTGCTAATCATTATGCCTCCGGACATGAAGTGACCCTCGTCACCTCAGCTACTCCGAAGGACTATTCCCACGTAAGATGGTTTTGTCTTATAAACATTTGGAGTTAATTGTAATTGTCTCCTCTAGAGTATCCGGAGGAGGACATACCTCATCACAAACATTACGCACAAAAAACGTACATACAACCTTTGTGCATTGCACGGGTTCTGAAAGCCTTGTATAATAAAAACTATATTTGTATGGAAAAGTGATCTTGGAGAAACAATAATTAATCAAAGTAAATAACAAACATAAAAATAAATAAACTTTCTTAAATAACAAAATTACCAAAACCGAAAAAAAAAATAAAAATAAAAATAAAAAAAAAAAAAAAAAAAAAAAAAAAAAATTCAACAAAGACAATTATCCGACATCTTGACCTTTCTTACTTTCTTGTCCTCGTCGAATGTTAGGGTGCGTTTGGTAGAGAAAATTCGGAGAAAAGAAATGTAGTAGAATAAAATCTCGGAGAATAGAAATCGAAGAGAATTGTGTTCAATTCTAATGTTTAGTAACAATGCAGACTTGACCGAGAAATGAAAAAAAATTATTTAAAAAAAAAAATTTCAAAATAATATTTTTCAAAAAACTTATTTTAAAAAAAACTTATTTTTTAAAAAAATAATTTTAAAAAATATTTTAAAAATATATTTTTTAAAAAATAAATTTTTAAAAATAATTTTTAAAAATAATTTTGAAAAAAATGTATTTATTTAAAAAAAATGTATGTATTTATTTAAAAATATATTTAAAAAATAATTTTTAAAAATAATTTAAAAAAATGTATTTATTTAAAAAAACTTATTTTAAAAAAATAATTTTTAAAAAATATATATTTTTTTTAAATATTTTTAAATGTAAAAAAAAAAAAAAAAAAAAAAAAAAATTAAGTCATTTCTCCAATTTCTCCATGAAATAAGAGAAATGGGTAACCAAATTACACTACCCAATTCTCCCATTTCTACCCCATTTCTCCGCTTTTTCGATTATTATGCAAAACGAAAAAATGGAACCATTTCATTTCTCTCGCCCGATTCCTGCACTAAACACACCCTTATAGTCGTAATAACTAATGTGGCGGATAGATAACCACCTATAACACAAACTGCATCTTGTTCTCTAATAATTGTAAACTTTACACGTACAAAAATTAAGATTATCAATAGATAATGAAGACGCAATCAATTGCGAATTCAAAATTTGACCTTATTTATCTAGTAGGACTAATAGCATGAAAATGTAGCTTAATTGTTACTTTTTATAGTTTTCTATGGTCATCTAAATTTTTATGCAAGGTAACGTATATACTTTTTAATTCAGTCTTTGTGGTGTATCGTGTTAACATGTGTGTGTATTATTTGAACATACAATTGGTCACACGATGGCACAAAAAAAATGAAATAGAAAACTATATATACTACATAAATTTAGAAAAAAATTAGATAACTATACAAAGCTATAAAAAGATAAAAAGTAAAATACATTTTCTTGCAATTAGTTCAAATCAGAACATTGAGTCAACGCTTCTATCTAATTAAGCTTATTAGTTTCTCAAATTGCCAAAGCTGGCACAGGTAATGGATGAATCAAATGGTCGAAACTGTGAAACATCTATACTACTTTATAATGTATTTAGGACTTTATAAAGAAGGAAGTCTTAATTTTTTAAGCCTACACATCTTACTATAATTAGTAATTCATATAATTAAATTTTACACTATAATAATTGCATTATAATGTACACTAATGACACATTAAATTTTAGTATTAAAATAGATGTTACAAACTCACAATAATACAAATTTATAGTTGTAAATTTTATCATAAAATTCAAGTTATACAAAGTTCAAATGAGTATAAGTTAATCGATATCATATTTGTATTGATATCTTTCTGAAAATTCAATCTGATCTACTCTTTTGAACTATCAAACGGGTAAATCGTAAAATACTAACTATCATTGCATACCGCTTAAAGATCAAGGTACGAGAAAAACTAACATTTTGAGTATCGCCGCCGCTTTGTGCGGGTATTATGCTAGTGTATATATGTATGTAAATCATTTTCAGCTAGAACCAAACATACCAAAATATATTATCAATTACATATGCTAGATGAATACACGCGTAAAACGACAGTGTATAGAGGCTAATAATTATACTTGTTAACTTGTGGTTCTGGTGTGACTCTTTTGATGCAACACTTACGAATTCAAAATGTAGTTATTGCGAGAAAATAGTTTATAGTTTATAAACAAAAAATTATAAAAATTTAAAGATTAAACGATATATAAAATATTAATTCAATGATGTATGTTGTTATTATTTTTAATCGAGGGTAAATTAAACAAATTATTTTAATTTTTAAGAGTTTTAAAGTTTAAAGAATAGTAAAATTTGTTTTATAAATATTAAAGATAAATCAAATAAGTTATGTCATGGCAATCAATTGTATTCGACAGGATAATCATAATTAAATAACAAATTCGGGATAAGTTTTGGGAATTACGAATATTCGATATCGCCTAAAAAATTAAAGACCGCGATACTATAACTTCTCAAAATAACAAATTGTTAAAAGAATTTGGAAACGATATTTGCATGGTTGAAAATTTCATTAAGGAAAGTATATATTTTTGAACAGAAAATTAAAGTTGAATCATTTAGCTGATTTTTTGTGAAAATTTTCTTACCTAATAAAAGTATAACTATAACTAATTCAGATATAAGGATCTGGTTGGTATGATCCGCTAAAAGAGTTGCGTTCAATTGCAAAGTAGCAAATAATAAAAAGTGTAAAAAATCCATTATGTAACACGTGTCCCTCATCTATTATATTTAAAAAATTCGCCTAAAGGTAAAAAGGTCATTTGACCCGTTTTTTTTTTTTGCATTTCCTACTCAAACTTCAAATGCACATAACTCTCAAATGACAAGCTTTTAGAAAAAACCGATTTCACTATAATTTTAAATTTAATCCTCTTTTATTTTGTATAAATCTCAAGGTTATAAATAGCGTGAGGCGTGGCGTGGCGTGATGACCAAGCCTCACGCATTTGCGGCTAAAGCGAGCTTTTGCGTTTATAAAGCATGACATAATGCGGCAAAAAGTATAAAAATATTTATATATTTATATCATAATTCATATATATGGAGTTTACAAAAGCATGTGTCATAAGGCGGCGTGGCGGCATGACCAAGCCTCATGCCTTTGCGGGGCCTTTGCAAGCCTTTTAGAGCAATGAATTAAATCTTGTTAAATATTTCGAAACTTTTTTTTTTTAATATACATATCAAACGGGTCTTGATCTTCATAATTTTTTTGACATTTTTGACCCTCACAAATGCTGAATCGTGAAAAACTTAAAACATGAAAGTTATAGATTTTGGTTCACTCTTTACATAGGTTTTTGAATCACTTAATCCGATGTTATATGAGTGAGATACCATCTGTTAAAGATGATATTTTAGTCATATTTGTTACACACAAGATGTTTGATAAAATGTCTAGCTTCAATTTTTAGTGTTAAAATTGAGTTAAATGCACTAATTTTTGTACAACAACGCACCATTAATTATTTTATTAATATAAAGATTCAAAAAGCAATGTTTTTTAATTTATTAATTTTGTATAAAAATGTACACATCGAGTTTTATTGCGTTTTTAATCATAAATTTGACTAAATAGTAAATTCAAATTAGATCAATTGTAAAACATAAAAGTTATAGATTTTAGGTCAACCTTTACTCTGGTTTTTGAATCACTCGAAAAAGATGTAATATGAGTGAGATAGCATCTTAGTCATATTTGATGATGAAAATATGGCTTATGAACTCTGTTGTAAAAATCGGCACAGGCGGCCGATTAATCCCCGCATAATCGCTGATCGCTCACTAAATGCCTTGATTTATCATAATCGGCCTATTTAATCGGTTTGGTCAAAGATCGCTTAAAAATGGGTCAACAAACCGATTTATCGGACAAAATCGGTCTAATCGGGTTAACCGGACAAAAGCGCTTAACAAAATCACTTAAAAATTGGACAAAATCACTTAAAAATCGGTCAACAAACCGATTAATCGGACAAAATCGGTCAAAGGTCGCTTAAAAATGGTCAACAAACCGAGTAATATTTGTGTTTGACTTTGAACTTTAAAGAATTATGTATTATGTCTATATTTGAACACTTGAAATATTTAAACTTTGATGCAATACGCTTATCCCATACGTATAAAATAATATAATATCTAAAATTACATTTTTGTGCATAAAAATTCCAATCTGATTAATCCCCGATTAATCTCCGCCTAACTGATTAATCGCTAGGCCCTACCCAACCGCCTCACTAGCGCCTAGCGATTTTTACAACCTTGCTTATGAAAAAAGATGGATTATGATGAACACTGATGAACATGGATTAAGACTGATGGACTGATGAACAATATTAACTGATGAACAAGACTAACTGATGATCAAGAAAACATCAATTTACATGTTGTTCATAAGTATTCATCAGTTAGTCTTGCTCATTAGTTAATTAGTCTTGTTGATGAAATGATAAACAAGATAATATAAATCTACATGTTGTTCATAAGTGTTCATCATTTAGTCTTGTTCATAAGTCTGATCAACAAGTTGTTAGTCTTGTTCATCAGTTTATGTTGTTTATCAGTTCATCAACAAGACTGATGAATAAGACTAACTGATGAACACTTATGAACAACATGTAGATTGGTGTTGTCTTTTTTATTAGTTAGTCTTGTTCATCGTTATTGTTGTTTATCCGTTCATCAACAAGACTGATGAACTATTGAACAAACTAACTGATGAACACTTATGAACAATATGTGGATTGATTTTGTCATGTTCATCAATAAGCATTCCTAACAATGTTCATCATTTTTCATCATAATATCCATGTTGTTCATAAACCATGTTTTTCATTATCAAATATGACTAAGACGTCATCCTTAACGTATAATATCTTATTCATATGACATCGGATTTGAGTGACCGAAAAACCTGAGTAAAGATTGACATCAAATCCATAACATTAATGTTTTAGGATGTTTCTAATTTGAATTTAATATTGGTCAAGTTTATGGTAAAAATGAAATAAAACGCAATGCGTACATTTGTGTACAAAATTAACAAACAAAAAAACAACGCTTTTATCTTACATGAATAAAATAATTAATGGTGCGTTGTTGTACAAAAATTAGCGCATGTAACTCAATTTTAACACTAAAAATCCAAGTTAGATATTTTATCAAACGCCTTGTGTGCAACAAATCTGACTAAAACGTTATCTTTAGTGGGTAATATCTCATTCATATGACATAAGGAGTGATTCAAAAATCTATGTAAATAGTGAACCAAAATCTATAACTTTCATGTTTTATGCTTTTCACGATTCAACATTTATGAAGGTAAAAAATAAGGTTGAAAATGACAAAAAAAAGAAAAAAAAAATTAACACCCATTTGATATGTAATTTCAAAATTTATAACAAAATTTATACCAAATTAAAGAGGATTAAATATTAGAACTTATGGTGAAATCGGATTTTTTTTAAGGTTTTTCGTTTAAGAGTTATATGCGTTTGAAGTTCGAGGGTGAAAAAAAAAACCAAATTACCTTTTTGACCAAAAATAATAACAAAATGAAAGGTTTTGACTACATTTAATCCAATAGTGGTGATTGCTTTTTAAACTTTGTCAAAATACTAAGGGCCTGTTTGGCAGGAGCTTTTTGAGGAGCTGTTAGCTTTTTGTTATAAAAATAATCTCTTTTAAAATAAGTAGCTCCGTTTGGATACATTAACTTCAAGCTTTTATTTCAAACAAATAGCTCCTAAATGAAAAGCTTATTCATGAAGCTTTTTAAACATCTTGGAGCTATTATAACTTTAA
Source organism: Chrysanthemum lavandulifolium (assembly GCA_022545495.1). NCBI lineage: Eukaryota > Viridiplantae > Streptophyta > Magnoliopsida > Asterales > Asteraceae > Chrysanthemum > Chrysanthemum lavandulifolium. Next base: position 116,910,946 of record CM040239.1, on the reverse strand, counting down.
ATTACTGATTTACCTTCTAAATATTTGTTTAAAATTATAAATATGTCATTTTATGTCATTTTACATCTTATAATTACATTTAACAGCTAATTTACCAAACACTTTTATTGAAAAAAAATACGACTTGTAGCTCGAGTTAACGATTTCTGATTCTGATTTACATCTTACGCTTAACGACACAACATACAATGTCACACCCCAAATTACTGTTTTCGGTGAATGGAATTCTGAGGTTGTTGTCATAGCATCACAATCACAGTTATATTGAGCGACCTAAAGTGTCGTTTGAAAACACATCGTTTGATTTAATAAAACAATCGAGTTTACAAAGTATAGGTCCCAAATGCAATCAAGTTGTGCGGAAAATAAGTTTAGTACAAGTAAAGCGATGTTTTAAAGTGCATAAATCCCATGAGTGACGCGTCGTCACCGCGACTCTATGATATGTCCACATGCATGCCATGAAGTGAATGCCTTAGATACCGAGATAAAACATGCCAAAAGTGTCAACACAAAGGTTGAGTGAGTTCATAGAGTTTGCGTTGAAATGTAAAGCCTTTCAAAAATCGTTTATGCGGAAAGGCATTGTAAATCCACTCGCCCAAATTCGCCCATACAAAACTTGCAACCTGTGTGTTTACAACCCACTGCCAAAATATGTATAGTTTATGTTCAAGCACATGATATCAAATAAATTCACAATAGTACCTAACTCGATGTAAAACCATAGCACATAATCAATAGCACCTGACTCAATGTATCAGTAGTCAACTGACATAGTACTTTATACGACGTAGAACTATAGCACATAATCAATAGCACCTGACTCAATGTATAAGTAGTCAACTGACATAGTACTTTATACGACGTAGAACTATAACACCTAATCAGGAACAATTGATATAATACAACATTCGAATTTGAAACGATGGTGATCATGATAGAAGTTATCCATAAAAATCTAATGTACTTATGAAAAATAGTTAAGCATGTATCTCCCCCAAAATAGTCCAAAACAATTGAAAATGGGGCTATGAAAACTCACTTGGTACAATGATGCGATGGCAAAAGTGAGTACACCGAAATGTAGCGTGAATCACTAAACTTGACCTATTATGAATGATATGACACATAATAAGTTATGATGTAATGTTATGCATGCAATTCGTATGATATCTATACCACTTGTGAATTTTTGAAAATAATACTTATTGTCGAAAAATAATTCTTATAACGTCTTGACAACTTATAACTTACTTTACAAGTATTTATATTGAAATGATATCCGACGATAATCATTTAGTCATTTATTAAGAAACTATAACTTTTCGTCGTAAAATAATGTCGTTGACATTGTCATGAAAGTGACTAAAACGGCCTCTAAAACTAGTCGTAAAATGGTGCACGTCGAGTGTTAGGAAACAAACTCAACGGTTTTGGAAGCTCGTTTCATTATCTCAAAGTTTTAGTGTTTAAGTTTCCATCCTAGAGATCTCGAACATAAAGAAAAATAGAGGTTAAGTATAGTACCTTAGTCCAAAGTATAGTTTAAAGATGGTTTTCGCAAATTTTAAGTGACTATATTTTATTACTAGAACAAAAGTGGATTTGGCCACACCGAATATGTGTGACGATATACATATAGTCACACATGTTTTTTCGGCCGTGTGTGACTAAAGGTCGCACGACCATAGGTACCCTATGGTCACGTGTTTGACTTTTTAGTCTCTATTGCAAAAGAGTAACCAAAACCGTAACATGTGTGACTAATTAGGTACAAATTTTGTTGGATTAATCCGTATTAGTGACCATAAACACTGTATAGTCACACAAAGCATGTTTGTTTTGGGTATTTAGTCACATACAATTAAGCATAAAGTGGCAAAAGTGTTAATAAGTGTGACCATATGTTGTTTAAGGTGAAGAAATATGTCTTTGTGTGACTATTGATCATCTAATGGCCACTTGAATTTTATGTTTGTGTGGCCTTTTCTAACATTTAGTCACACAAAGCATGTTTGTTTTGGGTATTTAGTCACATACAATTAATCATAAAGTGGCTAAAAGTGTTAATAAGTGTGACCATATGGTGTTTCAAGTGAAGAAAGGTGTCTTTTGTGTGACTATTGATCATCCAATGGCCACATGAATTTTATGTTTGTGTGGCCTTTTCTAACATTTAGTCACACAAATCATGTTTGTTTTGGGTATTTAGTCACATACAATTAACCATAAAGTGGCTAAAAGTGTTAATAAGTGTGACCATATGGTGTTTTAAGTGAAGAAATGTGTGTTTTGTGTGACTATTGATCATCCAATGGCCACTTGAATTTTATGTTTGTGTGGCCTTTTCTAACATTTAGTCACACAAAGCACGTTTCTTTTGGGTATTTAGTCACATCCAATTAATCATAAAGTGGCCAAAAGTGTTAATAAGTGTGACCATATGGTGTTTTAAGTGAAGAAATGTGTGTTTTGTGTGACTATTGCTCATCCAATGGCCACATGAATTTTATGTTTGTGTGGCCTTTTCTAACATTTAGTCACACAAAGCATGTTTCTTTGGGTATTTAGTCACATGCAATTAACCATAAAGTGGCTAAAAGTGTTAATAAGTGTGACCATATGGTGTTTTAAGTGAAGAAATGTGTGTTTTGTGTGACTATTGATCATCCAATGGCCACTTGAATTTTATGTTTGTGTGGCCTTTTCTAACATTTAGTCACACAAAGCATGTTTCTTTTGGGTATTTAGTCACATGCAATTAACCATAAAGTGGCTAAAAGTGTTAATAAGTGTGACCATATGGTGTTTTAAGTGAAGAAATGTGTGTTTTGTGTGACTATTGATCATCCAATGGCCACTTGAATTTTATGTTTGTGTGGCCTTTTCTAACATTTAGTCACACAAAGCATGTTTCTTTTGGGTATTTAGTCACATTCAATTAATCTTAAAGTGGCCAAAAGTGTTAATAAGTGTGACCATATGGTGTTTCAAGTGAAGAAATGTGTGTTTTGTGTGACTATTGATCATCCAATGGCCACATGAATTTTATGTTTGTGTGGCCTTTTCTAACATTTAGTCACACAAAGCACGCTTTTTTGGGTATTTAGTCACATCCAATTAATCATAAAGTGGCCAAAAGTGTTAATAAGTGTGACCATATGGTGTTTTAAGTGAAGAAATGTGTGTTTTGTGTGACTATTGCTCATCCAATGGCCACATGAATTTTATGTTTGTGTGGCCTTTTCTAACATTTAGTCACGCAGCATGTTTCTTTTGGGTATTTAGTCACATGCAATTAACCATAAAGTGGCTAAAAGTGTTAATAAGTGTGACCATATGGTGTTTTAAGTGAAGAAATGTGTGTTTTGTGTGACTATTGATCATCCAATGGCCACATGAATTTTATGTTTGTGTGGCCTTTTCTAACATTTAGTCACACAAAGCATGTTTCTTTGGGTATTTAGTCACATACAAATTAAGCATAAAGTGGCCAAAAGTGTTAATAAGTGTGACCATATGGTGTTTTAAGTGAAGAAATGTGTGTTTTGTGTGACTATTGCTCATCCAATGGCCACATTAATTTTATGTTTGTGTGGCGCTTTCTAACATTTAGTCACGCATCGAATTAAGCAAACCGTGACCAAAAGTGTTAATAATTGTGACTATATGAATCTTTTAGTCACATATAAGAAATCAATATATATCAAAACAAATTCTAATATATAAAATATATTCAAAATATATTCAAATACAATAAAATTGGAATGTATATAAAATTGTAATGTCGTATATAATAAAATTCTCAATAATTTAACGACTTCGACTCTTGATCTTCTTAGCTTCCTTTGCATGGTATGACTAGAGACGAGCGCTCAGATTTAATTTAGGTGCGCCTGTTCTCACCAATCGCTTTATGGTACTTGGTGGTGTTACCGAGGAAACAAAAGCCGGGTATCAAACACCGAATTAAATATGAAGAATGATATATGTAGGTTTATAAAACACATGCATCTATGTACCTTTTCATCGAAAACCACTTGATCCTTTGGCCATGCATAAAACCACCCATCGCATCCTTAACTGCTTTGAGACCGTTACTTCCTACATCCGTATGCACGCGCATCCACTAAAGATTTTTCAATAGATACTCAGAGCAATCCTTTGGGAGTGGTTTGTTATGAAGCATTTGTTTTCCATCATTTTTGTACACTGTACCTCCGCAATAATAGTTGATTTCTTTATGCCACAACCGCACTTAATTACCTAAAAGATAATTTGTTGCATGTATATATGTATCGATAATTAATTAAACTAAAGAACATATGAAAATGTTTAAATACATACTTGTGGTAGTACTGTTAATGGAGACTCTGCTCTTGTGATCCGTAAAGTTGACGTGAAGAATCCTTTCGTTTTGATCTAGTCGATTTCTTAGATGCGACATTTAACAGCTTCCTATATGTATAATACACGGTAAATAAATAATGTATGTAGAATTCAAAATCCTGGGGGGTGATTTATTACTTACACTTATTTGAATTTCCTTTTCCAAAGTTGCAAGTCCATTAGACTTCTCAATGCTCGCAACTTTCTCACGCCCAAAGAACACGTGTTCCAAGATCCTCATCAAGACCGCTATTTAAAAGATTAATGTTCACCGGAGACACCGAAATATAAATTGTTTAAGAAGATCAAGCAATATTTAAAAGGGTAAAAAAGATGGAATGTTACTTTCTTATGTCTTACTTCCGTTTCATCAATGGAGTTGAAGTTGATCGAATCGCCCCTTTGCGCAACCAATTGTTTCATCAAACTCAGACACGCCTCTTTTTCTTGACGTTGGCGCCTCATCATCAAGTTCACTTTGAAGTAACACCACTCTTTCATCGATGCTTGTCTCGATTCGAGGCGCATCAAAATACCTCTTGTAGGTTACTCCACCTCCCACCCTCTCGCATATCCTCCCTTTTCCTTACCTAATACAACTGTCATGGCATCGAAGCCATGATCAAGCTTCAAGATTCCTTGTTTGATCTTGTCGTCCGCTTTTCTCGCACACACAATATGGGAAATAGGTTATTTAATTCTACCAAGATTAACTTGTAACTAAAAGTATTAACTAAAACACTACCGTATTAACTTATAAATAATAGCTTTTAAGTAATACAAGAGCAGATTAACTAAAAGTATTAACTAAAACACTACCGTATTAACTTATAACTAACAGCTTTAAGTAATACAAGAGCGTGATTAACTTATAACTAAACAAACATAATAATAAAATTTGCAACAAACTTACAAATTTTTCTCCCATCGATCCGATATCATCATCGTGATATTCTCCGCCTTTTTCACCCTTCCTTTCAACCACAGCTGTACCACGCGGTGGTTCTTCATCCGTTCAATTTCTTTACTCTCGATCTTATAAACATCAAATACATACAAATGTAAGATAAACGAATATAAACGAAACTATGATGCTATTAAATGCAAATGTAAATGTGCAAATGTTTATCGTTACCATTTTTTCTATCACACGGCGTATCCACCTCGTCCCATTGTATGATCATAAATGACTTGGAACGCGACACTTTAGCTTTTGTCGATCTCACCTTGCAACACAAAATCATACGGCGCTTAGATGTAGTAATGCCGATAGTATACAACTAATACATATGGAAACATATGAAAAGGTGAAAGATATTTGAACTTGAATAAAATGAATAATTAACACCTTGTATTCCTCATTGGTCGTGTAGTTTACAAAATTAACCCAATCTTCGGCTTTTATAATTGCACTATACTTTGCCGGACTTCATTTAGTTTTGAAAGGGTATTTTGGTTGGGCAATATGTAGTTTTGTATCAATTTCATTCGAAATTCCTTAGAAGTTGACCAAGACGATTCATTATCGCCTTTCGACCGCCAAGTCAACATCAAAATATCGCCGCAAAGATTAACAAATTGTTGTTAATTAGTTGCACATACCGTAAATGCAGAGATAAACTTATTAACACCTTGTATCTACGATGACCAAGCCACTACTAGTTAAAAAGTATATGTTTACCGTGATTTCGCCCCACATTTTATCTCTTGCTTCGAATCAACCTTCCTCCGTGTTAGAATCCGACACCTATATGCTCACGAACCAAATCACCCAAAAACTTGAAAACAATGCTCTGCTTTTTCCTCGATAACCTATCCAAAGGCATCAAGGTTACACCGACCTTTATTCCGTCTGCTTTTCCATATTCCTGCGAAACTTAGCTAACCTAGTTATGCCCTCTTAACAACATTCGCATTTGAATGGTTGTTTCCAAGATCCTCACCCTCATCCGAATACGCCTCGATTCATATTCTAAAGTGTTTTCAATTTCACGATCGTAATAAACCAAATCATCCGGATAAGTGATTTGCGTTGACATGATTCGTCAAGTAATGTGTTAAAGAAAATTAGTAAACTTAATTGGTAAATAATGGTGTAAAATTGAAGTTCGTTGTTTTGCTTGAAGCCCGATTTATTGGAGTAAAAATAGGGCTAATGATGGGCGCTTTTCAATTAAGGAAACCATAATTTCCAAAGTAATTTTAAAATTTTGGCTAAAATTTGGCTCCAAATTTGATAATTTTAAAATGTGGCTCCAAATCAAACAATTTTGAAACCAAAACACCCCGATGAAATGGTGCTTACCCACATCCCAAACACTCATATTACTTCAAACCACCGTGTGTCAAAACACATATAATCATAGATACACTAAAATCACCACATGGCGATACAAATGAACAATCAAAAGCTAAAATGGACTTAAAGCAACTAATTAAGCAACTATAACTAATAAGCGCCCGGATAAACAATTAAGCACAAAATAGGCAATCAAACCAAGAACTCATTGATACATCAAACAACCCTAAGACCTTACTTTAAGGCTATAAATAAGCTATTTATAAGCAATTAGATAAGCTCTAACATCCTCAAGTAGTCAAAAAATCAAGAAAACATGTAAATGCAATTAACTTAAAGCGTAAACAACAACAAAAACACCCAATATAGTGGTTCAATCAAAAATAATTGTCATGAACAAACGCCCAGCTTCTAAACTTCATAATCACCATAAAAAATTGACAACAATCTAAAATTGAACATCCTAATCCTACAATAATACATTATACTAGTGCGAATATGAACTTTAACACCACAACCAATTCCTAAATTCAAAACAACATGAAAAAAAGATGAAACAAACTAGCAAACACATTACTTATATTAACAAACATAATTAGCATTCGTATGGATAAACCATCAAAAGATCCATACATATTCCATTGTTAATATATCTACATACCATCCCATTAAACCAAGACATTAGACATTAGACATTAGACATAAACAGATGACACTAGAGCAAAGAAAACATCCCATTCCATAGCGAAACCCTTCAACCATTCATCGCTCGAATTTGTTCTTCCTTGGTATCGATTTCCTCCTAAGATTGAGTAATGAGATCATTCAACCCCGCAGCCTTAGACCTCGCAGCCTCCCCGTCATCCCTAAGATCCACCAATCTCTAAGGACCTAATGTTTAAAACGGCAAACTAAGTCCTCCTTCTTTAAACTATGACTATAAATTAGGGGTGTTGATCCGCTCGGTTATCGGGTTTTGTTTCGTTAAATCGGTTATATTTTTATTTTTGTCAACACGAAACCGAAACGAACCGAACTATAATTAAACCAAAGCGAACCGAAACCGATTATGAATTAAGTTCGCTTCTTGGGTTGACCCAAATTAAGCTTGATTATTGGGTTGACACATATGGTTTTAAACCGAAAATGGATAATTAAGTTCGCTTCTTGAGTTGACACAAAATTTTTAAAATCATACGAAATGGGTAAAAGCGAATGAAAACGGGTAAATGGGACGAAACGCAAAACAATTTGAATCGGCCGAATGTGTAAAAAGTTATACAAACGGACTAAAAGATGAAAAACCGGCTAAACGTGCAAACACGGACGAAAACCTCAGAAACAAAAACGGAACGATAAAACCGATTAAAAGGGACAAAGACGTAAGAAAACGGACCATAACGTATTAAAATGTAAGAAAACGTGTTTAAACGTATTTAACTGTAAAGTGTAAGAAAACCTTTGAAAACGGTTGAAAAATTCTTAAAACATACGAAAATGGGTAAAACGAATGAAAACGGGTAAATGGGACGAAACGCAAAACAAATGCAATCGGCCGAATGTGTGTAAAAAGTTATACAAACGGATTAAAAGATGAAAAACCAAATAAAACGCAAACACGGATGAAAACCAAGAAACAAAAACGGAACGATAAAACCGATTAAAAGGGACAAAGACGTAAGAAAACGGACCAAAACGTATTAAAATGAAGAAAACTTGTATAAACGCATTTAACTGTAAAAGTGTAAGAAAACCTTTGAAAACGGTTGAAAATTCTTATAAACATACGAAAATGGGTAAAACGGATGAGAACGGGTAAATCGGACGTAAAACGGACGAAAACATATGTAAAACATATGAAAATGTATGAAACGTTTGAAAATGTACGTTAGTATGTAAAACATACTAAAACTTATTCAAACGGACGAAACATGAAAAACTAGCGAAAACGTAAACACGGACGAAAAACTATAAACAAAACCGAAACGATAAAAACAGATTAAAGGGACAAAGACGATGAAAACGTATTAAAATGCATAAAAACGTGTATAAACGTATGAATGTGTGTATAAACGTGTATACACGGCGAAAAAGTTTTCAAAAAGTAAACAACCCCTAACTCATATAGTATGGCTAAACATATGTGAGCATCCTATTGTGTCAAGAATTTACGTAATATTGTATGCAAGTAGTTACATGTAAGGTATTGCAATTGATGTTATCATGTGTCAAGATCCTATTGTGTCAAGCAATTTTGTTGCGTAATGTTGTTGTAACCTTGTCGGGTAATGTTTACGTGGTTTTGTTATGCAAATTTGCATGGTTCGCAAATTAATAACCACCGAATTCATTGTTTGCCAAAGTTGTAGTGATGACTAACTTTGATTTTTGTCAATGTGCTACATTGTAAAGATGACTAACTTTGATTTTGGTCGATGTATTGCGCTTGACATAAATTTTAAGAATTTGAGCAAACCGATAACCGCTAAAACCGATAATCAAGAAACTCAAATCGAGAAAACCGAAACCGAAAAACCCGCTTATCACGGTTCATAATGCATTTTTACTTATCTAATTTGATCATTTACTAACGCCCATGGATTACATATCATTAATGTGATCGTAATCTATAAACGCCAAATAAGTAGTATTACTTATTTTGTTAGATATGGTAATTTGAATGTTGCTATTATGACACAACAACATTACTATTATTCTAATATCTTTAGTGTTATTTAATTTTACTAAAATGACATATTACGTTATAATTTATGTTATTGTTCGCCCGATTCGATTCGATTAATTTTTTGAATGGTTAATCGTGACCGAACCGCGGGTAACCGCCATTTCGGATACCCGCATGTCCGTTACCCGCCTAGTACGGTTCGGTTTTGATAGTAGAATGAACTACCCGCCCGTGATGGATAGTTAAAATTCTAAACGAATCGAGCCGAACCGCCCGTGAACACCCCTAGTATATAGGGCCGGTTTAGATCCAATGAAAAATGAAGGGTTTAAATTGCAATATTAGATATCTTCCTAAATACTCCTCCCGCATATCACTTTTTCTTTTCTTTTTCTTGAACTATTGCATATCACATTTATGCATGGAAGAATATGAAGGGCTACAAGAACACCCAAAATAAATTTTCCGATGCCTCTTAAGTGTTTTTTGTGATTATTTGTGCAAATTGTGAGGTACATTGTAATTATGTATACTTACCTAACCATAAAATCAACACACAAGTATCAATCATTTTACTCTAAACACACAACTATCAATAATTTTACCCTAAACACACAAAATGTCTTCCACACCTAATATCGATGAAATGAAAGCCGCCATCGAATCCGCAAGCTCGCCGATGCTTTCGTGTTGTTGATATTGCAAGACATAGCAGAGGAGAAAAGTTGATCGAGCGGATGGGAGAAGAGAGCAAGATTCGAGGAAACTGTTGCAAAAAAGAATGTATAATCGATGAGGTCGGTAGATTGTTTACTCGTTTCAATGTCACAAAAGAATCGGTGAGTATGCCCTTCGTGAGATACAATTGAAGGATCAAGGAAGATTGATTTGTTGGCTCAACTTTTGGTGCTATGTCGCCGGAGTCTGTCGGAGAAGGAGGAGTTCTTGGAAGATTTGGATGAAGTTGATGAGTCCAAGATGGAGCATAGGAAGCTTTGGAAGTTTTTTTGTGTTTTGATGATGTATAGTTGATGGTTGTATGGATGCTTGCTATTAACTCGCTACTTTGTTTATATAAGTAATTATATGTAAATGATCAATGATCAATGATCACAATGGTTAATTTTAGGTTTTAATGCTTTATTAACTTGAAGAAATAAGTTAGTTTTATTTATTTATTTACTTTTATTAGAAAATGGTCAAGTAGTGTGTGTTTGACTTTCAAGATTTCACACATTTATCTCTCTTACACTCGGTCAAAACACACGCTAGATTATAATTAATAGCGATTTAGGGTTTTCAATCAAACGCAAAATCAATGAAAATAAATGTTAGTCAATGAAATACTCTTGAGGGCTATTATAAAGGGCTTGATTCTCTTCCTATCGAGCCTAATATCTCGTATAAATGTTATAATTTAATGCTAGTTTGTTAGTTTAGGATGTTTATTGATTTATAGATGATATTGTGTTATGTTAGTTTAGGATGTTAGTCGTGGTATTAGTCATTTGCATAGGAAAAGTAGTTGTTTGATGATTTATGGATCATTAGTTGAGGTAATAACGATTACGTGTTATACATGCGATGGGGTACGTGAAGAATGAGACACGAAGAATGAGATTAGTAGACGCCAAGAATGAGATTTGCGGGTAGTGGTGCTAGGTTGGCTTTTAGGTGTCCCTTTGCCTCCTTGCGTGTTTTGTTTTGCCGTAGTCTTAGGCCCCGTGCGTGGTTTGCGTTGCTCGTTGTTGCTCCCTTAGGTTGGCCTCGCTTTTGGTGTGCCCGGCTTTTGGTTTTATGTCCGCTGCGCTTTGCTATTGGCGATTACGGCCCGCTTGCGCGTGTTTCTTTTTCCGTATGCCCTGTTTGCTTGTTTGCTTGCTTTCTTTTACTACGCTATTGCCTTTTGGTTTTGTCGTATGCTTTCTATCCTTTCGCACCACGCTATTGCCTTTTGTTTGTTGTTGTTGTTGTTGTTGTTGATCGCATAATAGTCAATAAGGTATGCAGCTTTAGTAAATATAAAAGCATAGTTAAATGTTAATGTATGGGGACTCGTAAGGGTTAACTATGCTTCTTTTTAGGAAAACACTTTTTATGATCTTAATATACAATCAACCCCTTTCGAGTTCCATATCGCCCTTTGTTTTTCAACAATCTAGCAATTTGCCCGGTGCGTGCAATTGCACAAAGGAGTTGAAACGACAAAAGGACCAAGAGGGATCTCGTAAAGGGTTTGATTGTGTTTCTTTTTATGAGGTGTGTTGATTGCGATAATGATATAGTGTGTATTGTTCATGGCAGCCACACCCTTCATTATCCCATTCAACACATACACTTTCGTAGAATCGATAATTATTTACACTTGGTACTTTGAGCTTCCTAAAACCCATTCCTATGTCACCGCCATAGCAACAGTTTGGTGCAAATCTTTGCGACCATTTCAGACATGGCAATGGGATTTCAGTGGACGCTCAAAGTACTAAGTCGCTCCACTTGCTTGCTTATAACATATTGACATTTAACTTTTTGACCATTTCCTTTGCATGTATAAACTCTATTTTGTTCATAAGTGTCTTACTTTGATAGAGGTCGTGATGATATATCTTAATAAATCAATCGATGATGTGATAGAGGTATGTTCAACTTCCTTTGAATCCGCAACTATATCATATTGTTCCTTAACTTTTTTAACAATCTAGCAAAACTATAATTATGATTTCAAAAACATAATTAACCCTTCTCGCCCATACGCCTTTTGTTTTTTCAACAATCTACCAAATCGCCTCGTGCGTGCCTTTGCTCAAAGGAGTTGGTTTATTTTGGGCCACATGTGTTTATTTGTGATATGCAAAAGGTCGTGATGACGATTATCTTATTTGATATGCAAATGATGTGATTTACCGTATGTTGGCATGGCAATTTTATTACATTATTTTGCGCCCATGGCGGTTATATCCTCGATGTTCCGTGTTTATCCAACCTTTTCACGATCCGAGCCTTGCTAATGCATATCACACCGCACACCCGCTTGGAAGTTTATATGAGTCTCGATATACTTGTTATAGATTTTGTTAGATTGTTAAAGTTAAGATCAATATGATATAGTTGCGATTCAGCGGAAGTTGAACGCACAGGTGGCCACGTTACTTTGTAGATGAGTAGGAATTTCAAGATAGTTACCCATTCTAAATTCCCAAACAATGCCTTTTGTTTTTCAACAATCTAGCAAATCGCCTGTGCGTGCCTTTGCTCAAAGGGAGTTGAAACGACAAAAGGTACCGTAGGGGATTCGTAGGGTTCACTAAGTTGAAATTCCATACACATCTACAAAGTAACGCGCCACATTGGTATGTTCAACTTCCGCTTGAACCGCAACTATATCATATTGTTCCTTAACTTTTTTAACAATCTAGCAAAACTATAATTATGAGGTGTCAGTGTGTATGAGGTCGTGATGACAAGTATCTTATTAAATCATGCAAATGATGTGATATCGATGTTTTGAAACTATTGATTTATACAGATCCGAGCCTCACTATTATGTGCAAAAATGAGTCAATTTTTTTTGATCGTATGGTAGATGGGTTGCTCAGATACAAGATCTTATTCCCTAGTTTCAACATTAAAATTTTAACCATTGCACTTAAAAGTCTTTTCATCGCCGATAGGCTTTTTGTCTTTTCATCTCTCAAAATTAACTTTTGTAGAATCGATAATTATTTATTCGGCACACCTTTGGTACTTTGAGCTTCCTCGAAAACCCATTCCTATGTCACCGCTATAGCAATAGGTTTGGTGCAAATCTTTGCACCATTTCATAGACATGGCAATGGGATTTCGAGTGGACGCCAAAGTACTAAGTCGCTCCACTTGCTTGCTTATAACATAGGTGTCTTACTTTGATAGAGGTCGTGTTGCTTACCATGACCATCAACGCTTTGATCAATTATGACGGTAGTTTTAAACTTGAGATTGCCCATATCTTGACCGGTTTATAGCAATGTATAGACGATTATGTCGCATGTTTGTGACCGCTTTATTTTATATGCATAATATTATCACAACCTTGTACTTTAATGAAGTTGGTAAATTTCTTCGTGTCAATCATGTTTCATTGTGGTCGGCGTCCGTTGGCGTCACGTGTATATATAGTTTCGTTAGAAGCTATATATAATCATTGGTCCCTATCATACACCCGTCCCAATGAATCATGATTGGCTCAAGATGTTAAGCATCCGTATATAGTCGTAGTAGAATGGGCCGGAATTTGACATCGAATAAGAATGGGTGGAAGAAGTTAATACCGCGCAAGCTAAGTTAATACCGCTGCTAAGTTAATACCGGTAGTGCTAAGTTATTGAATAGTATGTTTCTTATTTAAAAGTACCTACAATTATATACTTTATTACAACGTATAACTTTTTTGTTACTTGATTCCACAGTTTTTTATCATCACAAAGAACGTGACATTCAAGGACGGAAACATCGTACAAAAACATTGCAAACGTTGATGCACCGGCAAGTGATTCAATAGCTACATTGTATATTCGATTAACCAATATTGTATTCGATATATGTATTTATTTGCAGAAGTTACGATATCGTATGTTAATGTAATATTATTTATTTGTATGTTAAGGTACTTAATTTTTAAGGTGATTCTACCAAATATTTTGTATGTATTTAATCAAGGGTTTAGGTCATAAAATAGTTATGATTTTTTCAAATGTACCGCTTTGGTACGTAATTGTTGTGTAAAATTTACATATTTGCATATATACCCAAAACATGCTTAAGTTGCATTGTACATCATGCATTAAAAATTGTATTATGGAGAAATATGAAACTTTTGAGTTTTAGTGGGTATATATGCAATGCTCCCATAATACAAGCTAAAAAATAAAACAAAAATCCTTCCCTTAATTAATAGTAATCATTGCGCTTTGAGAACCGTGACATATTACGGCTACACTTAATCACATAGTCAAAGCAAAATATTCAAGTCTATCTTCTTCAACACAACAACCGCATCATCGTGTAATGTTACACATTGTTTTTTTTTTTTTTTTTTTGTTTTTAACCATGAACCGCAAATGTAAAGTGATTGATATGCACGCATGTTTCGATATGTTGATGGATACAAATGCATGTTTGGTAATTTTTCAAGAATGTTTAACATATCCTAAAGAATATAGTATCCTTTGATCATAATGTAACAACCGCTTTATTAGAACTATATGCGATTTGATTCTTTAGAATATTGTGTGACATGTAAATATATGTGGATTGTGGAAAACGTAGCGCCTATTTGTTAAATAGCTAATTAGACAACTTGTAAACATATGTTTAATCTAGGTTAGTATAGCTTTTATATGATTTGGTAAAGCACTACACCTTATGTAATTAATTATCCGAGCTTAGGTTTAAACATTGGATGAAGCAATGGCGTATGGTATGTTGGGTATATTATGGATTTCTTACTAGATTTTAACAAACGTATGGGGTAAGATGAATAAACGTAAAAAATACGATTTTTACTCTAAACGGACTATATGATTATTGGTTTTGAAACATAGTTAAATATGTAGTAGTACATCTTCAATCATATTTTGTTTGACACCTTAATGATAAAGATGTATTGATCATCTAAGACTTGTATTAGTTGAATGTTATGCATATGAGATAACCTTATTGACCATTAAGACGATTGTGGTTTTAAAATAGAATGAGCATCCAATTGTTGGTGGAGGCAAACCGCACAAACATTAGGACATTGCGTAAGTTGTACTTAAAATGCTTACTTAAGGTTATAAATTTATCGATGTAACCATCAAATTGATATACGTGCTTACTTTTTAAATTTAAGATGCTTCCCGCTTTGTTTATCAAACACCGTACCCCAACAAGCGCCGGATATACCTAATCCACAATAGGGAACCAAACATAAGGTTTATCGAAATTGGTTCGTGGTCGCATTACTTTGCAAGGGTCCGAGTGGCAAGCTTTTATTGATCAAAGCCAATACATCAATGTGGCCACATTCCATTTCATTCGCCGAAGAAGATCGTTATTATGTAACAGGTACAACGATGCAGCCACGAATGCCCCGGATACGATCCGCTCTTCTAGGTTACGCATAACGAGGTGCTCGTTACGTTGGATGAATATCCCGCACAACCTCCGTAAGAAAAAAATGTTAATCAATACATTGTATAAGTTTGTTGAAAATGGGGATTATTTTAATTGTTTGACCCGCTAATGTTTTCTTTAAACTAAACTCATTACGTAGGTCATTCCTTGCAATTTCCGGACAATACCGACAATAACCAATTTGACGTTTTGTTGTCGGCGTGTCTGTAGCAAATATCACTCACCGTCAAATTGAAATACGGAGGAAAACAGACACGCAGCATGAGTTTGGTGGGCACGGATGGAATGTATTGGTTCACGATGAAAACTCGTTTGTCGGCACAAGAGTTGTTTTCACAAATCTCCTAAACAATACTCTTTCCCCGATGCCCTTTGTCGAAAATGGACCGATGATGCGCTCGAACTTGTGCAACGATGGAGTCAATCGCATAAGACCGCTCATGAGAAACCCCGAGATGAAGGTATGTTAATCAAAGTGTAGACATAATCTATGACTTTATTTTAAAAATAAACCTTTCCATATAATAGCTTTTAAATTATTAATTACCATTTTATTAAATTCCAATTGCGTATGAGCGTATGAAACACATATGTGCATGGAACGAATGTACATAGCATGAAAGTGAAAGGGATTGTTTTACGCCCATCCTTGCATATGTCACGGACAGAGTCGCTTGGTAAGTAATGATACAAATCGGACCATTTCGGTCATTATTCCGCTGCAAAAAACTAATATATGCTTCAACACATGGACATACTTTTGATTAGCATACTACATTGTTCTTTTAATGCGAACATACCACATAAGTTTACGGCGAAATCACATGTGGAAGTACCATAACGCATTGTCGAGATACCGGAAGACATGGAGTTTTATGTGAACGTGAATCGCAACACCACAACGATAGGCCTAGAAGCAAGAACCACGCTACCATAAACGCCATATGGAGAGAGATTGTTGAGGAGTGTCGGTGGGAACAAAACAAAATGGTCGATTCAATCTTGTTGACTTTGTCATCGACGACCAAGCTTCGTGTCTTCCGTAATCCGCTTATAATTCCAGATTTAGCATGTGCTAAAACGTAATTCCGTGCGTTATCGCTTGTTATTGATAGACACGCTTATAAACAGATTTTAGGATTGTGTAGGATTTGGTTGGCTTCATTTAGGTGTGTGTTCCCAAGTAGTTGAAGCCATTCATGAGATGGAATGTAAACTACTTGGTATAGCCCCTATCCGAAGTGTATGGTTCATACCGGTGCATTTAAAGGTGTTCTTTGTGATGGTTTTGTGTTGGTTGTCATCTCGTCCATGGTTGTATGATATGGGCGCTTTGTTTTTGTTATCGACTTATAAGAACAGATATATCGATATTGAATAGAGTTGCCTAGTATGCAACTTGATATGGGACTTGTCCATATCAATGTGTGTTGATTTTTTCATTTTACAAAGTTTCCTTGATTAATACAAGTTCATCTTTGCACCCAAAAAAATATATATATTTTGTGTTGTGGTATACTTATAAACGTAAAACTTTAGTGGTTAAAGCTTCCAAGACAAAGTTAAGTCCGGTAGGTTAGTTTTAGTGGTTAAGGCGCCAAGACAAGGTTAAGTCCGCGTAAATAAGATAAGTCTGCTTAGTATTCGTAGTTAGTTCTGCTTATGAAAAACATAATAGTTTTTGTGTGACTATTGATAATCCAATGGCCACATCAAATTTCTTTTGTGTGGCCATTTCTAACATTTAGTCACACAAAGCATGTTTCTTTTGGTTATTTAGTCACATACAATTAAGCATAAAGTGGCAAAAGTGTTAATAAGTGTGACCATATGGTGTTTAAGGTGAAGAAATATGTCTTTTGTGTGACTATTGATCATCCAATGGCCACTTGATTTTATGTTTGTGTGGCCTTTTGTAACATTTAGTCACACAAAGCATGTTTGTTTTGGGTATTTAGTCACATACAATTAATCATAAAGTGGCTAAAAGTGTTAATAAGTGTGACCATATGGTGTTTCAAGTGAAGAAAGGTGTCTTTTGTGTGACTATTGATCATCCAATGGCCACATGAATTTTATGTTTGTGTGGCCTTTTCTAACATTTAGTCACACAAAGCATGTTTGTTTTGGGTATTTAGTCACATACAATTAACCATAAAGTGGCTAAAAGTGTTAATAAGTGTGACCATATGGTGTTTAAAGTGAGGAAACGTGTATTTTGATTGACTATTCATCCTCCAATGGCCACATATTAAGTTACGTGACCATATGTACCGGATTTTGGCTACACTTGAATAATATGTGTGACAAAACGCTTAGTGTGACCATATATGGCATTTGGTCACGGTGTTAGTAGCAAATGTGACTTTATAGATTAGCTTTCGCAAGCTAACACAAACTAAACTTTAAACACACATATTAACATACGTTAACATATGTACCGGATTTTGGCTACACTTAACGAATGTGTGACAAAACATTTAGTGTGACCATATATGGCTTTTGGTCACAAGTGTTCAAGTGTGTGACATATATTTGTCATCGCTTATATGTATATCGTGACTAATGCTTCAACCTTACTTTTCATTTGTCACTTGTTCCAATTTCGATGTGGCTAAAGAGTTGGCAAAACATATCACCACCCTTAAATAATGTGTGACAAAACTTGACTCTATGATTTAGACACACAAAAATTACTTCATGTGACTAACGATCAAGGTTACTTGTATTTGTCACGCTGCTCCAAATTCATATGTGGCTAAATGATCCGAAACAAAATCACCAGATACCTTTAGCCACACAACGCTCAATTGTGTGGCGACATAGTTCTAATGGTCACACAATTAAAATTTTCATGTGTGACTAATTAGTACATGTTGTCAATTTTCAGACCTTCACCACACAAATATGCGAATGTGTGGTCGTTCCATTTCGACCATGCGTGACCAAAATCCGGCTTTTTATCGTACTAGTGTAAAGGTCCTTAGCTTTGTATCAAAGTATACTAACATATTTTTGACAAGTCGACATAATTTATAACACCTAAGTTTCATTTTTGACTCGTACAAAATAAACAATACATCTTGAAATTTCCGTAAAATTATTGTTTTCGCCGCCAACTTGAAAATTTATAACTTCTTCGTTATAGCTCCGCTTTAATCCGCTCAAGCGGTCACGTTGCTTTTAAAGTATATTTTCTAAATATCTAGGCCAAAATTTTTTACCCACTGTCGGATTTTCCAGATTTTTAAAATAAGGACGAGACCCTTTTGCAAACTTGTCGAAATGAGTTTTTCTCGCCAAACCTATTCTAACCCATTCAAAACAACTCCGAAGCTATTCTAATCCTACCATACACCTTCTTAGGGTGTCATGGGTTCCTAGACATCACCAAAAATAGTATATAACAAGGAGTAATTATAGGATGACTTATATATACATAACTCTTAAAATCAATGAAAAGTGGTATAAACCTCATGAGAC
The DNA here is from genome assembly GCA_022545495.1 of Chrysanthemum lavandulifolium. NCBI lineage: Eukaryota > Viridiplantae > Streptophyta > Magnoliopsida > Asterales > Asteraceae > Chrysanthemum > Chrysanthemum lavandulifolium. The sequence goes on along the minus strand of CM040239.1, from coordinate 116,891,933 downwards.
TTGCATGTTTTCTCAAATAAAATGAAATGACCAAAACAATGAATATGAAATATTATGATGAATATGAATGCTTACTAGTAACTTGATGAGGTTTATGAGAACAAGGGATTTTTCCTAATCACCCAAGGTTTATATTGCAAAACCTTAAACAAAAGTGATACTAGTGTGTTAAAAACCTTGTCTTGAAAATTTTTATGATGATCTTCTTCTTGCTCCTTGTGGCTGCCGGTTTTTGAGAGAAGAGAGAAAGATAGTTTTGATCTTTTACTTGTGAAATGAAGTGAAATGAGTTTGTAAATGAGTATAATACATTATACACAAGTAGATATTTAGCAAGAGTACATGAATCACCCCAAATGACTCACCCCCTTGTCGACAAGGGGGTGTTATCCTTTACTTTTATATACTTTTTTTTTTAAATGTATAAGTATGATTAAATGTGAGTTACTTGAAGACTTGTGGTAAGTTGTGTACACATTTGAATATTTAGGGTAGCGTTAGATAAAAATAAATTTTCACGGTCAAGATAAAATATATTTAGGTCATAAAATTATAAAAATACATTTCTTGCAAAATTGAGTGAAATAATAATAATAATCGGGTAATATTTAAGAAAACCGTCAGTAATTATATAAATATAACAATTTATATACAAAATAAATTTAAAACACTGGGTAAACTCATAATATTATTTTATAAACTTAATATGAGTATAAAATATATCGGGATAATTTTTGGAAGTAAAGGATCAATTGTTCAAAATAATTAATTACGCGATAACGCTTATTTAATATGAAAATTTATACGTTTAACGTAAAATGCAAAACCATGCATGAACTAATATGATGACAATGATGTTAATGAAATGTAGACTAAACTTAGTCTACATGAAATGTCCTCGATGATATGATCATGAATTCACAGCTAAACCATTAAGGTTACGCGAATTTGATACTCGTAAACCTAGTTTACGATAAACGATAAATGATGAAGCATGAATAATGTTTTGAAATAATGACCTGAAAGTACGAGTTGTCACAACACTTTACAGCTAGTTTTGCCAAACATACCCTAACTTTGCAGATGATTCGCTACCTCCGCTCAAATACTATGGTTGTGAGCGTTTACAACATTTATGAGAGTTAAACGTTTTGATTTTTAATGCTCGTTCGAAAAACATCAAGTAACTTTATCTATTTATCGGAATGCTTTTTTTTCAAAGCTTCATGAACTAGCATTTAGAAGTGTTGAACATTTAGAAGTTTCTTTTACACATAAAGATTAAACTTACAGCTATGTTATCAAACGTTTTTATAGAATAAAACATCCACTGCTCACTTTTTCCAAACACACCATAATATATTGATTTACGTGTGTGTTTGTGACCGCAATCATTGCTGATTCTCCAAGTTTCTTTCACACTGATGACTTGCAAGGTTTTTTTGAGGAAAATCTTTTTGAATCTTCGCAGCATATTCATCCTCCCTTTTCGTCCAGCAATAGTGGGAACATGTGTCTTGCATTCTTAACAGGTACCACACGCTACTTCTATGGCAAATTGCACAAAAGGATATCCTACTTTAGGTCAAATTGAATTTTTGGTACTAAACGTTTATTTTTTTTAGCAATGAAATGTTTTCTCGACTTGTCGAAAGATGTTATCGGTCATTTTTGCAGCTGAAATGCTTAATTATGTGATGCATCATTATAATTGAGCATTTCAAAGTTGTTCTAATTAGGTCATTAGGTGCACCTAAGATTAATTGATTTGATTGTTAATAATTTCATATATGTTTGATCGATTCTTAGCCACGTGCAGGAGAATGTGCCATCATCATATAGACTCATTGATTATGGAGGATGGCATTTTCATGCTCACACTATAAGAGCCTAAGGTGTGGTGACCTTAGGTCAAGGTTTAACCTTTGCCACGTCAGCGCCACATCAGCTTTAACATTTCACTTTAACTCACAAAAAAACACCCCTTATCATAACATTCCCAAGTTAAAGTTTAACATTCGATATTCTCAAATTCAACCCCTAAACTAAAACAAACACTTCATTTATTTAAAAACATATCATTAATTCAAAAACATATTACAATACGAAATTAAAAAAAAAGGTTACAACGAAATAAAAAAACACACTGCAAATTAAACTACAACATAAATGAAATGACGAAAATACAATCTAGTGACGAGGTTGCAAGTTATATTTTTTGATGATTCGATATTTTTTTTCATTGATCCAAGCCACGACATTTGGATCTTTGCCATCAGTGTCAATCATCAAAAATTTCATCTCTTCCAACCTTGTTATCGTTTCATCTTTGACTTGGGCGGCCCCTTGGTTTAAAAATGCGCGCATCATTGCATTGCATTTGAAATTTCGCATCATGGTACCTAATGCACGATCATCCCAAATTACGCTCGCAATTGACCGTTATTTGTCGCATTTGTGCAATGCTAGCAATAGTCACAATTAGTGCAATTTGGAATTTGCGTTGATTTGTAAATGTAAAACCAATATTAATAGCCCAACTATTTTAATGAGTAACGTTTATGATCTATCAAGAGGTGCTCTTATGATATATCAACTGTTTAGATCATCTTAATAAAACTTTATTATAAACAAAATGGTCTAGCCATGAAATATAGAACCAAAACATATGCATGTTTAGATTTATGAAATTCATGTTTACCATATATAATCTTAGATCATGTCTATACTTTTTTAGTGATTATGATTGTATGACCCAGTAGTCCAATACTAGTTATAATATTGTGCACTTTCATTTGCTTGCTATTGCATTTGGAAACTTAAATTATTTTTAGTAATTACTTTTTTAGTGTAAGAAAGAACACATCAACTGCACATTGTGACGTTTTCATTTAGTTGTGATATGGCTATGACGTTGTCATTTACTTGAAAGTGGAAACAGAACACTGAGTCTATGACATAAACTAATTTTAGAACCGCGAGTCTATGACATAATTTCGGAACCATGAGTCACATAATTATGACTAGGTGGTTTATTAAATGGGTTATCGCCCGAATTTGAATATGTTAGTCTTTTATTTATAAGCCTATTGAATTTACTTGGTAATTGGTAAAAAAATTATGTATAAATACTTTTTTTCGGTTTTTTAATACTAAACACATCACGTTTAAATTGCGTTCGCATTCGCATCACGCATCACGCATCGGCCTCTGGTACCTTGAGCGCATTGAATCGCAAAATACAGTTTTAAACCAAGGGTGGCCCGATATGCCGCTTGGGCGGTTTCACGTTTGATACGATACTCCTTTGTCATAGTTTCGGTGAATTGGCTTGACGAGCTCGTTCCTCCGTGCTCGCCCCTATTACTTTTCGTGCTCTGATCTTGCTTTCTTGAAGCACGTTTTTCCCATGGGCGTGGTTGTTCATCATGACCAAACAAAGCCTCGCTTGTTTTCGCTTGGGACGCCGCTTAAATCAACCAGATCCGGCGAGTCCCATCTCTTATGCTTACGCAAAACCTCCCAAGCCTCATCGAGCAAACGGCGCGGATTTGTGCTCGTCACGATACATTTGCTTCGCCTGCTCGAGGACATCCATCTCACTTTCCCCACTTCTCTCGCTGCGCGCACGCTTGAAATACGCGTTGAAGTTTGTGCAATCATGGTTCAACGTTTTCCACTTGCTTGTTATCATATCCTTGGTGCGTCGTTGAAAATTGAGTCTATTCATTTCTGACCCGATGCCAAAACGTATCATATCCTTGTACACGCCCGACCATCGGATCCTCCGTAACAGCTACATAACACGTGGCAAGTAATTCTTCCTCTTTTGGTTGCTAACGTCCAGCAACGCAGTTTTCGTCATCCTCATCGATTGTTGGGCTTTGGAGGAGACGTCTCTTTTCCCAACCTCAACGTCTCTTTTTGCATTCGTTTACCACGACTTTTGGGCTTTGGAGGAGACGTGGGTGTTTCGGGAATATCATGTGTTTCAGTTTGTGAATGTTGTGAGTGTTGTGAGAATTGTAGATTTTGAAAATTGGTGTTTAGTGTGTTTTGTTGACTTTGTTGCCAAAACATAAATTGTTGATGTTGTAGGAAAAGATCTTGGCTCGACATGCCTAGTGGGTTGGGAAAAGAAACGTTGGGGTTTGAAGATGAACCCGCGTTCGGGTTTGAAGATGAACCCGGGTTTGAGGTATTCCACCCACCTCCGAGAAGATTCATGAATGTATCATCGTTGTTGTTGCCTCCCGACATTTTTTGTTTAGTAATTGGAAGTATAAGATTGAGTGGATTGAGTAGTGAAAGTGTGAAAAAAAATGTGTTTTATTTGGGTATTTATAGTGGTAATAAAATGGTTTTGATTTTTTTTAAACTAGCCGTTATTATACGTTTGTGGGGGGTAAATGATTTTTTCCCCACTGCCTTCCCCTCAACGCAGCGTTAAGTTGCTAACGTTGGCGTTAACGTGGCTCTAACACCACGTACGGTGTGGATGACGGGGCTTAACGCCCTCGCGTTAAGGTTTAATGCTTACATTTGCGTTATTATACCGTCCTCTCTAAGGAAGATGCTAACAACTTCTACCTTCTTCTAGACATGCCTGGATTCGAGAAGGAGGATGTACAGACGACTATTCACTTTAATGATTTTTATTAGAGTTAATTACATAATTGTTCCTTGTGGTTTGTCGGATCTTGCAGAAAATGTCCTTGAACTTTTTTTTTACGGGTCATGTCCTCGTGGTATGCAAAAGTTACGGGTTTGGTCCTTTGACGGGTCATGCTGTTAGTTGACCGTTAACTTGGTAAACCACAGGGATGATTTATGTAATCGACTAAAAAAAAAAAAAAAAAAAAATACCTTAAAAAACGAAAAAAATTGTTAAAAAACCGCTTACAAAAAATATTTATTACACTTAAATTGGTGCTTATGTATAATGTGAGGGCCTAAGAGAATTTTTTTTTTTTAATTATTATACTTAAATTTTGGGCTTATGTACAACGTGAGGGCTTAAATTTTTAGTGCGTATTTTGTACAAAAACGTATAAGAACTTATAACGTGAGAGCTTAAATTTTTAATGCGTATTTTGTACAAAAACGTAGAAATAACGCATTAAAAATTTAAGCCCTCACGTTGTGAGGGCCTAATTTTTTTATTTTTCATTTTTTAGAGTTTAATAAAAAAAAAAATAGGCCCTCATGTTGTACATAAGCCCAAAATTTAAGTATAAAAAAAAAAAAAAAAAAAAAAATCTTAGGCCCTCACATTATACATAAGCACTAATTTAAGTGTAATAAATATTTTTGTAAATGTTTTTTTAAACAATTTTTCGCTTTTTTTTTTTTTTTTTTTTTTTAATCGCTTTTTTAAACAATTTTTTTTTTTTTTTTTTTTTAAGGTTTTTTTTTTTTTTTTTTTTTTTTCGGCCATATAAATCGTCCGTTGTGGTTTGTCAAGTTAACGGTCAACTAACAAAGATGACCACAAAGGACCAAACCAGAACTTTTGCATACCACGAGGACATGACTCGTCAAAAAAGTTCGAGACATTTTCTGCAAGATCCGACAAACCACAAGGACCAATTATGTAATTAACTCTTTTTATTATTTGAAAATTGGAGGCGTGAGTCATCACCAGCGTACCACGTACCAAATCTTTTCTAAATTAACATAGGACATCAATTTTACTAGTATTAAGGCAGAGATGAAGGGTATGTTTGCACGGAGCAGTGTGGAGCTTTTTAGAATGGTAAAAAATGAGCATTTCGATTTTTAGTGGTCCTTTGGCAAAAAAGCGGTGAGATTTGCTATTCTTTTTAGAAATACTCATTTTTTCAATTCTTCTTTAAGAAGCTGTGAGCGATGAGCGGTGAACTGTGGCTACGACTCACAGCTCATTGTTACTGCTCAATGCTATTTTTAACAAACACACCCGAAATCTGGATTGTTAACATGAACTCTTCCCAAGCTGAAAAAGAGGAAATGCCCTAATGACTTCAATGTCAAATACTAAGGGTGTATTTAGTTGTTGAGAAATACCCTAATTTTCAAAGAATCTTTTTCATAGAAGAATGAAAAAAAACCGGAAACCTTTTTAGTTACAATTAAATTATTTTATTTTATTTTATTTTATTTTCGAATCTCATTTATCAAATTGTAACTAAAAATCTGAGAATTCAATGTACTCTTCTCTACTTCTCTCTTCACTTGAAAAATTCAAGATATCATTATGTTTCTCTCAAAACTCATTTTTTCAACCGGGCTTCACTCTTAGATACATTAATATAAGACTTAACAGATAAAATGAATAAATGATTACCAAGAACTCAAAGTTCCAATATTAACAACCCCATTTACAAAACTTCTTGATTTGTTGGTTACCTGAAAACAAGTGTACGTCTTAACACAAAATGACTTCCAAACTCCAAAACTTCTACAATGCCAATGTCCTATTTGCATACAAAGTTTATCGACGGTCTACAGTGGTATCAAACTGCCACAAATGATCTCCAATGTTACCCCCATACTAACACTAGTAAATACTGTACATTTTCAGGACTCCATGATTCGAATGTTTTCACTATAACTAACAGGAAATACTACGAATACCAAAACATTTTGTAGAATAAATTAAAAGAAAACGCATATCCTTAAGCATATGTTTTAACATCCTCTTAGTCACTCCAGTACCGTAACAAGAAGAAAAAAAAAAACAAAAAAAAAACTAGGGCATTAACCGGATGTGAGTTTAATCAATTTATTTGGAATTTTGCATTGTTGATATTGTTTTAACAAATCTTGACATCGAATTTCTCCATCCTTTCCTCCCCTTTCTTCAGCTTAGGAAAATTCACCTTTAACTCTCCATCATCCATAACTGCTACCGTACCACTCGTCATGATGTTTCTTGGTAAATCAAGAACAGTTCTATATTCAATATGCTCCTGATCTATCTTCGCTCCTCCACCTTTAACTTTCAAGGTGTTGAATCCAGTTAATTTACAGGATGCCTCCACATCCTCCTTCTTGACTCCAGGCATGCGTATGGATACATAGAGGTTTTTAGCATCCTCTGTTTTGAATAACTCTGCCTTAGACTCCTCATGGATCATTTTGTCCTCATGAAGCATTCTCCTGCTAGTATGTGATAATCCATTAAACACATCTGAAACATAAACATAACATATTTTATTTCAAATAATCGATAAGTTGATGGCAATAAAACAGCAAAGTATTAGCATTTGAAAATTGAAAGTTAATGAACAATGCGTGACTACAAAAATATATTAGTTGTACAGATATTTTCATATCAGACATAGAAAAATAGGTAAAAATCGTGAAGTTGTTACATTTATAAGCTCACATATATAAAGAATTTCTCACTTATGATTGTATAGGAAAATGTATTCACTAATAAGTGTGTAATTAGTTGTCTCAACTTTAAAATATAAAGATCAGTTTTTCACATTCTATTACTAGGCGCATCAATTAAGCGAAGAAATTAGGATTCAGAGTTAAGGTATACACTTTTATGCTTCAATCTACACCCCTAATGTGTACATGTACATTGTCCTATACAGTTAGAAACTTAGAACAGCTTCACAAACGTTTAGATAATTTCAGAAGTGTATAAAATAATATATGTACAAATGACGTATTTGTTGTACTGCGTTGTGTGTTTAGAAAATGAGAAGCTGAGACACACCTGTGGCCACCATTGGATGAAACCGGACGGCGAATCTGCTCAGGGGATTTGAAACAAAGAGCTGCTTCAGGATGACCATCTTAATCTTAATCTTAAATCTTAAATATAAATATAATCAATTAGATAATACTTATTTTGTTTTATGATCAAGTCATTATATATATAGACAAACCCTACCGGATCATAGCATAAAATAAGTAATCTTTGTAAAGTGAATCTTTTAAAATAAAAATTTATTTAGGTGATTTTCAAATAACTTTTCGTAATATCAATTTTGAAGTCAAACTAATAATCACTGGAATTTTGATTCCAAATTTAATTAAATAACTTCTATTTTGATTATAACTATCCTATCTTTTATATATGCCTATTGAAAAAATAATTGGACCAGGAGAGCTCAATTTCGCTACGTAAACAAAATCGTGTGATGTTATTGGTTAATAAAAGTCAAAATTAAGTTGATTTTGGTCAAACTTTAATAAATTTTGTGGAGAAATTTGGTTGATAAAAAAACACACAAAAATATAGGTGCCAAATTTGTAAAAACAAAAACTTAAAAAGAGGAGGTAATTAATAAAACTTTAGTGGTTGAATTTTTAAAATTATATAGAGTTAAGTGTAATATTATAAACCTCCATGTTTTAAATAACTTTTGATTATAAACAAATACCCCCTTATACTTTATACCCTTTATACGTTATATCTTAAAAAATATAATGTATATGTTGTTTTAAAATAACAACATATAAATTTGCATAAGATTATAAGTATCAATTTTTTTACTATATACGTTTAATAAGGACTCATTTATTTTATTTTTAAAAGTTTAACCTATGTGGGCACGAGTTTACATTTTAAATACGGCTAAATTACTGAAAACGGGAATCTAATTATCAAATTGTAAGCACGGGTTACTTTAATATAAAAAGAAATATATGTGATTGTACTTATAACAATGACTTATGTAATTCTTATTTATTTATATAAGAATATTTAGAAAAATATTTTTAAAAATTTTTAAGAATTATACTTTAACTTTATCAACGCTCATTATGTGCTATTAAACTTGCATCATGTGTACAACATAATATCCGTAGTGAAATTTAAATAACAACATCAACATCTTTGTCAGCTGAATAAAATTAAATCTTGAGTTACCTAACGGATATTTTTACAAATATTTTACCAAATTCTAATGGATATTAATGCATAATGAAAAACTCGTGCATAAGTATTAGTTGTACTTATATCACAATTTTTCATGGGCAAATTCTTATATGTGTATATACTGAACTAAAATGTTAAAATAAATTTAACTTATGTGTAAATTTCGTGCGTGCATGAAACTTATAACTATATAAATATATGCAATTACCTTTAAAAATACAATATTAGTATTAATACAATTTTTTTTTTTTTTTTTTTCAAAACCCGCTGCTGCGCACGTATTATAACTAGTAATTATACTGTAAGATTTACGCAAAAATTCAAAGGGTATTAGATATAAAGGTAACATATATTATTTTGATAATTTATTACATTATCGATTTAGTACTTTCTCATATCATTTATAACATTTACAAAGAAATGAACGGCAAATAATTATTTTGTTTTATGGAACTGATCTATGAATACTAATAATTTTAGTTGTTATATACATTTCCATACTTCAATTTTTAGAAGTAGTTTGTTTTATCAATGGGTCACGATTCAGTATTACAACATTGGGTTTATGTAGTCATCCAAGCCAAAGCTAAAAAGGGATATCACGTCATGACATATCACAATTTTTCCCTTTCACCTACTTTATCACTCACACATCCAAAACCCTCTCCCTAGTCACTCAAGCCAATTTATTATAAGATTTTTGTGTTGATTTGTTGGATAGCCGAGAAACACACATGGCATGGACTAAAGTTGCAATGATAGGCAACTAATTGAGTTAGCAAATCTCCAATGATAAGTAGTTAATTGTGTTAGTCTGAAATCCACGACAATTTTAAATATGAAATAGTTAAGTAAATGCAAAAACAAGTATTTCGTTTTCAAACGTGTAAATCGTTATTGAATAAAACAAAGAATTATAAATTGTTTTACGGAATAAACTTGTTGAATGACAATAATGATGATCTGTGACCACGCAAACTTAAACACAAAATTAAGTTTGCGAGTCAACTTATGAGGTCTCGGCCTATTGTAAGTTCAAGAGAGTAAATGAACTTCAGTCAATACTACAATAAATACGTGTAGTGATAACATTTACTCTCGACCAATATTATTTTTTTATAGTAAGTACCAGGTATCTTGTTTGTGGGGTCGTTGAGATGTGTCAAACATTCAATAGAGAAGTACACATTCCATTAAATGTTTCTATTCTTGAAAACATAACAACCATGCTTTTGTGAACAGTTTTGTCAACTATTCACTCCCCACTTTATCCCGCTCTTTGCTTTCTTAAAAGTCCCACCTAAACACTTAAGTGATTTCATGTTATGCTCGCTTTTGGGGAGTAAGAGAGTTGATTAAGTTCATCGTAGATAGCTAACCCCGATGAACCTTTATCCATCAACGTGTTCCATTTACATACTAGCCGAGATTCATATCGCCTAAAGAGTATGTCTTCAATTAATCTTCAACTTTCTTGACGATGTCTTTGACTTGAACTTCATTGATTTTGCTCGTTGATCTAATTATCGTGAGTCTTCTTGAGTTGCTTGTTGATTTCATTATTGTGTGAGTCTTCTTGACTTAGAATAATTTACGTTTAAATCTAGAAATAATTCATTGGACACCGAATTAGCCCAACAATCTTTTCCTATTTGAATATAAATTAAACCAAGTCTTAATTATTGTAAGTGAGCAAACAACTTCTTCTCACACATAATTTTACGAGACAGTAACGAAAGTGAAATTTTTAATTTAGGATTACATTGATGACATTTCTTACAACAACCCTAATCCTCTAGTTTTTTTCACCTTCTTCATTGCCTCTGCATAATCATCTCTGATAGGTATAACATATTCCATTCCTAGGGGAGTCTAGTTCCTTTTATTACCATCCACCTTAGGTTCCCAGTAACAAAAACTTGTTCAAACAAAATATTTTGTTCTTTTCTTAACTCCTTAAGGAGGCAACTTATTCTTTGGGGCAGAGAGATCAACTTGTGTTAGCTGAGGTTGTGGTTGAATGTTTAAATTATTGGTTGTACTTCTGACCCACTCAAACTTTCGAGAGACATTGGCAACTAACCGAGGAATATCTTTCAGTTTCTTCTTCCTTGCAAGATCATGGACTTCAACCTATTCAGAGAATCCAGTATTCCTTAAAGTGAAATTAGAATATACTTCAAAGTTCATCACTTCATTCTTTCTTGTGACTATCATTGTTAATAAACCATCAAATATGTTATATTAACACAAGTCTTCAATATTTTATCGAGTAAGAAGCAATAAAACAAGCCTCTCCACCTCTTATTAAGTAAGTTGTCATATGCCGACCGGTCTCGACTCAAAAAAAAAAAAAAAAAAAAAAAAAAAAAAAAAAAAAAAAGTTTGACCGCTTTTGACTCGGTAAGAGTAAGGAAGTGTTTGTTTCATTAAGATGTTTTGGGTTTGAATCTGACTGTCACATCTTACTGTTAAAATGTGGTTATAACGTCTGAATCTAAATGAAAAAATTTTGTTTGTTATTGTGTAATTGTTTGAATAACTTTAATTGTCTATTTTTTAAATATATATTAAACTATAACAGTACGATGAATTATTTATCACTAAAAATTTGTCATACTTATTATAAGTGAAATAGCTTTTTTCTTAAAGTGATAAAAATAAATTCCATGAGCCTTAATTTTATATTTAAAAATAATACAATGAAAATAAACTAATGAAAAGTAGGTTTTTCACAAATATGATTTTTTTCAATAAATACATTACATGAGGCACTTTATTTTGCATACTAAAAAATCCTTGCATACTGTTGATACAAAAGTTGGCGTTCCTTGTTTGGACTCGGTTCTTATACCAATTGAATCTTGATGCTTGAGACCGCGCACTAAGTAACAGAAACACCGTTAGGCTTATCGTGGGATTGTCTCCATGATTATCCTCCGTTTGAGTGAGTAATCGGTTTTAGGTTAATTGAGAGTTAGGGTTTTGATCGTACTTTAATGAGGATGGGATCCTTTATATACACACGAAATCCTTGTTGGTTTCGTGTTCCCCAACCTTCGCGATCCCGCCTAAGTCGGTTGGTAAATGATTATCTCCAAAGTTAGAAGGTATCCGATATCTTATTCCATAAATAACTCCGGACTTGGGCCTTCGTGAGCCCAAACCGTCATTGGATTAACCCATTCGTAATGGGCTTGTTAGTGATGTTCATTGGTCGGGTTCGTGACCCGAATACGGACTATACATCATCATGTCCCCCCAGTCTAGTATGCGCAGTGACGAACTGCGGATGCTAGACTAAGAACTGTAGCATTTAAATTTCTCATAGCATAGCGGAGAAGTTTCCCGCCTTGAAGAATATACGGTGAATCTAGTCAAAATATCTTCAAACGAATGCCTCGGAATTCGGGGGAAAGTAACTACCCCCTTGTCACCTCAACATATCCTAGCCACTTATTCAGAGTTAGTGGGATCCACGTGTCGTGCATCGTGTGGATAACGAAAACTATATAACCATCGACCTTCCTTTTACTGTGATTATCACAGTAAAAAAAATTCCGCCATTGTTAACAAACCTTCAACTTGCAACCCAGAACACTCTTATTATTCCAAAGGTAATCGCGCGTACGCCATAAAAACTATACCATGGTTCGTGGTTTAACTGATTTCACGTTCGACATAACTGAGGACGAACTTCTAGAGTTCACTTCTGAGTATTATATTCCCCTTGCAGTGCATCCGGAAGTTTCGGGTGTGAAGGCGTCAATTGCAGACTTCCCCGAAGGGAAAGTAGGGGTATGATAAGGTTTTAAAAGGTACCATTTTGAGGGTCGCTAAGTCCTTATTTGATCACTTTTGTATCCGTTATTGCTTAATATCGCTCCTTTTCACTTTTAGGTCTCTTGAAGGCAAATGTCGGAATGGCACTTATTTGGACGAAAAGGCGCGAATATACGAAGAAAATGGACAAAGTCGTAATCGAGACACTCAAAGTCATTGAAATGTATATGACGGCGTCAGTGTTAATTATGACGCCGTCAAGGATTTTGTGACTATACAAGAGCTAAATACCCTATTTTCAAGTGACGATGTCGGGCTTTAAAAGAGTAGGCCGTTGCTACTCGGGCGACCCAGATTCAATCCAAACGACGCCGGAGTCGAAGAGGACGGCGTCACGCATATAAGGTGACGCCATCGCAAGGTTAACGTGGCCAAGACGAAACCCTAATGATAAAGGATACGACGGCGCCACAAAACATAAGGTGACGCACGATATGTAATGTTATATATAGAATCCGAATTTTTCGCTTTAGGAGTCTTTTGTGAGTAAAACCTAAAACCGAACCAAGGGTGTCTTGTACAAGATTTTAGGTTTCAAACCCTATCTTACATCAAGATAAGTATTTACTTCATCAATTTAATTATGTCTTTGATTATTTGTGTGTATGCTTGCATGTTCTCCATGTCCCGCTAATTTATTTGTGTGTTTGCTTAGGAATATGAAACTTAATTATTGAATATTGATTGGTTGTTTCTATCTTAGTTTATTAATGATCTAGTAATGCGATAGGTCATTCGTTGTGTACTTAATGCTTGATTCATCTTTGTGAACCTTAGAATATAATTACCGAGTAGTTGTAAGCTAAACCATCCAAAGAGTGCCTTAGAGTAAGAGTTTATTATCCCTAGTGGGTTTTGTAGACGAGACCCTTTGGTAAGTTCAAAGAGTTGGGGAGAAACGACACCCTACAACTTTAGACACACAACGCGACTAAGAATAAGACGACAACTCAACCATCAATAGGAGATAATTAAGGAGTAGTAAAACCTAAGTAAACACATCTTTAAACTATCATACGAGCACACATTAATTAGACATAGACTACCACCACCTTAGTTTAGATAATTAGATAAGAGTAGAGTAATCGGTAGAAATACCAACCCCCAAATCCAATACCCTAGATTTGTACCTTTCAATTTCCTAAAAACATAAAAAGATAAAAATAATCTTCCTCAACCTCAACCTTAGTGTAGTAACTTCTCACTAGCATTCCTATTCCCTGAGAACCATATCAATACCCGTGGCTTACCCTAATTACTACACTACAACGATTAGGTTCATTGCCTAGGGTGTTATAAAACTTGCTCGAAGAAAAGGAAGTTCCTTTGACCCCGAACGACGCGTGTAGCGTTATCGTGGTATACACGCATTTTTCGAGTTCGCAAATCAACGTGTGCCCATATCTTTATTCTTGAGCGACGTGTTAAACTACTACCGTCGCATATATATCCCACCGACCGCATAGGCGCAATAAAATCACCAACTCGAGGTTAATTGCCGCCATCGCAATTAACCCGACTATAAACATGTTCGCGCGCTTTACCACACAACGTGGTCAAACGGGTGGGTATCATTCGCTAAGCGTGTTGGGCGACTTCAGTGTTATAATCGAAAAATTAGACACGCTTAGGAATTGGAGAGAAACATTTTTCGGGTCGATGAAGCGTGCTTCCCATGGCGCTGACTTCTTCACCTGTGGTTTATCGCCAAAGGATGAGCGCCCCTCACGGATCGTATATCATGGAGGATGCGGATACAATAAACACCAATCGCATCCCCATCGGCCCTATCCCGAGGAATTTTGGTGCACATGGGCATTAGCCGCAATTATTTTGGTAGACCCGAGGAGGTTCCAATCTTCTTAGGCGCGGATGGCCGGGTGGGTGCTCGCCCTTTGCATTCCATTGTGCTATATTAATGTGAGCGCTTTCCTTTCGCCTTTGTACTTGTTGTAACTGCTTTTGTTGTTTGTTTTTGTTGCGCGAAATGGACCTTTTCGTAGTCGTGTAACCGCAATAATGTAGACGCTACCACCGAGAGGGAATAGCCCATTCTAGATGCTACAGCAGGGCGTACCCTGGAAATGGAAATGGGAGAAGCGGGGGCTAGCTCATCTGTCGCCCTGGAAGCGACCCCACTACAAAGCATGTCGAGCCCTAGGGTGCCTACCCCATTAGTGCAGCCATCATAAGTAGTAGTGGCGGAGCACATGGAAGAGGAGGAGGAGGATAACCAAGGGGTGAAACGCAAGAGATTGCCTAGAGGTGACGGCGCGAGCTCATCGAGAAAGAAGCGCCTGTTATCATGGTGGTGGAATCGTCATCGAGTGACGTTGCGTCGCCTCCCCCTTCGGCTGAGACCACTGGTCCACAGTAAGTAATATTATCAAAAAATTTGCGCATCCCCTGTTTATGTAAGAAAAATTACTAATTCCCTTTCTTGTGTGCGTTTTGAACACTCATGAGTCGCCCGTGGATAGTCCCAGACGCTATGCGTTTTCCGAGCCATACGCCTAAAGCGCTAAGCCGAGCGGTGGCCGGGATGTGCCAATGGATGAGCTTGTTGAAGAGTTGGTACTGGCGGCTGCGCATCAAGCTTCACTGGTGGAGAAGCTAAAGGCCAAGCACTCTGGAGAAGGCAGCCAGAGCGCTCAAAAGGATCAACAAATTACGTTGATGGAGGCGCAGTTGGCTAGTGCCAAGGTTGAAGCAGAGGGCCTGAGCTCGTACGCCCAAAATCTTGCTGGAGAAAAGATGGCGTTGTTGGGTCAAATAAATCAGGAGCGTGCTGCCTCATCGGGGTATAAGGCTTCGTGTCTCTGGGCGCCAAAGAGAAGGGCAAGGAAGAGTTGTTCTCGCAGCTTGGAAAATTTTGGTGCCACCGTGAGCGCTCATTGGAAACGCAGGAGATGAAGTTGCGCAAGCTCACCGAGTATATGAGGAGTTATATCCCCAACTCTTGTCTACTATCGCCGAGCGCAGTGGCTCATCGGCTATGTTCTCGCGACTTGTCGCCTCAAGACCTTGGAGTCGCAGGAAGTAGTGGATGCTTTGGGGAAGTTGTGCGGTCTGCGTTGCGCGGGTAAGCGTGTCGCTGAGAAGCTTCAAGAGGCGATTGTTGAAGGTGCCCGTTAATAAGGTGCCCGTTATAATGCGCATTCATACGATGATCCGTGGCCGCTATGGAGAAGATGAAGGTATTGAGCCTCTAATTGTCGAGATAGAGCGCGACTGTGATTATCCCATAGGGGTCATTATGGAGGGTCGACCTTAGCTCGGCATCATCACAAGATGCGAAGCCTGACTGACTATTTTTGAAACCCGATGAATCCCAACTTCAAGTGCTCGTGTTTGCTCGCCTAAGGATATCTTGAATCCTTCGCCTCGTGAAGGAAATGCCTTTAAAGCAAGTGTTGGAAGCACATGCTACAAGACTTTCCAAAAAGGAAGGGATTAAAGGTAAGGCCATTTTGTGCGGTATTGGCGCAGCCTCCGTAGTCCAGCGAAAATCTCCCTTTTTTATGCACTTCTTGAGTGTTTTGAAGAGAGGGAGCGACTTGTCTGCTGATTTGGACAAGAACCTATTCAGACCGGCCAGTTTTCCGTTGAGAGATTGGACTTCCTTCAGCGTGCGTTGTGAGGGAAGTTCGATGATAGCCTTAGTCTTTTCTGGACAAGGTTTGATGCCATCGGGCTCTATCAAGTACCCAAGGAACATGCCTTCTGTAGCGCCAAAAGTGCATTTCTTAGGATTTAGTTTCATGTTGATATCTCGTAGAGTTTTAAACGTTTCCTCTATGTCACGCACCAATTCCTCCTCAGTGTGTCTTTTTATGACCAGGTCATCAACGTAAACTTCTAAGTTGCGGCCTACCTGTTTTTCAAATGCGTTATCTACCAGTCGTTGGTAGGTGGCGCCTGCGTTCTTCAAGCCAAAGGGCATTTTAGTGTAGCAATAGACGCCTTGGCTTGTGTGGAAGGCCGTTTTTTCCTCATCCTCCTTAGCCATCTGGATTTGATGGTATCCTTTGTATGCGTCTAGGAAGCATTTAAGTGGGTATCCACACAAAGACTCTATCTTCCAGTCTATCTCCGGTAGTGGGTAGTAGTCTTGTGGACATGCCTTGTTGAGATCTGTGAAGTCTACGCACATCCGCCAACTACCGTCGCTTTTCTTGACCATTACTGGGTTGGAAAGCCAGTCGTGGTAATAGACTTCTCGCATGATACCTGCTTCCACCAGTTTGTGTACTTCCGTCAGGATTGCTTGTGCGCGTTCTGGAGCTTGGTCGCGCTTCTTCTGGCGTACTGGTGTGTATCCTTGTCGGATCCTTAGCTTGTGCTCTGTGATCGAGCATGGAACACCAGTCATGTGCTTTGGTTCCCATGCAAAGATATCCAGATTCTTTTGCAAGAGCCCGCACACGGTACGCCCGCTTTTATCGACAAATGATCCTCCAATCGATACTTCTTGATCCGGGTATTCGTGATGAATTGCAATCCTCGTGTTTGGTATTTTAGGGACGCTGCTCGAGCTATCTCGCCGCCTCACACGTAATCGTGTTACATTCGCTAGGTGGTACAAGTAGCATTGTAGAGAGTAACAATACCTCCTTTCACCGGGAATTTGAACATCCCATGTCAGACGGCATCGCTGTATGGTCGATATCCTCGGTCTTCGATAATGCCATTGTATGGCGAAGGGATTTAATTACCATAAAATTCATCCGTGTTGTCGCGAGTGCTCCTTATTGCCAACGTTTACTAGTAAGCGTATTTGCCCCATAGGCCATATCTTTTCTCCCGTGAAACCAACAACACCGCCATGGCCGGGCTTAACTGACTGCCTATCTCTGGTCGCAGTCGCTTGAAGCAATGTCCGTACATTATATCTGCAGACGCTCCTCCATCAATATACATGCGGTGGATATCGTGACCACCTGCATTAATTTTAATGGTGAGCGGTTCTACCACTGCGTTGTCCACAGTCAAGGTGGGGTAAGAGATTACACTTCCACGGGAAAATTTCTGGCTGAGCTTCTGCCTAGTTACTCGCTGCCATGATTGTATCATGTAGATGGTGTCAGCCTTATCTATGGGTGCCTCCTTGATGTTCTTGACTAGGTGGTCCAATCTTCCTTCTTTCACTAGTTTATCAATGATTTGGCGTAGTTGGACACATTCATTGGTGGTGTGGCCCTTCTGTCCATGATAGTCACAGTATCCACTCCCCATGCGCCGATCTTCTGGAGTGCGCAATTGTGGAGGTCTTGGGAAGTTCGCGCCTTCCGCCGCGAATATTTCCTTTGGAGTCTTAGTCAGCGGAGTGTATCTGTCATTATCCCGTCCGCTCCCCTGGCCACGGTAGTTCTTGTTATGGTTGCTATTCTAGTCAGTGGATTATCTCCGAGGTTGTTCCTGGGACCGATAGTTTGAGTATCCCTTCTTGCTATCCGTCGCCGCGGCTTCTCCTTAGATAAAGGACCTTGTACGTTTCATAAATTCATCAAAGGTTTGGGGAATCTTGTCGTTCAACCTTTTGATGAGTTCTGGGTTATTGATCCTGCTCATGAACCCCGAAATTTTCAAGACTTCGGGCATGCCTTAACCTCGTATGCACTCATCTTTGAAGCGCTCCACATAAGAGCTTGTAGATTCCCCTTAGCGCTGTTTTACCCTAGCGAGTTCGACATGGCTTTTGGCGCACTTTTTCCTCTGAGTGAAGTTCAGGCGAAACGCCTTTCGCAATTCTTCAAAACCGCCAATGCGTGGAAGCTTACTGAACCAGTTGCGCGCATTACCCACTAATGTGGAATTAAACATATGGCACCACACAGGCTGAGGCCAATTTTTGATGGTAGCTGCTGATTCGAAAATTTTTAGGTGATCATCTGGATCACCTGTTCCGTCATAGGATTTTACATTAGCGGGCATGCGCCTTTTCTTATTTTCTGAGAAATCACTAATGCGCCGAGTGAAAGCATCCACCTTTTGGCGGCGCCAGGGAAGAGACATATCTTCCTCCTCCCGGTCGCGATATCGTCCCCTGGCCTTCCAGTGTCCAGTTTCGCTGTCCTCGTTGTCCGAGGAATTACCAGAAGACGTGCTTTCCTTTTGTCGGCGTTTCCACCCACCGTCTGAGGAATCACCAGAGGATGAACTTATTCTCCTTCGGCGCTTGCGCCGACTGTCCTCAGAATCTGAACTTCACGGGCTTCCACTTGGGGAGCGTGGTCGTCAAGTTCATCCCAACCTCGCGGCTTCCAAGCCTATCGTGGACATTGATACGCCATCCATCATGTTCTTCCATATACTGCTGTTCATCTGCTTCATCGTTCTCCACTCTCCTCCCAACCCTAGTAAACACTGGGGGTCGGCGGCTATTCTTTCCGTGCTTATCCCTCTAGCGGCGCGATGGGGATTCTTCAGCGTCGAAGTTTAGCCGGGCTTTTAGACTCTGGCTCGACCTCTTTTTCGCCTCCTCTTGCATGAGTGCCGCCAAGGTTTCGTATTTTTGGGACACGAAGTCGCTTGGTGCTAATTCAGGCGCGACTTCTTCTAGTGCAAGAATATCTGTTTCCATATCTGGACTCCTATTTCGGAGAGGTGCGCCTGGCATTTTTGTGAGGTCCTTTTCTATTAGGGGAGTAGTATAAAGATTACGTAGTGGATCTTCTTCGTTGGTTGTTGTTGTGGCAGCATGGGTTGTTCCCGTGCGTTGTTCCACTGCTGGGAAGATAAGATCTGATCCTGGCCCTTGGTTTTTAGCCACGCTGGTTGTTCCAAAGGTTTGTTTGAGGGCTGATCCGCTTTGCTGTTTCTTCCCTTGTAGGTCACCATGCGATCGCTGATTTTGGTTTCCTTGCTTCGTCATTCTAGCTCTTAGTGTTGGGTCCCACGGATGGAGCCACTTGTTGATACAAAAGTTGGGCGTTCCTTGTTTGGACTCCGGTTCTTGTACCAATTGAATCTTGATGCTTGAGACCTGCGCACTAAGTAAACAGAAAACACCGTTAGGCTTATCGGGATTGTCTCCACGATTATCCTCCGCGAGAGCGAGTAATCGGTTTTAGGGTTAATTGAGAGTTAGGGTTTTGATCGCACCTTTAATGAGGAATGGATCCCTTTATATACACACAAAATCCTTGTTGGTTTCGTGTTCCCCAACCTTCGCGATCCCGCCTAAGTCGGTTGGTAAATGATTATCTCCAAAGTTAGGAGGTATCCGATATCTTATTCCATAAATAACTCCGGACTTGGGCCTTCGTGAGCCCAAACCGTCATTGGATTAACCCATTCGTAATGGGCTTGTTAGTGACGTTCATTGGTCGGGTTCGTGACCCGAATACGGACTATACATCATCATGTCCCCCCAGTCTAGTATGCGCAGTGACGAACTACGGATGCTAGACTAAGAACTATAGCATTTAAATTTCTCATAGCGTAGCGGAGAAGTTTCCCGCCTTGAAGAATATACGGTGAATCTAGTCCAAATATCTTCAAACGAATGCCTCGGAATTCAAGGGAAAGTAACTGCCCCTTGTCACCTCAACATATCCTAGCCACTTATTCAGAGTTAGTGGAATCCACGTGTCGTGCATCGCGTGGATAACGAAAACTATATAACCATCGACCTTCCTTTTACTATGATTATCACAGTAAAAAAAATTCCGCCATTGTTAACAAACCTTCAACTTGCAACCCAGAACACTCTTATTATTCCAAAGGTAATCGCGCGTGCGCCATAAAAAACTATACCATGGTTCGTGGTTTAACTGATTTCACGTCCGACATAACTAAGGACGAACTTCTAGAGTTCGTTTCTGAGTATTATATTCCCTTGCGGTGCATCCGAAAGTTCCGGGCGTGAAGGCGTCAATTGCGGACTTCCCCGAAGGGAAAGTAGGGGTATACACGCGTTTTTTCAAGTTCGTGAATCAACGTGTGCCCATATATTTATTCTTGAGCGACGTGTTAAACTACTACCGCTCGATATATCCCACCGCACCGCATAGGTGCGGCTAAAATCACTAACTCGAGGTTAATTGCCGCCATCGGCAATTAACCCGACTATAAACTCGTTCGCGCTTTACCACACAACGTGGTCAAACGGGTGGGTATCATTCGCTAAGCGTCTTGGGCGACTTCAAAGTTATAATCGAAAAATTAGACGGGCTTAGGAATTGAGAGAAACATTTTCTCGGGTCGATGAAGCGTGCTTCCCATGGCGCTTTGACTTCTTCACCCGTGGTTTACCGCCAAAGGATGAGCGCCTCCCGGATCGCATAAAGCGGAGGATGCGGATACAATAAACACCAATCGCATCCCCACCGGCCCTACCCCGAGGAATTTTGGTGCACATGGGCATTAGCCGCAATTATTTTGGTAGACCCGAGAGGTTCCAATCTTCTTAGGCGCGGATGGCTGTGGTGGGTGCTCATCCTTTTGAATTCCGTTGTGCTATATTAATGTGAGCGTTTTCCTTTCGCCTTTGTACTTGTTGTAACTGCTTTTGTTGTTTGTTTTTGTTGCGCAAATGGACCTCTTCGAGTCGTGCAACCGGGAAGCCGCCAAGTTAATGTAGGGAAGCCCCCGCTAAGAGAGGAGGAAGAGCCCATTCTAGATGCTACAGCAGGGCGTACCCTGGAAATGGAAATGGGAGAAGCGAGGGCTAGCTCTTCTATCGCCCTGGAAGCGACCCCACTGCAAAGCATGCCGAGCCCTAGGGTGCCTACCCCATTAGTGCAGCCATCACAAGTAGTAGTGGCGAGCACATGGACGAGGAGGAGGAGGATGACCAAGGGTTGAAGCACAAGAGATCGCCTGGAGGTGAAGGCGCGAGCTCATCGAGAAAGAAGCGCCCCGTTATCATGGTGGTGGAATCGTCATCGATCGACGCTGCGGCCTCCCCTTCTACCGAGACCACCGGTCCACGCAAGTAATATTATCAAAAATTTTGGCGATCCCCGCTTATGTGAGAAACAATTACTAATTCCCTTTCTTGTGTGCAGGTTTGAACACTCTTGGAGTCGCCCCGTGGATAGTCCCAGACGCTGCGTTTTCCGAGCCACACATCCAAAGCGCTGAGCCAGTGGTGGCTGGGGATGCGCCAATGGATGAGCTTGTCGAAGAGTTGGTATCGGGCGGTCGCGCATCAAGCTTCACCGGTGGAGAAGCTAAAGGCCAAGCACTCGAGAAGGCAACCGAGCGCCAAAAGGATCAACAAATTGCGTTGTTGAGGCGCAGCTGGCTAGTGCCAACGTTGAAGCAGAGGGCTCGAGCTCGTACGCCCAAAAGCTTGTCAAGAAAAGATGGCGCCGATGGGTCAAATAAATCGTGAGCGTTGCGCCATCGGGTATAAGGCTTCGTGTCTCGGGCGTCAAGTATCTTGAGAAGGGCAAGGAAGAGTTGTTCTCGCAGCTGAAAATTTTGGTGCCACCGTGAGCGCTTCATTGGAAGCGCAGAGATGAAGTTGCGCAATCTCACCGAGTATGATGAGGAGTTATATCCCCAACTCCTGTCTACTATCGCCGAGCGTGGGTGGGTCATCGGCCATGGTCTCGCGACTTGCCGCCTCAAGACCTTGGAGTCGCAGGAAGTAGTGGATGTTTTGGGGAAGTTGTGCAAGCATGCTAGCTAGCGCTGGGTAAGGCGTGTCGCCGAGAAGCTTCAAGAGGTCGATTGTTGAATGTGCCTATTAATAAGGTGCCCGGTTATAATGCGCATTCATACGATGATCCGTGGTCGCTATGGAGAAGATGAAGGTATTGGAGCTTCCTCAATTGCCGAGATAGAGCGCGACTAGGATTATCCCATAGGGGTCATTATGGAGGGTCGACCTTAGCTCGGCATCGCAACAAGATGCGAAGCGCAACCGACTATTTTTGAAACCCGATGAATCCCAACTTCAAGTGCATGTGTTTGCTCGCCTAAGGATATCTTGAATCCTTCGCCTTGAGAAGGAAATGCCTTTAAAGCAAGTGTTGAAGCGATGCTACAAGACTTGCCAAAAGAAAGGGATTAAAGGTAAGGCCATTTTGTGCGGTATTGGCGCAGCTCATCTCCCCAGATCTGACGGGATACCGGTTAGTGTTGCCACGGTATCTCGCCAAGACTCCGACCTATTGAAGAAGCTGAACGATATTGGGGACGTTGCAAGCTGTGTGGGGAGTTCATCTCTTAGACGTTGTAGGAGTATGTAGATAATAACTTGTATTGTAAATATCATTTTGTAAGAACGCATGGTACTTAATGAAATATTACTTTTGTTGAATGTTGTTGCGACTTATAATATTTGTACTTAGTTACTTGTCTTTCCATGAAACACATGCGTATTGTCTAAGAAGCAAATTGTTGTATAAGCGCGATTAATCTTTTGTTGTTCATAATTATTTATGAACTATCATACTTATAAAATTTCAAGTATTTCTAACATAGTCGTGTATGTTATTATACGCAGCGTACTGCAAATATCATAGTAAGGAGCCAAGTGTCTTGATTCCTAATTTGTTAAACGCGCATAGTATGCATTATTGCGCATCCATTGTGGGATGCGCACCTAGCTTATTCCAACGTCTTGAGAATAAGGTGTTTAACAAGGATACGTGATCCAATGTTGATGGGTTTGCAACCCTCTTACTCAATGAGTTATTTAGTAGGTTTACTCATCCTTTGACCATCGTGGGTTTATTAAGTGCATGCACGCCATGTAGGCAAAAGATAAAAAATGTTGAGACATAAAGTATATAGAAATAACAAATTGTAATGTGTCACGGAGTTAGCTAGAAACCACGACGTTTTATTAAGACTTGCAAGTTTTTGTGAAAGAAAATAAATAAGATATTGCCTAAGTAAAACAAAATGTAAATACACGGATAATTATTGGGCACTTTACTAAAGTGCGAGAATATCCGTGTTCTGGGCCGTAGCCATTCCTAGAGATAACATCGCTTAAGATTTCAAATGTTCCATGTGCGTGGTAGTTCACGACCATCCATGTCTCGTAGCTTGTACGCGCCTGTTCCTAATGCTTCAGTAACCTCATAGGGTCCTTCCCACTTTGGTCCAAGTTTGCCTGTATCTTCTGCGTGGCTCGCATCGTTGGCGCGATATACAAAGTCGCCTGGTCTGAATGAAACACTTCGCACTTTAGCATCGTAGTATCCCTTCATTTTTGCTTTTGATCTTGCTTCACATATAGCGGCGTGCTCGCGTCTCTCTTCCAACAGGTCTAAGTCGATGCACCGTTCGTCGTCATTGGTTGCAACATTGACTTCGCAAAAGCGAATAGTTGGCATCCCAATCTCGGTGGTATGATGCCTCGTCCCATAGACCGTAGAAAAGGGGTGTCTCCGTGCTAGTTTTGATTGAAGTGCGGTGTGCCCACGTAACATGCGATAATTCTTCTACCCACCTTCCTTTGTGCTTGTCCGGACGCGCCTTAATTCCTTCACCCGCACTTTGATTTGCACGCCTACTAAGCCGCTGGTTTGTGGGTGTTTAACCGACGCGAAGTGCTGCGTGATGTTCAACTTCTCACACCAGTCCTTGAAGGGGTGTCACAAAATTATTTCCCGTTGTCCGAGATGATTTCCCCAGGTACTCCGAAGCGGCATACAATATTTTCCCAAACAAAGCGTTTGACCTGATTGCCAGTAATTGTCACAACTGCCTTTGCTTCGATCCACTTGGTGAAGTAGTCTAAGGTTACTATGAGGAACTTCAATCCTCCTGCTGCAACGGGGAAGGGACCGGCAATGTCGATACCCCACTTGTAGAATGGCCATGGCGCCGTGATAGGCTTTAGTTCATGTTGTGGTTGGCGTGGAACGGGTCTATGAACCTGGCAGTCGCCATACTTTCTTATTAAGTCTCGCGCATCGCGGTGCATGGTGGGCCAATAGTATCCTGACCGTAAAGCGCGCGCCACCATGGACCGTGGTCCCGAATGCATGCTGCAGGAACCGGCGTGGATTTCCCGGAGTACATAGTTTGCTTGTAGGGGCCGACACAGCGGAGCCATGGTTGCAAAAAGGAGCGTCGATATAGTACACCGTCTCGAACTTCAAACCTCTGTGCTGTGCGCCGTATTCTTCGGGCTTCCTTCTGCTCTTGGGGCAACACTCCCTTGCTTATGAATTCCATTATTGGTGTCATCCACGTAGGACCTTCCTCCTCTATTACCATGGATATTTCCATCTCTGTGATGGACTTGTTCTTCAGCGTTTCCACCAACACTTGTTTTGACAGGTGTGCAAAGCTTGTGGATGCAATCTTGCTTAGTGCATCCGCCTTTCGATTTTCCCCTCTAGGAACCTGCTTGATTGTAAACCTGTCGAAACTTTGGATTAGTGACTTGGTCTTGTCGAGGTATTGGATCATGTTTTCTTCTTTAGCCACGCACCGCCCAACACATGGTTGGCTACTAGCCGGAATCTACATTCGCTTCCGTGTCACGTACACCCATTCGAGCCGCAATGCGTGTCCGCGATTAGGGCTTCATACCGCTTCATTGTTTGTCGTTGAATTCAAAACGAAAGCGTAAGTGAATTCCATTCCTTCCGGACTTGTGAGGATGAGGCCTGCTCCTGATCCATCCACGCATGAAGATCCGTCCGTGAACAAGATCCATGGGTCTTGTATTGCCACCTTACCTTGTGAAGGTAAGTCCCCAGTATCCGGTTTTTCGATAATGAAGTCTGCTAGTATCTGCCCTTTGACCGCAGTACGTGGTCTGTAGGAGATATTATGCTCACCTAGCAACACACTCCACTTCTGCAGTCGTCCCGATGCGTCGGGTTTGGAGATGATTTGCTTGATAGGTTGATCTGTAATTACTGCTATTGGATGCGCTTGGAAATACCTGCGCAGCCATTTGGCGGCGAATACCAATGCTAGGACCAACTTTTCCATGGCGCTATAGTTAATCTCCGTTTTCTTGAGCGCTTTGCTTACAAAATACACGGTGTTTGTACCGAGTTCCTATCCGTCGCCAATATCATACCGACCGCTCCATGAGTCGCAGATAAGTACATAATTAATTCTTCCCCGGGTCGGGTGCGACTAGTGTGGGAGCGTTGCTGGTGTTGTTTAAGCCGTAAAGGCTTCTTCGCCTCCGTAGTCCAAATAAAATCTCCTTTTATGCACTTCTTGAGTGTTTTGAAGAGAGGGAGCGACTTGTCTGCTGATTTGGACAAGAACCTATTCAGACCGGCCAGTTTTCCATTGAGAGATTGGACTTCCTTCAGCGTGCGTGGTGAGGAAAGTTCGATGACAGCCTTAGTCTTTTCTGGACAAGGTTTGATGCTATCGGGCTCTATCAAGTACCCAAGGAACATGCCTTCTGTAGCGCCAAAAGTGCATTTCTTAGGATTTAGTTTCATGTTGATATCTCGTAGAGTTTTAAACGTTTCCTCTATGTCACGCACCAATTCCTCCTCGCGTGGCTTTTATGGCCGTGTCATCAACGAAACTTCTAAGTTGCGGCTCACCTATTTTTCAAATGCGTTATCTACCGATCGTTGGTAGGTGGCGCTGCGTTTTCAAGCCAAAGGGCATTTAAGTGTAGCAATAGACGCCTGCTTGTGTGGAAGGCCGCTTTTCCTCATCCTCCTTAGCCATCCGGATTTGATGGTATCCTTTGTATGCGCCTAGGAAGCATTTAAGTGGGTATCCACACAAAGACTCTATATTCCGCCTATCTCCTAGCGGGTAGCGCTTGTGGACATGCCTTGTTGAGATCTCAGAAGTCACGCACATCCGCCAACTACCGCCTTTTCTTGACCATTCTCGGGTTGGAAAGCCACCGTGGTAATAGACTTCTCGCATGATACCGCCCACCGCTTTGTGTACTTCGTCGATTGCTTGTCGCGCGACTCGGAGCTTGGTCGCGCTTCTTCTGGCGTCTGGTGTGTATCCTTGTCGGATCCTTAGCTTGTGCTCTGTGATTGAGCGTGGTACACCAGTCATGTGCTTTGGTTTTCATGCAAAGATATCCAGATTCTTTTGCAAGAGCGCACACGGCTGCCCTGCCTTTATCAGACAGCGATCCTCCAATCGATACTTCTTGATCCGGGTATTCGTGATGAATTGCAATCCTCGTGTTTGGCATTTTAGGCAGCGCTTGCTCGAGTCGCTTGCCGCCTCACACGTAATCGTGTTACATTCGCTAGTGGTACAGTAGCATTGTAGAGAGTAACAATACCTCCTTTCACCGAATTTGAACATCCCATGTGCCGCAGATGGTGATCGCAGCAGATGGTCGATATCCCCGGTCTTCCGATAATGCCATTGTATGGCGGCGGGATTTAATTACCATAAATTCATCCAGTCCGTCGCGAGTGCTCCTTATTGCCAACGCTGACTAGTAAGCGATTTGCCCCATAGGCTATATCTTTTCTCCGTGAAACCGATCAACGCCGCCATGGCGGGCTTAATCGATCACAGATCTCGGTCGCAGCCGCTTGAAGCAATGTTCAGACATTATATCCGCAGACGCTCCTCCATCAATATACATGCGGTGGATATCGTGACCACCTGCATTAATTTCAATGGTGAGCGGTTCTACCACTGCGTTGTCCGCAGTCAAGGTGGGGAAAGAGATTTCACTTCCACGGGAAAATTTCTAGCTGACCTTCTGCCTAGTTACTCGCTGCCATGATTGTATCATGTAGATGGTGTCAGCCTTATCTTTGGGTGCCTCTTTCTTGTTCCCAGTCTTCTGCCTATCTTTTCCCTCCTTGATGTTCTTGACTAGGTGGTCCAATCTTCCTTCTTTCACTAGTTTATCAATGAGTTGGCGTAGTTGGACACATTCATTGGTGGTGTGGCCCTTCTGTCCATGATAGTCACAATATCCACTCCCCACGCGCCGATCTTCTGGAGTGCGCATTGGTGGAGGTCTTGGGAAGTTCGCGCCTTCCGCCGCGAATATTTTCTTTGGAGTCTTAGTCAGCGGAGTGTATCATTCATTATCCCGTCCGCTCCCCTGGGCATGGTAGTTCTTGTTACGGTTGCTATTCTGGTCAGTGGATTGTCTCCGAGGTTGTTCCTGTGACCGATAGTTTGAGTAGCCCTTCTTGCTATCCGCCGCCGCGGCTTCTCCTTGGATAAAGGACCTTGTACGTTTCATAAGTTCATCAAAGGTTTGGAGAATCTTGTCGTTCAACCTTTTGATGAGTTCTGGGTTATTGATCCCGTTCATGAACCCTGAAATTTTCAGCACTTCGGGGCATGCCTTAACCTGTATGCACTCATCTTTGAAGCGCTCCACATAAGAGCTTGTAGATTCCCCTTGGCGCTGTTTTACCCTAGCGAGTTCGACAGGGTTTTTGGCGCACTTTTTCCTCTGAATGAAGTTCAGGCGAAACGCCTTTCGCAATTCTTCAAAACCGCCAATGCGTCTGCGTGGAAGCTTACTGAACCAGTTGCGCGCATTACCCACTAATGTGGAATTAAACATATGGCACCACACAAGCTGAGGCCAATTTTCGATGGTAGCGGCTGATTCAAAAATTTTTAGGTGATCATCTGGATCACCTGTTCCGTCATAGGTTTTTACATTAGCGGGCATGCGCCTTCTCTTATTTTCTGAGAAATTACTAATGCGCCGAGTGAACGCATCCACCTTTTGGCGGCGCCAGGGAAGAGACATATCTTCCTCCTCCTGGTCGCGATATCGTCCCCTGGCCTTCCAGTGTCCAGTTTCGCTGTCCTCGTTGTCCGAGGAATTACTAGAAGACGTGTTTTCCTTTTGTCGGCGCATCCGCCCACCGTCTGAGGAATCACCAGAGGATGAACTTCTTCTCCATCGTCGCTTGCGCCGACTGTCCTCAGAATCTGAACTTCACGGGCTTCCACTTGGGGAGCGTCGTCGTCCAAGTCTGTCCTGAACCCCGCGGCTTCCAAGCCTATCGTGGACATTGATACGCCGTCCATCATGTTCTTCCATATACTGCTGTTCATCTGCTTCATCGTTCTCCACTCTCCTCCCAACCCTAGTAAACACTGGGGGTCGGCGGCTATTCTTTCCGTGCTTATCCCTCTGGCGGCGCGATGGGGATGCTTCAGCGTCGAAGTTTAGTCGGGCTTTTAGACTCTGGCTCGACCTCTTTTTCGCCTCCTATTGCATGAGTGCCGCCAAGGTTTCGTAGTTTTGGGACACGAAGTCGCTTGGTGCTAATTCAGCGCGACTCTTCAAGTGCAAGAATATCTGCTTTCCATATCCGACCCTCGCTTCGAGAGGTGCGCCGACGTTTTGTGAGGTCCTTTTCTATTGGGGAGTGGTATAAAGATTACGTAGTGGATCTTCTACGCTGGTCGTTGTTGTGGCAAGATGGGTTGTTCCCGCATTGTTCCACCTTTGGAAGATCGATCCGATCCTCGCCCTTGGTTTTAGCCGCTACCGGTTGTTCCGAGGTTTGTTTGAGGGTCGATCCGCTTTGTCGCTTTCTTCCTTGTAGGTCACCATGCGATCGCCGATTTTGGTTTCCTTGCTTCGTCATTCTAGTTCTTTGTGTTGGGTCCCACGGATGGCGCCACTTGTTGATACAAAAGTTAGGCGCCCTTGTTTGGACTCCGTTCTTGTACCAATTGAATCTTGATGCTTGAGACCACGCACTAAGTAAAATGTAAAACACCGTTAGGCTTATCGTGGGATTGTCTCCCACGATTATCCTCCGCGTGAGTGAGTAATCGGTTTTAGGGTTAATTAGAGAGTTAGGGTTTTGATCGCACCTTTAATGAGGATGGGATCCCCTTTATATACACACGAAATCCTTGTTGGTTTCGTGTTCCCCAACCTTCGGCGTATCCCGCCTAAGTCGGTTGGTAAATGATTATCCCCAAAGTTATGAGGTATCCGATATCTTATTCCATAAATAACTCCGGACTTGGGCCCTCGTGAGCCCAAACCGTCATTGGATTAACCCATTCGTAATGGGCTTGTTAGTGACGTTCATTGGTCGGGTTCGTGACCCGAATACGGACTATACATCATCACATACTAAGGGATAAATCCTTACCTTTTATCTATTTTGATCTAATGGTGGTGATTAACCTAAGATTTAATATGTCTAAACCTAAGTCCATCTTTTTTTCTTATCTTTTTCTTTTCTTTCTATCTTTCTTATTTATTTTCTCATTATTTGTATTTTTTTAATCACTTTTTTTAATTTCCCGTTTTTTTTTTCTTTGTTTCGTTTTCGTTGTCGCCGGTTTCATATTTTTTATCCGCTTTTTCCGCTTTTTATATGTTTTCATCTGCTTTTTATACGCCGTCCGCTTTTGTCTGCTTTCACGCCGTCCGCTTTATAACGTTTTCGTCCGCTTTCTTACGCCGTCCGCTTTCACGTTTTCGTCCGCTTTGTTACGCCGTCAATCTTGTTACGCTGTTGTTTTCACGTTTTCGTCCGCTTACATACGTTTTCGTCCGTTTTCTTATGTTTTCATACGTTTTCATCCGCTTTCTTATGTTTTCATACATTTCGTACATTTTAAATGCTTTTGCTTACATTTTCGTCCGCTTTCACACGTTTTGTCTGCTTTCACGTTGCTCGCTTTCTTACGTTTTGATACGTTTCGTCCATTTTCGCACGCTTTTTTCGCTTTCACACGCTTTTATCGCTTTTCATTCGTTTTTATACGTTTTGTCCGTTTCATCGTTTTCGTCCGCTTTTTGCGGTTTTATACGTTTTCGTCTATTTTTCATATGTTTTCATGGTCATTATTAAACTTTATTATATTACATGTCCGATATTAATTGTGATATTTTATTATAAAAATTTAACGCCTAATATCACTTGTGATATTTCATAAAAACAAGTATGTTTTTAACCTTTAATATCACCCGAGATATTTTATTGCTCGTATATTTTATATATATCACCTATGTGTTTTCTATTATTTTTATAATTTTCGCCATAAGATAGTTTTGTGCCTTTCATCGCAATTGGCAAGCGCATTTTTTTAATGCAACCAATGTTATCTATCACTTGTGAGATTATACTCTTAGTAGAAATAAAATGGTTAAAGTCTCTTTAGGTGAATTCTTATTTTGTTCAAAAAATGTTAATTTAATGCAACACTTGTTTGATTTTAAGAATATGTCAAGTCTCTATTTTCATAGTTTGCTTCCTTTTTATTCATTTTGATATTTTATGACACTTATTTATATCTTGTGATATAACATCAGAAGAAAGATGAAGAGTATTACACTCCTCATCATATATGTGTTATCGCCAGATACTCAATTAAGAATGTGAAATATTAAATTCATACCAAATGTGATAAGAATTTAGTATTTTACCAAGTATATATGAAAGAAATGATAATAAACATCACTTATTATATTACTTGAGATGATTACATTCATTCTTCTTATTTGTGTTTTGAAAATATTTAGAAGATTTTGTGTTTTATGATAATATGAAATATTAGAAAAGCAGTTTATCTGAAAACAAGAGATATTATGAAACTTTTGTAAGACTTGTGGTGGATTTTTCTATTTAATTGATACATTGTGCATGTTTCGATAGGTTTTATAAGCGAATTTAAAATATCGATGGTTGAATCGTAAAACTAAAGAAGTTATGGTTGAAGAAAGCACATCTTTATAAACAAACCGAGTAAGCTCAAACACCGTGATATCACACATGATATCACGGTGATATCACCTCACTTGTGATATCACATGATATCACGGTGATATTACAAGTGATATAAACTATGATATCACACATGCTATAACCGGTAATATCACACATGCTATAACCGGTAATATCTCACATGATATCACAGGTGATATCAACGGTATTATCACACATGATATCACGTGTGATATCACAAGTGAGGTGATATCACAAGTGTTTGAGCTTCCTCAGTTTGTTTATAAAGATGTGTGCTATCTTCAACCATAGCTTATTTAGTTTGCTGATTCAACCATAGATATTTTTAAATCCCGCTATAAAACCTATCGAAACATGCACAATGTATCAATTAAATAGAAAAATCCGCCACAAGTCTAACAAAAGTATCATAACATCTCTTGTTTTCAGTTGAACAACTTTTCTAATATTTCATAATATCATAAAACACAAAAATCTTCCTAAATATTTTCAAAAATACAAACATCACATTCTTAGTTGAGTATCACAACTGATAACACATACATAATGAAGAATGTAATACTTTTCATCTTCTTTACAGTGTTATATCAAAAGAGATAAATAAGTGTCACTTACAAATATCAAAATGAAAACGTCTGAAACGCATAAAACGATAAAATTGAATGAAAACGATGAAAACGGATAAAACGCGTCGAAACGGACAAAACGTATAAAAATAGACAAAATAGTATAAAACGGATGAAAATGGAAAACGATAAAAGCAGATGAAAATGTCTCGAAATGTATTAAAACGTAAAAACCGATGACAACATATGAAAACGGACGAAAACGTATAAAACGGACGAAAATAAATGAAAATGTAAAATACGTACGAAAACGTCTAAAACGGACGAAAATACATGAAAACCTAAAAATTAGACAAAACGTATGAAAATGGCCGAAACGAAAAACGGACGAAAACGAAGAAAATAGACGAAACGTATGAAAGCGTAAAACACGCTCGTAACGTATGAAAATGGACGAAAACGAAGAAAACAGATGAAAACGTATGAAACGAACAAAAACGTAAGAAATGGACAAAACGTATGAAAACAAACGAAAACATAAGAAAAAAACGAAAACGGACGTAAACGGGCGAAACGTAAGAAAATGTATTTAAAACGTATGAAAATGTATTTAAAATGTATAAAACGGACGAAAACGTTTGAAAATGTATTTAAAATGTCTAAAATGGACGAAAACGTATGAAAGCGGACAAAAGCGTCTAAAAATGCATTTAAACGATATAAACGTACAAAACGTATGAAAAAGTCAGAAAACGGACGAAAACGTCTGAAATTAGACGAAAACGTAAAAAAAGGACGAAAACACATGAACACGGACGAAAACGTATAAAAACGTTTGAATACAGATGAAAACGTAAAAAGTGAATTAAAAAAAAAAAAAAAAAGACATGAATTTAAAATAAAAACGTGAATTCCAAAATTTAAAAAATAAAAAATAAGGAAATGAATAAATGTTAATAAATAACAAAGACAAAAAGACAAAGAAAAAGGAGAAAAAAAAAAAACATTGACTTAGGTTTCCATATTAAATCTTAGGTTTATCCTCACTATTAGATCAAACTAAATGGATGGTTGAGATTTGTCCTTTGGTAAGCAGCAAAATAAGAGTAAACATTTGAAAATTCTTCTACATTACATAACATAAATTTGAATAAATTTTTGTACAGATGAAGATGAAGAGCTTGACGTTTTTTTCTTCCTTTTATTTTTTTGATAATTGGGCTTGACGGTTTTTTTTTTAGTAATAATGAGTTTCATTACAAATTTTATCCACAGATAACTTTGTTTCATTCATCATCACATGACCCACTGACCATTGCACTCTTTACTTTGTTTTTATCTCTCCAATAAAGTCTTTTTTTCTTTTTTTTTTTCTCTAAAACAAAATAAAACTCTTAGGCTATGCACAATTGGGGGTTGAACTGATTGGGTTGAGCAAGGTTGCCCCATTGTGGGGTGTTAGGTTGTATTCGGTTGAGGAGGAGAAAGCCACAAACTAGTTTGCATGATCGACCGAATTAAAAGCAAGAAAAGGGTAAAAAATCCAACCGTTTGGATTAAAAAAATCTCAGGTGACCACTGTGGCAACTAGGTCGTCGGAGAGAGAAAGCTGATGTGGCACAGACGAACTAGTTTGCCACTGTGTTCAGCCTTATGTTATTCCTCAAAACTTATACCTCCATAATTTTTGTAAGGGTAAGAGGCATTAAGACAATGATCACCACCTCCAACTAAGTAAAAGCTTTAAGAGCTGACCTTGTCTGACTTGGAAAAAAAAAACACACCAAAGTCAGAGCGAGATCTGACTCGAGAAGACGTTAGAGTCGGTAAGACCTTTTTTGCAAAAAACAAACACAGCCTAAGAGGCTAGTAAGGCTTTTTTTCCAAAAAAACAAACACACCCTAAGACTAAGAGCATCCTCAATGCTTCAAGTCTTCAATGACTTGAAGCATTTAATGCATTAAATGCATATCTATTATCTATTATATATAATAAAATAAGCTTTTGTACAAGTCTACTAAGCACCTTGCATTAAAAATTGGTTTAATGCCCTACCTTATTTAGCTTCTAAGTACAAGCCTACTAAGCACCTTTCTCTACACACTTCCTCTGCAACTTCTCCCATACGTTTTGCAACTCTTATTTAATGTCAATCAGTTGCCAATTAACTAACCTATTTTTGTAAAGCATTAAAAACATTCATTCCGTTTCAATTGTAATCAATATTAAAACACCATTATCAAAACACAATTATCAAACCCCGATTCAAAACATCGATTATGAGTAAAATGTTTTTTTGGATGATTGTAACAGATTTAAGTGATTTTTATATGTGCAACTTCAATGGTAAAAACTTGGCCCTTTATTTTAGATGGGTAAAAATATATTTGGAGGAAGCTGTTTTTTTGGATGATTATAACAAATTTCAATGATTTTCATATTTGCAACTTCAATTGCATTCATGTTTCAGCCTTTCAGGTAACGATTTTCATATATTGTGTTAATTTGACTTAGTTAAGTTTTCGATTAATTCAAATCTTATGTGTAAACTTTAGATCTATTTTGCCTTTTCAGGGATAATTTTCGTTTCTTCTTGCAAATCATGAGGTGTGTCTCACTGTAGTTTGCTATTTTTAACTTTTTTATGATTGTTTTCTTTATTTTTTCGTTTTAGAGATTAGGTGTTAAAACTTTCATGAATCCATCAATTCAACCAACTCAAAAGGTATGTGCCTTTATCTTTTATTGTGTATTTGAAAAAATAATTGTGAGTGTGCATAAGGTGTTTGATAAAATGCGTAATTGACATATTTTATTCTGGATTGTCACCCTTTAAGTGGTACTGGTAATAGAATAAGAATGTAGGACGAGTAAAACTTTTATTACCCATTTTGATTACTGGATCAGATTCTTACCCATCTTGGTCAAGTTATTGCCCATTTTGATTGTTACAGTCATAGATATTATTATAAGATGCCTTGAAGTATATGTAAAACATAAATATTGAGTTCCTTACACAAAACATCATTCTTACTAAAACTGCAAAAATGAAATAGGTGAAATGCTTTGTTTAATGTGTGCTGAAAACAGTTTGATTGTTTATTATTTTTTATTTTTTTCACATTGATCCAAATGCTAATACGTGTCTAATAACTCAATGTCATCATTATTGCAGAATTTTTTTTGTGGTTCCTTTAGAAGCTGGCGAGTTGTTGGACTAAGTAAAGGACATTAACCCTCAATATAGCTGCCTCATTTTTACACTAAATATAGGTATTGGACCCCTAACTTATGCTTTGTACTCGACACATTTTGAATAATGAACCAACTGAATCAACACCTATAGTGTCTTAAATTAAGTAAAATTTGTAGTTTTTCATTAAACTGCTGAAGATACAAGTTTTTCAAAGCCTTTTGTCTGAGTTGGAAGCTATTCGAGAAGTCATATTGATAGTACTCATGAAGAAGGACATCAAATTATTTGTGAATGGCGATTTGGAAAAAGTTATTTGTGAATGGGTTAATTTGGGTTATGTCTTTTCTAATGGGCATCAAATTAAATAGCTGAAAGTCGCACAAAGTGTCCTCCGTTAAGTTCACGAGTGTTCTTTTTTATAATCTTTTTTCTTCTGTATTTATTCAGGAACTCTAATAAGAAAGGAGGCAGGGTTAACCCTTGAGAATGCTGGGAGTGAGGTTTTAGTACTTGCTGCAAACGTGGTACTCACAAATGATACCACCTATTGTTGATGATGGCAGCACCGAGGAGAGTTGATCAACAAACGGGTCGCAAAAATAAAAAAAGTGGTTGAGGTGTAATTCTATAGAACTCTTTTTCATATCCATTTCTAATAGGGTCTTTTTTCTCGAGCTAATAGCGACAATAACTTCAACTTTATCTTGCAGGCAGCAGAAATTGATTGTGAAAAAGAAAAGTTAAATGCACGAATCACAAAATTATCCGGTGGAGTCGCTATTATCCAAGTGTTTATTCTTTTTTGACAGGTGAACAGAGATGAGTGTGATTGAATCACTTCAAAGGCAGACTAAAGAAATGGAAGAAAACTCAACTTCAGAAGAAGAAATGTTGAAAACAGATGAGAACACGGATGACGTTAAAGAGGAAAACGATGATGTGACGCCAGAGACCGAGGTTAAAGAAAAGGAAAACGATGATAAGAGTGAAGCTGTTGCAAAACCGCCCAAAGTTAACAAGAAAAGGAAAGCAGGTGTTACTGACAATGCCCCCATTAAGAAGCTACATTAAGAGTTGATGGGTGATGATACCGCTAATGACATCAATGGTACATGTGTACAGCCTGAAACGGTTGAAATTGAAGAAGCTACATGAAGAGTTGAGGGTCAAATGGCATCTGTCGTTCGCTACATTGAGGTGTGTTCATTATATACTACCTTACAAGTGAATGTATTTCTATTTATCTTAAATAAAGGGGTATGAGTATCACATTCATATTCTTTATTTTTTATTTATCGATACTTTTATATTGTTAGGATCATGCAGAACCACCTATGGAACTTTTGCATATGCTACAACCAAAATAATAAATCGGAATAACATAAGTGAGGTTAGAAACTCCTCTTGAGATATTTTGTTTATAGATGTGTTATGGTTTTTAAATTTTGGTTAAAAACTGATTTAAGAACCAACTAATCAGTTTATAACAGCTATTTATAAACTCAAATAATCAATTTAGTTTAACGTAATTATATCTTAGTGCCACGACTAATACATGTTATGGTTTCTAAATTTTGCTTAAAAGCTGCTTTAAAAACCAACTATGGGTTTCCGTAATGTTCTATGTTGTTTGTAGATTGCATTCCATTGGATAGATGTTAGCAAAGATGAATTGATCCTTGATGGAAGTGAAGCACCCACTAAAATTGAAGCCCATGGTTTATTATCATCTGAGAAACTTGCACCTACCGCCAAGCTAAACAAGGTATGACCGATTCCGTGATTGCATGCTCTGATTTTACGTTTTATGCCTACAGGTGAAGAAATTGATAGGTCGGGCGGGTGGACGGGCTGGTATTGGGTCCAAATGGGTATTTTAATATGGGTTCACATGAGTTGGGTCGGTTTCGTTGTACCGCCAATATGTAAGCATAAAAACACACACTTCTGACCTGTTTGACATGTTTGACCATTTTATATGTTTCCTTTTCGCTAGATCTTTTAATACTACCCGTTTGAACTGTTAGAAATGAAGCATAATGCAGACTCGCCATTTGTAACTAAATGGGTCAAAATTGCCATTTTCTCATTCATTTGGATGTTTGGTACTAAAAAAATATCATTGGAGATATACGTGGAAGAGACTTGCTACTTGGAGTAGCGGTTGACACTGATCAACGATAAAAAACAGCCACAAATGCACAGTATTGGAAGTGATGGACAATATGAAGGGTAATAATATTCTATGTCTATACAATTTTTTTAGTAACATTGAAATACGAAAATGTGCAGGTTTCCGTATAGATTAATAGTGTGGTTTATTAATTCAAATTGTTGTTTCTATAAAGGTTTTCCACGTTATTGATAAAAAGACTCCTGGCAAGTAAGTTTTTATTAGGCTTAGTTGATCAATTTCTATTAGTTTCTATATTAAAAATCTGATATGGATATGCATAATATAATATAAGATTAAGAAACCAATAATATTATATTTTTGTAAATGCAAGGTTGTCCACCAATTGGCAAGTTACTAATCATCAATAAGTGCTTTTAATATTAAAGTTCGTATAAACTTTTGCTAAATGTCAGCCTATATCTTTAAATTTTAACTGTTTTTTTACGTTTAATTTATTATTTTTAGTGTTAAGTTCATAATTTTGTGACTGCATTGATGTTTATGGAGCTAATGTTCTCTCTCTGTTTAATTTTTCACTTCATTCATGTTATTAAATCTCTTTGTGTGTCATTTTTCATACAAGTATTCCTCAATAATATTATTGAGGAATTATATGTTTTTTTGTTGGTTCTTTTAGAACGGATTTTGGGGTTTATTGCGAATGTATGTTTCCTTTAATTATCTTATATAGCAATTGATAAGAACTCTAATTTTACTTGACTGCTAATACTTTATCCCGCCAAAATTAGAAAGAACAAGCGATTTGTTTTATTTGTTTTAAGTTACTTGTTGTAAGAGTTGCATGTAAGTTAATTATGTATTTAAAAAAATACTCCAAATTAAGAGTTGCAAGAACTCCAAATTAAGAGTTGCAAGAAGTTTTGAACTCCACAATTACATAATATTATGAGCATACGGTTTTATTCAAAGTGCTCAGTGATTTGTTTTATTTGTTTGGTTAGATTAGTTGGTCACATTTATGTATGGCAACTTTTTATCAGTAGTTGGAAGAGACAAGTTGATGGGGGAGATAAACTAAGCTGATGATGTAAGTTGCTGCTGGTTTGTTAAAGGAAAATGGATGACATGGGTTGCTGAATGAACACAAGCTGAACGGACAAACGCTTAACGAACACACCGAATACATGCTCAACGAAAATTGATGACACAGGTTGCTTACAATGTGCTCAGGTTAGTCTCTCTTTACTAAACTAAATTAACAAGGCTTACAAATGAATGTGTAGAGTCGAGTAATATCTTATTCCAAACGGGTAAAAAACAAGTAATTTCAACTACAAAAGAAAAGGGTCCACTTTTAGGCCATAACTAAATGTCCTTGGAGTTTAGTTTTTTTTTTTTATCAAATAGGAACTCCTAAACCATTATACGAATAATTTATATATCAAAGATGCCCTTTACCGCTAAACAGTGGATGCTTACTTGTGACGCAAATAAGGATGAAGCTGTTTGGTCATCTCATCGCTATGAAAGTGCCCCAGACATAGTTCTTTTCAAGGTACTCAGTTATATGTCAAGAATATTGTTATCAATGATTACTTAATTAGTTGGTAGCTGGACATTTGACCTTGGTGCTCTTTAACTATTTTGGGTCTATATGTTCAATGAACTCGAAATTTTCTTATAGATGGTGTGCCATTACCAATCACATACTTTGAATGCGAATCTTAATTCTTAATCATTTATCGCAGCTAGAGGGTTGAGGCATGAAGAACTCAAGAATTAAATTTAGGAAATAGGCACGAGAATAAACAATGGATTGTTTGAATTCAGAGTGTATGATTTCTAAAATATAATATAAAACAAGGTGTTAGATAAGATGTTTATGTGCGCAGGCGGAAGACTATATACAAGAGGAGAACATCTAAGCATATAAACAAACTATATACAAGGGAAGTTTAGATAGGATGTTTAAATAGAAGTTGTGCTAAACTTTATAAATATCGAGAGGCTAAGGTTATGTATGAAGTCTAAAATAAACAACACCTATATGTTATTACTGAACTGCAAGTCTTTTGTGTTTGACACGTTGTTTTGCAAGATGGCTGTAATGAGTGTTGAATGTTTGCACAAAGTGATGATATGAAGCTATTTATGCCAATTAATTTACGCCAATTATTTTATTGTTGGAGAAGTTGGGACAAGTTTCTGATATGCGTGTGGCTTCATATGTATTATGGTTTGGATTTTTTAAAAGTTCAATGGCAGCAATGGAAGTTCATTTGGCAGTAGACATTTGTTTACTGTTGTTTCTTTTGATGCAATTTAGTTTTGTTTTGACTAAAGACATATTGATATTTTTAAGTGGATTATTCTATTTTCCAGGTTCGTCTTCGCAAAATGTTCTAATGAATTACTTGAAGTTGAAGCACATTCGGTTTAGATTGATCTGATGATAAGTTACCAAGGAATTTCTTTTTGTCATTATGAAAGATGCAAGTTGAGTTGTGGTTGTAGTAATAATTTCCTATTTGCCATTCTTAAAAACGTTGGACGCTTATTAGAGACGACAACGCATGAATGTTTATTAGATTAATTGTGACAAATTCAATTGCTTATCGAATAATTCACGCATTACCTCATTCTTTCTATCATATATTAATTGAACATGTTTACACTATCAGTTTTCTTATCATCTCATTACTTAATGGTAGTACTTTCATGGGTTCATGATGCTCACATTGCAACCGGTTTAGTTAGGGGTATTGTAAAACAAGCAGTTGAAACGATGGACACGTTGAAAGTAGTGGCTGTGAAAGTTCTTTAAAGGATTTACTCTTAGTATGTTATAGTTGACTTATTGTTGTTGAAGGTTTTAGTTCTCTGTTGCTTAGGTAGTTAATGGGCTTAATTGTCATAATCATGTAAGCTTTAACATGAAGTACTCGTACTCAAGTGTTTGGCGTTAACTGCATAGCTTTGCTCTCCAACACTATCTACCCGTTGGAGAAGAAGATACATGCATATTTATTTTCTATGAATTGTTAGGTGTGTATGACATGGGCATTGGGTATTAAATCGATTGCCGCTCGCACACATCATTTGCTATTCAAGACAACCGATTATGGGGACGAATTTTCAATGATTGACGAATTTTCTCATTCTTTCTTTCATACATTAATCGAACATGTTTACATTATCGCTTTTAGTCTAATTAACCTTTTCGTGCTTAATGGAATAAATCGCTTAGCAAAGACTCATTTATTGTTTTCATATTTGGATTATCGGGTTGTTACTTATACATATACGTGAGAGTTGAAGGATAAAATATTATTACTTGGATGCTCTTACTATACGGACCAAGCTTAGGTACATAACAATATATGGATTGAATGGGTCAATATATCGCTTGCTATAAAAAGACATGGGATCAAGTGGGTTAAAGTGACCGGTCTTAGAGCTTCTATAACACTTAATAATATATCCCCATGTTAAATTTTGTATATTTCAACTTTGCAAGACGTGGACTCACATGAATAAATTTTTACCGGATAGGATGACAAAGGGGTACACAAGAATCTTCTCATGAGTATGGGCATCATTTGACAATATATACAACTTTCGTGTAAGCCCTTGGATATTGCTAAACGGAAAGATTTTTTTGATTTATGAAAACAGTATATAATAAAATAAGCTTTTGTACAAGCCTACTAAGCACCTTCATTAAAAATTGGTTTAATGCCCTACCTTATTTAGCTTCTAAGTACAATTAGTTTATGCAAGACGTTTTTAAAATGAATATAGTAAACAACATTCATTGTATACGCTCTCTTGACACTTATCATATACGATTCTTCATTGCAGTTTCAATCACCAATTTAAATTCACCAATTCCATATCACCATTTCAAAATTTATACTGTACAATGACCGTCTCCATTCAGTTTCAATCGAAACATTACATCATTCGATCGGTAAGTATTCGCATTTGTTCAAGCTCTTTTGGGTTTTAATTTAAACCCATAGTATACGTGTTTTGATGTGCTTTTTCCGATAATTGATCTAATTCTATTTCAATTAAATGATATGTCGGAAACATTGTTCAATCACTAATTTAAAACCTTGGCATATCACGATCCAAATCGAAAAATGATATCTATGCCATACCAATTCAACATCGATTTGGATTACATCGTTGTGCCATCAATTGTGTTCTGTCAACATCGAGCATTGGTATGTACCTATTTATTTGTGTTTTGATTAAGTTCAATTCAGTTGTGTTGTAGCAAATCCGTAAAAAAATGGGGGACAATTAATTGTATGAATTAGTTTTTTTGCAAATTAATTGGGGGTAATCACATTCATGTGTTCTCTGCATTTGTTTGTTTTAATCTTTTTTTGTACCGGATATATGTTTGATGTCTGTTTGTTGTTTGTTCTGTGTGCAGGGGTGAAGATGATATTGCTTTATGTACTCTCTGGGCACCAGCAATGTTGTTTATAGTTGGAGAACATGAGAAAGGTTCAAACGTTTTTCTAAATATATTTGCTATGACATTGCAGTGTTCAATACAATTATTGACTTTACCTTTTTACCTTTTTTGATGTTGCAGACATGTCTGTTTCTAAGTATATTTGATATATGCATATTTTTAAGCTAACAAACCTTTCCAGAATTTAACTCACCAAATGACCTCACTTTAATTTATGTAGTTACTTGCAACCGTCGATGTAGACATGTTGGTTTTATCACTGAAAGTAAATGAGCATCAACCAATTAATATAGTGTTTGGTATATGACAATTTTATAGCTTACCATTGAATAAGAGCGTTTGGCGAATGTTTGAAATGCATCCTTAGGTGTAGTAGAGAGTGATTAGTGGATTGTTGTTCGCGTTCCTTAGTGCCTTCTAAATCTCATGCGATGCCTTTTTATTACCTCACTCTTTCTCGAATAACCTTATAAAATAATTTGGGAAATATCTTTTATAATTTATGAATATTAGTATTGTCAAATATGCTATAAGGTTGATTGAGGAAATTTAATTTCCTGTAATGAGGGGTTTTTAGAGATCCAAGTTCATGTAATTGCAATTTAATATATTGATTATTCGTTGTTATGCTTTTATTTACTATATATGGTTTTGGTTTTGTTTTTACTTTTCATGATTTCCTGCAGATTAGAGGTCCATCACAAAGTGAAGTTTAGTTCAATGGTAAGTCTCTCATCTCTCTAATTATTGTTCTCAATTTCAAATGTGATGTTATAGATTCTTTGTTGTTATGATTTTCTATGATTACAAACCAATTTTGTTTAATAGTTTTGGTATTAATTAGTTTTTAATTTTGTGTTTTAATATAGCTTACGCACCGATTAATCCCGCCTATTTTGATATTTTTTTGATTCATGATATGGAGAAGAAACTACGAGAGACTCACAAATTGATTCTTGATACAATTACAAATTGCTCAAATTAATCTAATGGTAACTTATCATCTCTTTGTGTGCTTTCTCTTGAGTTCATGTGTGCATCATGGTTAGTGTTTTTATATCGCTCTCTTAAGTTAGATGGACATCTTTGGTTAATTTACAGGACACACATGTTTTATTGCTATAGCATGAATTGCTACTTTTACACACTAATAGCCGGTGAGCGATTCTATAGCATCAACATACATGTCCACTTTTTGTAGTTTATAGAAATTCATATATTGTTACGAATCTTTAAATAGGTTGGATTTACTTATTCTCAACAAAGTAAAATAATCGCCGAGACAAGAGAAAAGATTTGCCACAAGTCGACAATATACGCAAACACACTCATGCATGTCCAAGAAACCACGGGCGGTCGACAACACATTTCTATGGGAGAATTTGGTAGATACTTTTTTTATACTTTTCTATCATTGTTAACTTTCATATAGACTATTGCGCCGTATAGAAGCTTTCGGTTATGATATTCCAGTGTCTAAAAATTCTATATTTATTACAGCATAACCATCGATCTTACATGCCTCCCTACATTCACGTGTTTCTTTTATTACCGAGTGCATATAACTTAAAGATTGTAAGTCTGTCTCCGTGATTGTTGTTTTCCCCTCGAAGGCTTTTCTCACTTCAGATTGTACCTTCTTCAGCGACATTTGGGTTTCTCATAATTTCTTTCATTGCCCAATAGTGAAAATAAAAATCCAAAAAGAATTTCCTTTACTAAATATGACACTTCAAACTTGCATACAGATATAGTAATTTATAAACTATGATTCGAACCGCGAGACTAAACTGTTAACCTTTGTATCCCTTATGTAGTTAAGTTTAATCACCCTTCCCAGTTACTACCTCTGTTTCATTGAAATTACTATTGTGACGCCGGTAACTGGTTGTAAAATTTCCATCTTTTTTACTAATCTTCAAGCTAAAATGAGCCCATTTCGCCATTCGTTGTTCTTACTTCTTACTTGTGTTGCATTACATATATCGTGGGTAGATTGTCATATGAGCGCTTTAGTGCTTTTTAACAAATGTGAAGGAACTAAACTCCCACAAGTAAACAAAGGAGGTATGTATACATAACTTTCTGTATTCTTTCACCCGACTTGCCCTCCAATCGTTCACTTTTCTTCATTTTCCGGTCTCACAGATACTTTATGTATGCGATGATATCTTTGGCCCGTAAAACAAGGACCTTTACACTATTTTTGAGGGTTAATTAGCCGTAATGTCCACTAAGAAGGAAATGTTTTGTTTACAATTTGTGTTATTTACCACCGGTAAAGAAGTCATAATGTGTATGGCCACTTCCGGTTTCAAA
Organism: Chrysanthemum lavandulifolium; assembly: GCA_022545495.1. Lineage (NCBI taxonomy): Eukaryota > Viridiplantae > Streptophyta > Magnoliopsida > Asterales > Asteraceae > Chrysanthemum > Chrysanthemum lavandulifolium. Next base: position 116,847,881 of record CM040239.1, on the reverse strand, counting down.
AATGTCAAACGAGAAAATAATGGAGATGGTAATTGTGGCATTCCTTCCCGAATCAATAGTGATTACCAACTTTGAAGCCTTTATAATTCTTTAAGAATTGGCAAATCCATACAATGTTCGTTGAGTTTAACATTATTAGATGATATGTTTTTTTGACTTTTAGGACGAGATGGGCAATAAGATTAACCAAGGACAAATTCAAGAAACCACCGATAAATGGTCTCTTTGATCCATTTCTTCCGTAGCTATGCTATGGAATTGTATACTTCATGTGAGGGAATGTGCACGACAAGTTAGCTTGAACTTCATTTTAAGCCCTTTATTAAAAAAACATTATGATGGGTGATGCTATTTTTGTTTACACCGAGGTATGTTTTTAAGATTTAATCATCAATGAAGTTATAGTGCTCATTATAAATTGAATGTTTAGCCAATTATATATTTATATTGGGCCTGCATGAATATTCACTAATTATAACTTTAATGTTATAATAGTCTTTAATGAAATTATAATAGTCATCATAACCGAACATAATAGTTATTTGTGTCACGGTTATTCAGTAATGTCTCTTTGGTTTGGTTTTGTATTCTCACTTGAACATTCATCAAATTAACTATTTAGTTCTCTTGATGTTGGATTTTCTTTATTATGTAATTGTAATAATGCGTGATGAGTTGGAAGTCGGACTTGAAGAGTTCAAGGTGCCGAGTTGGAGGAAAACTTCTACAACTACCAGAGTGCCACTCTATGTGCCACCGGAAGATAATCAGCATGTCCCGTTCCCCGCAAAAACACTCTAAGGAAGGTGAACATTATGAATTGAAGGCTTAAAAATATCACTTTAAAGGTAAGTTTCTTGATTGAGTCCATTAATTATTCCTCATATAGATCTATTTACATGCTGATTAAAACATCGAAAATGTAAGTCACATAATAGATATAAGTTTGCAGAATTGAATTAGTATATTTAGAGTTGGAAATGTAAGTCATGAGGAGTTATACTTGAATCGTGCTATTATTGATATTTAGTACCAGGATCGCTCCATGTGTTCAATATATCACAACTTATTATTTGGTTATAAGTTTATAATGCTCAAGAATTATTAATCACTTATGTTGTTTCAGTTGCATATATTTTTGTTTGAACTTGATTTTAGATTTGGTTCTTCGTGAAGCTACGAAAAAAATGGCTAAAGTATCTTAGAGAGGTTGCAAGCTAGCTGCCTTCAAGTGTAGCACACAAAAGGATAAATATAATCTAGGTTGGAAATACGTAAAGGCGCAAAAAGACCACCAATATTTTAAAACAAGTGATTGCCTTTGAGCGTAAACTCTTTCAAGTTCCCGAAAAATTACTTAAGAAGTCATGAGGTGTGAATTGCTTTGAACGACTCAATTCCTGTTATTTATATTTCTAACGGGCAAAACAAAGAAAGTGATATAAACAAAACGTGTAATGAAGTTGCCAATGGTACACTTTTAAATTTTAATGTCCCCAACATTCTAAATTATTTTATTATGTATTTGTTGTTGTATGTGCTTTTACAAAGTCTACTTATTTCAATAATGTATAAAATGATCACGGGGAATTCAGTTATTAAGAATATGTGTTGGCATTGGCTGTGATATTGTATTTGGTGGAAAATGGATATGAGGGGGGCAGTTGATGACATTATATAACATATTTTCTAAATCTTTGTATGTCTCTTTAAATTTCAAAACTTTCTTTCATCATTTTCTACATATTATTTTGTTTTTGGTTAGCCGAGTTCAGGGCAAGTCTATACATAGTGCAAGGACATCAGAAAGTGTAGTTGTACAAGTGTGAATGAAAAATAGTTAGATGGGTTAAATGCCTGTTTAGGAGTATGTATACGACTAAGTGATCTACACTAATAACAAAATTTAAAAATATGAATTACATGACAAGACATCTTATGATGAGAAGCTACATTGCCATATCCCAGCGCCACAAGGATATGTGACACCCTTTATGTGGCCCAAGAGTCGTGACTAATGTGTCGTTTCCTCATGTTAATGAATATCTTTACTCATTTTTTAAAGTGATCGGTATGTTTGTTGTGTTGAAACTTCACTAAAAATAATACGTTAATTATAAATAATACTTTATCCGCCTCAAAATAAATGTTTAGTTTGACTTTTTGTAATCGTTCTTTGCTAATTTGATCTTAAATATTTTTTTGTATATTATATAATACTTGATAAAAATTTATACTAATGAAAGTATATTTAAAGCCTAATCTATTCATATATTTTGCATCAAGTATTATATAACAAAAAAAATTGTTAAGGTCAAAGTTGAACCAGTTTTATCCTGGGACGAAGGTAGTAGTTTTTTCATATATTGTTTTGTTGGTGGTTATGGACTTAAATAAGCTCAAGTTTCATGAGCTCATCCCAGAAAAAAAAGGGTGATTGTATCGGCCATTTTAAATATCAATAATCTAATACATGAAATAAGCTAATCCACCCCATCCCCCAAAAAAAATATAAAGAATATTTTTATAGCATTAGCACTTGGGTACAAACATATGTTAACACTTTTTCAGGGTATGAACATATGTTACATAATTGAAATTATGTAAAAAAAAAGTATGTTGTGTGAAGCATTGGATCCCAATAAAGAACTCCAAAATGTGAGAACTTGATTGATTTAGTATCGGGATGCAGCTCCATCAAGTGAACCTCAATCACACTATCATGTATGAGGTTTAAAGATTCTTTTATCAATGCATAAATAAAAATATATATGATGATTAAAACAATGAGATCCTCATCAGTTCGAGTCGTTTTCATGATCTATAAAATTTCACTATTGGTACAAATATTCTTTCATTTTGGATGTTGTAGATTGCTTTGATATGATAAGGTATCTCAATTTTCACTATTCGTATAAAATTTCAAAGATTAACATTGTCAAAGTAACTGTTATATTCACAAACAAACATGTGAACCCTATTGCTACATATGTTTATGAGAGAACAAGTTTCTTTATCGAGCAAGCTTGGTGAACTTTAAGATCCCATAAGCCCATAAGCTTATTTTCACTATAGCTCAGTTTGTATTAGCTTAATTAGCACCACATAGGGTCATGTTACCCATCGTTACAAAGAACCTCATCACAAAGAGCCCTTTTCGCTTTTTCTTTAGCTTTTAATGTTCAAATTTTGTTTATTAGGTTCCCTACATTGCTTATCTTATGTTGTGGATTAGTTTATAAGGAATTAACTATTAACATGTCATATTTTATATGCAGATTTGATAGTTAGTGATGAGGAAAAAATATCGCTTTGTACTACATTGAAGAACTTATGCGAGCGGGAGGAAGTAGTTTGAGGCGCTGGCGAGATGCCTTACCCGATGACAAATACATCAATGAATTTGGAAACCGACTTATATATGATGAAACCGATTATAACCCGGTCGAGATGGAATCAATATCAACGCTTTATGCGCCTTATTGACAACGGAATGTATGGGTGTATATGACACGATCGTGAAATCCGTTGATAGTGGAACAGGGGGTATTTATTTTGTTTACGGTTACGGAGGTACCGGTAAAACGTTTTTATGGAAAACACTTGCAGCCGGCATTAGAAGAAAAGGTGATATAGTTTTGAACGTTGCATCAAGCGGTATTGCATTTTTGTTAATGTCGGGAGGGCGAACTGCTCACTCCAGGTTTCATATTCCAATAAACGTTGATGAGACCTCCACTTGCTCAATAAGTGCTCAAAGCGATCTGTGAGCAATGTTAAAAAAAGTGCAAGCTTATTATTTGGGACGAAGCGCCTATGACGAATAAGCTTTGTTTTGAGGCTTTAGATCGGTCTTTGAGAGACATACTTCGTAGGAGCCGGTATGACGTGTGTGATCAGCCTTTTGGAAACATGACGATGGTGTTTGGCGGTGATTTTAGGAAGGTTCTTCTTGTCATTCCGAAAGGATCACGCCAAGACATTGTTGGTGCTTCTTTGAAACAATCATACCTACGGGATTACTGCAAAGTTCTTAAGCTAACCGCTAACATGAGGCTTACTGTTGGTTCACGACCGAAAGATGTTAGTGAGATAAGAGAAGTATTTGAAGGTCTTTGAACAAGGTTCATGTTATATCATGTATGTATCATTGTTGTAATCACATTATTTTTAATGTTACAAGGTTTGTTAGCAACTCAATTGATCATTGAAATCACACATCATTTTATGTTCGAGTCAATCTATTTTAGATTGGCAACGCGATAGTTGTAAATCGATTGTGACTCAAACATATTTTAAATTTAACAAATTTACGTTATTACTTTTATTATCATCTCATTTATCTATTTCTTTAAAAACTAACCCGGTGTCAACGGGTCTCTAAGCTAGTTATACTTATAAACTAAAGCTTTTGAGAAAGACTTGGTGTATGCCAAGTCTTTGTGTAAAGCTTTTCAAAAAGCTATTGATGCAATGTTAAAAACACTACTAAAATACTTCTTAGAATAGTAAAAAGCTTTTACCCATTTGAAGCATTGTAGATGCTCTAAGTTCCTTATCTATACTACTATATAAACAATTTAAGTTGTGAGGCGGTTCACAAAAATTAAGATAGAGATTTTAATCATCCATCGTGGGCGGTAGTGTCACTTTAAATAAAAATAACAAAAATGAGGAGTAACTAACAAACTAAAATAACGAGCTCCAATAACCATTTTACACATCGTCACTTCAATAACTAATTAATCACATTTATTTTTAAATTTAAATATCTTTTAATTGCTTAATTTTTTATGATCTAATTTCACCATATTTTTAAAATTTTGTGCCATTTAATTCAACATCCATTTTAACCTTTATTTCAATCATTACAAACTTTATTTATCAAAATCATTTACTTTAGTAAAGTCATATTAGATATGTAAAATGATATATGATAAAAGGTCTTTAATATAGGAATAATTGTACATCTTTAGGAAGATTTGTTAAAACCTTCAAACATTACACATACGGTTCTAACACGGATAATTTGGAGTAAACCAAACCGAATTCACTGATAAGCGGGTTTTTCGGTTTGGCGAGAGTTAGGTTAGCAATTCATTTTACTATATTTATTATATAACTATTTTATCGGATCGGATCGGTTCGTCCAACTAAGAATCTACATACCCATCAAACAATAATAACATGTGAATTATATTAAGATGCATAAACATATGCGTCAAACATCCACTTAATTATACGATCAAAACTACTAGCTCACTGCTCCGATCGACTATGATAAAAATCGCATTTAAAACCTCAAACCAGCCCCAATACTCGATAAGTCTTCCCGTGGAGTTTTCTTGCCATCTCTTATATTTGATCCTCTCCCACAGTAAAATTAAAAGATTAATATAAGCGTACATCACAAATCACATCTACTAAAGACAATATACTAAACTAAAAATCGATAAAATTCTATTCCAGTCTGACATGACACAAGAAAAACTAAAATATAAGACGGATTATTTAAAACTTTATTAGTAATTCGCATCAAATAAATCAAGAAAGATAAGTCTTTAACCCTGAGATTGCCTTGAATTTAGTATTCGGATGATGGTTTAGCTTATCTTGACCACGAGTATGTCAGGCACAATTTCCTCTTGTTTCAGTTTAGGAAGAGTGACCCTTAGTACTCCATCTTTCATCTCTGCTGTGATACCACTCATTTTGATGTCATTTGGTATAATGAATTTCCTGGTGTACTTTGTACGCTCAAAATTATTCATCACCTGGCCTTTGATGTCCATCATATAACATTCACAATTTTTTATTGTTGCCTTAACCTCCTCCTTCTCGATCCAAGGCATTTGTACTGATAAACATAACTCTTTATCATCTTCCTTCTTGGAATGTTTTGGATATATCGTCTTTGAAACCAATGCTTGCGTGAAGTACGCTCTTTTGCAGGTGGTTGAGAATCGATCAAACACGGCATCTGAATCATCAACAAGAATATTATTTCAGTTGTATTATGACAAATAATAATCAGAATATACAGTAATTAATTATATGGACATGCACGGTTAAGAATGTGAGACACCTGTTACCATTGCTGGACGGAAAGGGACGACGAATCTGCTATTGTTGAGACTCGAGACAGTGAGCTGCTTCAAAACAACCGGGCAAGCCATCTCTGATCCGATAAATAATCAGTCTAGAAAAACTTGAGGATTGAGTACTTGTATTCAAAAAAACTTAATGTAAATATATAGAGAGCATTTGCCTGGATCATACCATAAGTAATTAGTAATTCTGAATCTTTTAAAATTATATCTTATTTGGTACAACTTTATTGAAAAAATAATAATAATAATAAATAAATAAATAGTAAAATAAACTTGTATATTCTGTTCAATAGAATGAACTTTTCTTTATTAGAGGTTTGGAATCAAATTATTAACTATAATAACATCGTAACCTAAGTTTCTTAGGAAACTCATATTTTAACATATAAGTACCCGTTTATAGCAACGAGATTTTATGGCGGCAGATAGTTTTAGAGATAAAAAAGGTTTATGGGTTATAAACGAAAAGTAATAAAAGTTTGAGGATTAAACATATGGTGTTTGAAACCCGGTTCGACCCGGGTGATTCAACCGGTTGAACCGTTCCGGTCGAAAAACGGGTCAATTTAAACCGGGTCAAACCGACGAATTGGGTCGAAAAACAGGTCAAATTAAACCGGGTCAACCCGTTTTCGATGTGTATTAATATTTTTATTTTAAAACATATGTTTATTAATAGCTTAAAACTTTAAATTGCTCATAATTACTTGTTTCAATATTTCATTTTTATTTTTTTCAACGTTTCACTTTTTTGACTTTTCGTTTTTGTTTTAACCATTTTTGTTTTATAAATAATATAGATATAGTAGATAAAAGGGAGGTGATTTGCACATTTTCTAAATTGATTGGCACACTTTATATTAGAGTGTGTTGACATTTATACCCCCACAGAATGAAAATATCTATATACTATATAAAATGGAAAAATGGTCAAAGTGGAAAAAGTGAAAAATGTTGAAAGTTGAATGTTGAAAACATGGTCAATGGAGAGAGAAATAAATAACATAATTAATACTCTTATTAAAACACACATTACTTAAAAGTACAATAATTTATTCACATTGTACACCCAATTAAAAGCACATCTACCAAATTAAAAACAATCAATTGAAACCGATACCGTGACCCGTTGAAACCGACACCGGGTTGACCTGTTGAAACCGACACGGGTTGACCCGGACGCCTAAACCCGGTGGGTGACCGGTTTAATTTGACATTTTTTCACCCAACCTATCGGTTTGACTCGGTTTAAATCGATCTGTTTTTTATCGAACAGTTCAACCGCTTGAATCACCCGGGTGAAATCGGGTTTCAAATTTGACAAAATTATATGAAATGATGAAGTAGTTGTGGAACCCGTGACAATTTTTTGAAAGGAGAGACCAAGTAATTGTAGTTTTGGTTTATTTTGCTTTGACACATGTAATTTGTCATTTGTATAATGTTATTTTAAAAATGTTGCTCTTGCACCATTTAAGGACTAGATATATGAATCGTCATTTAAAAGTTAATATATATTGTATAGTCTTTGTCCAAAGGTATCAATAATGTTATGTGAGTTTATTAAAATCACAAAAATAAATAAGATTGTTATCTTTAGCGATAATTATTTGACCTCAAATAAATAAACTTTGAACAATGCATAAATATCTATTCAAATTTATAGTACAAAATAATCTTATATGGTGATATCCAATTTGCAAAGTTACAATTTTAAAAGCCACACCAAATGATAAACGTTACACATGTAAAAAAATAGTTATCATCGCTAAATTCATCGACAAAACAAGAAAAAATACCTCATGCCGTATTATACCTCTAAACTACAATATAATATTGCTAACTACATAATACCGTTGTTTTTGTAATGCTTGAATCTATTATTACTAAAAATCTTAATAACTTAAAACAATCCTATTAGAAAATATACTCACACACTTAGATCGACTCACATAATTTTTAAAAACTATATATTTATGCCGCTATGCAACCACGATCGAATGTAGTTATTCGAAACGATTCTCTAACAAATACAGTTTGTTGAAAGAAACTTATGGTCGTCGAACTTTCGAAAACTAGACATCGGCTGCGCAGGCGGTACTGGCTTCGTCTAGTGTAAATTAATGTAAAAGTATAATTGTCAACACACTTTAATTTGAAATGTATCAATCAATTAAATTTGTGTGCAAATCATCTCCCTAGATAAAATGAAATCAAAAAAAGTACACATGACATATATTCCAGATTTATACTTCTATATGAAATTTTATTAACAAAATATATAATTCCGTATATATAAACTGCATATACTGGATTCCCAAAAGTTATCACTTAAGTTTTTTATTTGATCATGATTCGCCTATTAAATGCAATTGATTTCCATCGCATACCCTATTTACATTATGTATGGAAAGAGTATAGAGGGTCGCACGTTGTTGCGTTACCATAATTATGGCTTCAAAATTCAAAGTTTGTACTTGATCTAATATTTTAGAAGTAAACATGTAAACTTATTAAATTGCATGATATGAAAACATTAAAATAATGTTCTTAAGAAGATAAAATCATACTGTACTACGTAGTTATGATATTCTCATTGTCATTTTTCTTGTTCACTAAGTATACAACTTCGATTTTATTGAAATTTTAGGATTAAAAAATAATAATAATAATAAAAAAAAAAAAAAAAAGTGTTGTGATAGAAAAGGTTTTAGCTGTTTGTGTTTTAGGAATATTACACTTTTTGAATGTATATAAATGTAGACGCAAAGAAAGTTTATTCACATGCGAAAATAAATGTATATGTTCATGTATAAATGTACATGTATTTACTATTGACGAAAATTTAATCGCAAAGGAAGAAAAAAATATATGCTCATGTATAAATGAAGTATACACCCATATACATGTATATATTCACACGCGAGGAAAGTTTATTTACCAGTAAGGAAAGTATATGCACACACGAAAAAATATATATAAATATACGTGTATGTACTGGTAAAGAAAGTTTATTTACACGCGAAGATAAATATTTATATCTATACTACATATAATGAGTGTATGGTCAAACCTTGAAAAAGTGAAATCTTGAAAGTCAAATGTGAGAGAAATGCATATTATAATTAATACTCTTATTAAAATACCTCATTACTTAAAAGTACAATAATTTATTCACATTTTACAACCAAATAAAAGCATATCTACCAAATTAAAAGCAACCAATTAAAACACCATTTACTAAAAAGTACAAGAAAATTTTCACAATGTACAATTTAAACAAGCTACAATTTAAACCAGCTACAATATAATCCAAAATATAAAATAATTAAACACACTAATTAATATTATTTTTAAAACACCTTAAAATGAAAGTACATGTTATTATACACATTATACAAATTAATAAAACACACAAAACTTCATACAAGCTAACAAGTTGATGGTATATATAGTTTTGAAAACCGGACCGGACCAAATGGTTCAACCAGGAACCGGTGTTGCCACTGGTTCGGCTGACCAATAAAAGCCATCCGAAAATGAACCAAAGAAGACCCGTTGAAATCGATAAAAACGGGTGGAATTACATCTCATCGAGATCTATTTATCCGGTTAATCGTCACAGGGTACCCGCCGCCGAAACTTGCTGGTACCCTACTATATTATATATAAAAGAAAAACCAAAAAGTAAAAAGTGAAAAGTTGAAACTAAAAAAAGAAATGTTGAAAACATATATTTCAAAACGTAACTATTAATACACATCGAGAACCGAGTTGACCCGGGATGCTTCAAACCCGGCGGGTTGACCCGGTTTAATTTGACCCATTTTCGACCCAACCCATCGGGTTGACTCGGTTTAAATCGACCCGTTTTTCGACTGGAACAGTTCAACCGGTTGAACCACCCGGGTCGAATCGGGTTTCAAAACATTATGTTTAATCCCCAAATCTTCAAACTTTAATTATTTTTCGTTTATAACTCATAAATTTTTTTTTATCACTAAACGATCTTTCGCTATAAAATCTCGTTGCTATGCACGGGTACTCGTCTAGTATATACTCATGTATATAAACTTACATGTATTTACTAGTGAATAAAGTTTATTCAAATGCGAAGTATATGTTCATGTATAAATGAGCATGTATTTACTAGTGAAAAAAATATCTCCTATTTTTGTACCTCTAGTATAAGAAATGTGTTACTAAGATCAAAGCTTTACTTGCTTATAATTTTCACGCGCAAAGATATTCTTACAAAAGTTAAATATAGTTGCTCATTTATAAATGTTCATGTATTTACTAGTTAAGAAAGTTTATTCACATGAAAAGATAAATGTATATGCTCATGTATGAATATACATGTGTTAACTAGTGAAGAATGTTTAATCACACGCGAAGAAAAAAAATATATGCTCATGTATAAATTACGTGTATTTACTAGTGAAGAAAGTTTATTCACATGAGAAGATAAATGTACTTATGTACATGCTAATTTATAAATGTTCTATGTATTTACTAGTGAAGAAAGTTTATTCACATGCGAAGATAAATGTATATGTTCTATATAAACACTGTTTATTCACGCACGAAGAAAAAAAATGATATGCTCAAGTATAAATGTACGTGTATTTACTAGTTTCTATTCACATACAAAGAAAAAAGTATATTTTCATGTATAGTACATGTATTTACTAGTAAAAAAGTTTATTCAGACACAAAAAAAAAATATACTCATGTATAAATGTACGTTATTTACTATTGACAAAAATTTGTTCACACTCGAAGAAAAAAAGTATATGCTCATATATAAACATACATGTATAGACATACGTGGATAGCGGATGCATATGAAGATGTCTTTGGTGATAAAATACTTTATGGTACCACTTACCTTTTCATAATCTTGAATTTATTTTTATAAATTTTCCAACTTTATTTGTTGAGATTGTTGTCTGCCAATAACTTGGCTTTCGTATATGTTGAGTAAAAATGGAAGTGACTATTTCATTTAAACATTATGTGAATAATGGGTACGAGAGCTAAACAGGAAGGCTTAAGCGCACATAAAATTGCCATTCACTTGACTCTTCATTGTCATCGATCTGTAACTTGCCATTCATTGCAATGCACAAAAGCACTAAAAGACCTAACCTAATTACCACACTAATACAATTTCATTACAATAAGAACCACAACAATGACTAAAAACATCATCTTCCAAATGCTGCAACTTTTTTTTTGCTTTCTTCAAACTTTGACTGCAAATGATCATAATCAAGTTGAAGCATTTGTTGCAAAAATGTTTTGCAAAATGATTTTTTGCAATTTTTTGACACTATTTAATATATGTAGATGTTATATATATTAATATTTCTTGGTAGCTTTGCTTTCTCCTTGACGAGAACTTCGCAACGAGTTAAAATGTGTCAAAAATGGAGTTGAAATGAATGAGATATCGTGTCTCAAAGTGAGGCACTTGAAACACAAAATTTTGTGTTTTGGGAGAGTATCCCACATCGCCCAAAAAGGAAATGAAAGCATGTTTATAAGGAAATCTTGGTATTAGCTATCAAAATCTTTAAGTTGGTTTTACTCCAACACCTACGTGCTCGCGCGCAGGCGCAGGGGGGTGCATATTTCTGGATTTCTAAGCCAAAATAAGTTCGAAGCTTCTGAACTTATGCGAGCTTGCGTGACCTGCGGACACGAATGCAGCTCTGAAACCTCGCATACGTGCGTATCTTTTTCCTAAATTCTATAAATCTATTTTTGGAATAGATATGAAACTTATTGACAAAGTTTACAGAATGTTTAACAGATTTGCATATCTGTTTATTTTCAGGAAAACCAGGATAGGTTTAGCCTATAAAATAAATGGTTCCTCATTCAGTTTTCGACACACAAAAATATTGCTCCAATACGCATTTAATTCCAAGAATATCTTCGATCGAAACACACAAGTTTTCCGCGATCTTTCGTGGCAAGTTGTCGTCCAACATTGCACACAATGACTTTGGACGTTATACCATGGGAAACATACGACGAATCTGTTTTAATGGAATCGTGTTAAACACGAGCCTCGTTCCACGACCTTTACTGCTTTCATTTAATTTTCGTTATAGAGTATGTCTTCTGCTTCTACCCTTTTATGTCTGTATTTAGTTTTCTATTATTTACATTCTGTTATTTATTAATTGTAATCTGATTTATTATTTTAATAAAATCGTACACCGTTTCCCACAACATTTCCAACTGATCTTGAATCCTTAGATGTTCATATTCTTCCCTTTCAGCCATATTCAAACTAACATACAATTCAAACATTTGATATCTGTCGTTCCATTCAACTACATTTGCTCCTGTAATCCATAGCCCAACAGCTCGAATCTCCTTTAACGGAAGAAATAGAAGCTCAAGAAGGAATATTGTAATATTCATTCATATCTGTGGGTCAAATACAAAAGAAGCCATTGCATGTTTTTTTTATAATAAATCTGAGAGTTTATAAAAATTCATAAACCCTAAATTTAATCGGTTCTTTTCACTAATTAAATTAAATTACATTGGAGTTTCGGTAGTTGGAAATCACCTACAAGGATTGGTATTTGTCCATGCATGAAACTCGTTTTACAAATGAAAACCCACATTTATAGTGGGTGGGTAGGTCTCGACAGCGTGAAGAAGATGATTTGGACATTTTGGATCGATGATCGAAATTGATTGATAATCAAATACATTTTTAGTGATTGAGATTTAGGCATACGAAGTAGATTAGGGTTCTTGAAAATAAAAGAATGCGTAAAAGGGTCATATAAAACGGAAAACCGGCCAATTCCTATATGCGGTCAACACAATGTTTTTAACACCGGGACCCTATCTAGGAACGATTTTTTCTTTGCAAGATCATGATTGTAATATCAAATCGGGATCTTAAGATCCTACTATAGTGTCATTTCTTAATAGGCGTTGTAAAATTACACAAATTCACAGATAGTTATATATCATATATCAATGTAGTTCAAAGTTATGATTATAAAATGTTTGATACAAATCATACAATTAGCCTCTTGTTTTTCATATTATACAAAACTTAATAAATAAATGTGTAGCTTTTTAACTTGTGTTTGAGAAAATTAAAATCAGATAGAACGAGATCTTAAGACTATATGGTGAAGATTATTATCCTATTAAGATCTTATCTCGCAAAGATCATACGTAGGAGCGAGATCGTTTTTTCTTTGTAGTATCATATAAAATCGTAAAATCATAGGATCAAGATCGGAATCTCAATAACCATGGGTCAAAATATACCCATTTTTTTTAACGAGGTAATAGGGCATGATGACGTGTTACTTCAAAAAAAAAAAAAAAAAAAAAAAAAAAAAACATCAGTGTGGAAATGATCAACTGAAAACAAGTTCGAGAGCATAATGAGATTTTTGCCGGTCTGTAGTTCGTTTTGAATTAATAAATAAGTACATGAAGGATTCATTACCTTTACCCATAATTTTATTGATGTAATTGCAAAAAATAAAAAATAAATATATAAATAAATAAATAAATAAATAAATAAGAAGGCTTAAGCAAGTGAGCTATAATGCTCCAACCATTTTCAGTGGATGTGAAATATACTACAAGAATTTTGGTTATTACATAAAATTCTCAGGAAATTGACTTTTAATGATAGAGGTTTTAACGTTGATAAATAAAAAAAGAAACTTATATACTTCCCTTTTACTGACACTTTTTAATTGTGAGACAAACATTAAAAAATTTATGGACCTTTTTCCTAGCTTTGGTTGACAGTTTTATATCTTGGTGACAAACTTTTCGTGATATTTTTATATGTCACTAAAAGAAAATTTTCCTGCAGTGCCTCTTTCGTACTGTAGTGCAAGTATGTTACTCTTGGCATGCATGTAAAAGTTATCTTTGGATTTGTTTTTAAACTACCTAATATAATAGGAAAAAAAAATGAGGACTGATACAGTTACAAACAAACTTTCACAAACATCCACAAAATGATGCATGAGCGGTGATTTGTGTATTTTGTGGCAATTTCTTTTTCCTCTCTCTGATTAAATCAATCATCGCTGACGTTATTTTGTAGATGTTTTTGTGAAAGTTTGTTTGTGGTTGTATCATTCCTCCCCAAATAGCAAGAAATTGCAAAAGACGAAACATCTACAAAGAAGATCTATCAAGGGTTTGTTATCTAGTTAACTTAATGATTTACAGTTCCAGTTATGAACAACAACTGGAAGAATATACTGAATAAGATACCAAACTTCAATATTCTGCAAAAAGAAAAGGAAAAGAAAAACCCAACCAAATGTCATTAAGCATATACTTTAACACGATCTCAGACCAAAAAAAAGGGCAATGAAACAAAGCCAGAATTAAGTTGTCAATCAGGAACAATTTATTTAGCGTTTCACATTTTTAATGATGTTTTAATCAATTTTGACATCGTAAACATCCGGCTTTTCTTCCCCTTCTTTCAACTTAGGAAGAGTTACCGTTAAAACTCCATCATTCATATGTGCTATGATACCACTCATCTTGATGTTTTTCGGTAACTCAAAGCTGCTTTTGTAAACTATACGCTGGTAATCTTTCTGCACTACTTCACCTCCAATGTTCAACTTAGGTTTATTATAAAAGTTAACATATGACTTCACAAGCTGCTTCTTGATTCCAGGCATGGGTATGAATAAGTAGCAGTTTTCATCATCTTCCTTCGTCTGACAGTCCGGATCAGCCAAACTATCAAAATAATCCCTAACTTCCATATAATAGCTCCTTCTCCCATAGGCAGGTGAGAATCGATTAAACGCTTCTGAACTCATTAACAAACATATTCATTCATCTTAGTACAAAGAACTAGAATGAGATCATGATGTTGACAAAACTCATACAAGTGTATAAAATAAAAAATGCAAAATATACCAATCATACAAACATATCTACTCTAGTTACTAATTACCAATATAAGAGTAGAAAAAATATGAACACGCTTAGGATAAAAGAGTTTACAGAATATAATTCAGACACTTAAAAAGTAAAGATTAATTTGCTAAAACTTCTATACATTTATAGGTTCAAATATCTATAGGTGCCATATTGGGCCAGGAGAGTTGCCGAAAATATTCCTTATGAGGTGGACAATGGCTGGTGCCAAAAGCACCCGGGATCATGATTTTCCCGCCAATTCACACCTTTTTGTGGATTTATAGGTTCAAACAACATGAAAAAAGTTCTATCACACATTTCTTGTTAAGAAAATGAGAAATCGATTCACCTGTTGCCACCGCTGGACAAAACGGGACTGCAAATTTGCCGAGGAGATTGGAAACGAGAAGCTGCTTCATAACAACTGGGTAAACCATCTCCGATTACTATATAATCAGTATATGGTACGTAAAAAGAACTTCAGGATGAAAAAATTATATATATACCATAATGTAATCTTGTATAATTAATACAGTGCATTACGTATTTTGACCGAAAATAGAATAGTAGGAAAGCTAATTTAGAAATATAATAACTTTTCCTTTTAAAAAATTTGAACCCAAACAAATATTTACGTTTACGAAAATTTAAATAGCAATTTGTTACTCCCTCCGTCTCAAGATTTATATCCATTTTAACTTTTCAAATTAAACTTTGACCTTAAATATATTTTTTTGTATTATATATTACTTGTTATAAAATATATAAATGAAATTAGGTTTTAAATTATTTTCTTGAGGAGAGTTATTTTACATACCAAATTTTTTTACATACCGACTCATCTCCACCATTCATTTAAAAAGAAATCAATGGCTGAGATTAAAAGCATTTTATTATTTCACCAATTTTTTATAATTTAAATATCTCTTAAACCGTTAATCGTTAAGTAAAAATAATTACACCATCGCGACGAGCATTTAATTATCTCTCTATAAACGAGCACTTTGATATACTTTCGAAAAAAGAAAAAAAAAAACATTTTTTTCACGTTTTTTCATCTTTTTTTCGTTTTTCTTCGAAACTGGAATTTGCATGAAATATCATATATGATTTAACACTAACTTGAATATCACATGTGATATTAGTGTTAAATCACATATGATATGTAATATCATATGTGATACTATTGTTAAATCATATATGATAAATCACATATGATATAAATATCATATATGATATAACACTAATATCATATATGATTTTTTAATGTAAATTTCAGTAACGTAAAAAAACGAAAAAACTTAAAAAAAAATGTAAAAAATACGAAAAAATTTTGTTTGTCGAAAGTATATCAAAGTGCCTATCTATAGAAAGATAATTAAATGCTCGTCGCAATGATATATTTTTTTTCGCTTAACGATTAACGGTTTGAAAGTTATTAATATTTGAAAAAAGAGGATGAAAGTGGGTTTTTTAAATTGTTGAGATTAATCTCATCCATTATATCAAATAAAAATGGATGGTGGAGATTGATCCCTTGGTATGTAAATAATATTTTGTCCTCAAATGATCTTAAATCTTATTTTCATTAGTAAAATATATTTAAGGTTAAAGTTTGATTGAAAAAGTCAAAATAGACATAAAATTTAGAACGGAGGTAGTAGTTTGTTATAAATATGGAAATGCGTATCAAGAACAGGAGTACCCCCCATATTTTATTTCATGGAATACATTAATTATCAACTCTAGATTTACAAAAATAAATTTTGTATTTGATATTTAAATATTTCATTTCCAAATGCTTTCAATATTTTGTTATTTTATTCTTTTTTTCTTAATTTAACAAAAAAAAATTAACAAAACATTTTGTTTTATTTATTTTCTTTCGCGTTTTATATATATTTTGTAAAAGGATAATCCTCATTTTTAATTTACTAAGTTAAGTTTTCTAAATTCATTTATTTTGTGATTTAGTAATACAAAATAAAAACATATATCTTATAAGATATTAAAATCGGTTCGATACAGTTGGTTGTTAGAGCACTCCCAATAATAACTTGTGTTAAACTTTAACATCTGTCACGTCAGCGACACATCAGCTTTAACATTTCACCTTAACATCTCCAAAAAGCACCCACAATCATAACATCCCAAGTTAAACTTTAACATTTGATATTTTCAATTTCAACCCATAAACTAAAACAAACACTTCATTTATTAAAAAACATATCATTAATTTAAAAACATATTACAATACGAAATTTAAAAAAAAAAAAAAAAAAAAAAAAAGAAAAAATTACAACGAAATAAAAAAAGACACTGAAAATTAAACGTTACAACATAAAGGAAATGACGAAAATACAATCTACTGACGAGGTTACAAGTTATATTTTTTGATGATTCGGTCTTTTTCGTCATTGATCCAAGCCACGACATTTGGATCTTTGCCTTCAGTATCAACCATCAAAAACTTCATCTCTTCCAACCTTGTTATTGTTTCATCTTTGACTTGTTGGGCCCGATACGCCGCTTGGGCGGTTTCACGTTTGATACGATACTCGTTTGCCATAGTTTCGTGAAACGACTTGACGAGCTCGTTCCTCCGGTGCTCGCTCCCCCAGTACTTGTCGTGCTCTCGAATCTTGCTTTCTTGGAAGCACGTTTTATTCCAATGGGGTGTGGTTGTTCATCATGACCAAACAAAGCCTCGTTTGTTTGGCTTGGAACATCGCCGGTTAAATCAACCGGATCCGGCGTGTCCCATTTCTTATGCTTACGCAAAACCTCCCAAGCTTCATCGAGAGCAAACGGTGCTGCTTTGTGCTCCTCACGATACCATTGCTTCGCCCGTTTCATGACATCCATCTCACTTTCCCCGCTTCTCTATTCCCGTTGCGCACATTTGTAAAAATCGTTGAACTTTGTGCAACAGTGGTTCAACGTTTTCCACTTGCTTGACATCATATCCTTGTTGCGTCGTTGAAAATTGAGTCTGTTAATACAAATAAGCCGTAAAAACGTTTGTTTATATTTTACGATCTTCTAATGTTTTGTCGATAACAGACGTAAAATCATTTTAACAAAACAAATAAAATACATAAATAGTTTGATTCAATAGTTTTCTAACACACTAACGTTTTCACATAAAACACTAAAACAAGTAGAAGTGATTTTATGATTTAGATACATATGTATAACAACTAGTGTTTACATATTGGGTTAACATATACTTAACTAAGTATATACTAAAATGGGTCAAAACAAGTTTATACTAAAATGGGTAAAAACAAGTACATACTAAATGGGTAAGAAACTAGCAAATGGTATTGACCCATAACCCATGGTTTTATCTAAACCACTTAACTAAGTTCAATGTATTCTAGAGATACATTGTATCTACTATAAAACCCATGGATCAACCCATAACCCATGACCCATGACCCATAACCAAAAATACCCATAGGTAAAGGGAGCATCCCACGGATCCCCGAGAATACCGGACGGATCCTCGAGGAGGATCCGTGGGATCCGGGAACGATGAGAGTTTTTCTTCTATAAATAGTGAGTCATTTCTTCATTGTTGCTCACCCTTTTCTAACACACTTTCCCCTAGAGTTAAAAACTCTCTAACCCCAGATCCAAGAGATCTATGTTTGTAGTTTTGTTTTTGTGTGATCTTTTAGGTTCCTCTTAAAGGCAAGATCACCACCTTTGAAGTCGAGCAAGCTCAAGTCCATAAGTTGCAATGCTTCCTCATCATCAAGACTACTGAAGTCTTCTTGTTGATGATTTAAAGGCATTAGTGAAAGGTGCCTTAGATGTACATTCGATATGGTGTGTTTCGATGTACAAAATAGATTAGTACTAGATCCAAGGATATTGATATCCTTGATGATGTTGTATTAAGGAGTTGATCTCCTTTGGGGTTAGGAGATTGGTGTAGTGATTGGTAGTAGTTCCTCCATTGCAATGGAACTAGGTGCTTAGCCTAGTACCTAATAAAGGGTATGCGACGTTGTGAAGGTGTAGTTCACCTTGGTGTGAAAGAACTAGGTTCTTAGCCTAGTACCTAATAAAGGGTAGGCGACGGTGTGTAGGTGTGGTTCACCTTGGTGTGAAAGAACCCGGTGGTTAGCCTAGTACCGGAAAAAGAGTAGGCGACGTTGTGAAGGCTTCTCCGCCATAAGGAGATTGGTGTAGTGTTTACAAACTCTCGAGCAGGTGACTCGGGGAGTGGAGTAGGACAAGGAAGGTGTCCTTGTAGCCGAACCACTATAAATACTCGCGTTGTGGTTTTCTGCTTCTTACTCTTATCTTTCATTACATATCTTTATATGCTTTTTTATCAACATCCAACACACACATCCAAATAGATTGACATAAGTAGATCTAAATAGATTAAAAGGAAGTTTTAATTGGCAAAACTATTCAACCCCCTTCTAGTTTTCCACAATTGGCATCAGAGCTTCGTTACCAAGTTTCTTAAAGTATATTGTACTTTAAAAACTTGATACGATCCATGGTTAATTGAAAACTACAAAGAAAGTTTTTCATAAAAACAAACACCATGTTTTTTAAAACTATATGTTTGGATGTTGATTTGATAACAATATTTTTTATTCATTTTTTTAAATGCACTAATCCTTTTTGTCATGTTGATTAGTCAAAGATCACATCTATCAAGCCATAAGATTTGCTTGATAATAAAGATTACCTTCCCTAAGAAGGTATCTTAAGCATAAAGGAGCTGGAATTGTCTTCTGACATTTGCTGTGTCATTTGTAAAGACATTCCTAAGTGCATTTGAGGTATGACTTTCCACTTATCTCTAATTGACATTAGTTTAATTAATAAGTGTGACTATTTAGGTATTTATTTGAGTAGATTTCGTGTATACACATGTTTTACATGTAGCTTCATTAGGAAGTTTTTTTTTCTCACATACGTGTCACTCTTTCGTCTAAAAATCATGGTTTATAAAACTTGTGTTTTGTCTCACTTAATCCAAAAATCATATCTTTCTAATAATAAAACAAAACACAAATCTCAAAAACTCCTCCTTCCCCTTAAATAAACCCACCGTCACCCACTCCATCCAATCCCCACTTTTTCAAATCTTCCAATTTCAAAAATTTCCTCTCATTCAAAACTTCATCTTCCTCTCCATTTCATCCCAACCGAAACCAAGAAGGTTCGTCTTCAACATGGTTTACATCGCTCTCGTGCTCATCGCCTTGACGCTCATCGCTCTTGTGTTTCCTATGATGAAGTTCTCATACGGAGACATATACTTTGTGCTAATGATCTACATTGGGGTTATATACCCGATCCTTTGTATCATTCTTAGCATTGAAATGAAATATTACTAATAGTCTAGTTTATCTAGGTTATTATTATCTTAATGTGTTTTTTTTCATTTCTCGTAATTTTTGTTCCTCGTTTTCTCTCGTAGATCTTTAGAAAACATGAATGCATGCTAAAAGAAAAAGTAGGTTAAAACACACATCTTGGTACAAAACTATAAGATCTAAAAACCTATATCTTTTCATCTTAAAATATGTTTCTGTAACTACAGATCTACGGATCCCGGAAGATATACTAGCCGGATCCCTTTTGTAAAGGAACCGTGGGATCCATCCTACTGGAGAACAGTTTTTCATGCAAATTAAAAACCACTCTCTTTCTAAAAGTAATGTTCCACTAGAGATGTCAAAACCATAAGTGAGTTAAGTGCTATTATTGTTAAAAACCATTGTTAATAAAAATCTAGTAAAAACGTTAGATAATCATTGGTTGACCACAAACATCACTTTCTATTAACTCATCATTTCTATAGGTTCAACCATGACGCATGAATATGAGTTCGATTTTTCACTCACTAGCGTCTACACTCCGAACATCTCCCTTGAGCCCAACACACCTGGCACTCATGTTCGTGGATTCAATAACCTCGAAAAACGTCACTTCCATGAAGGACGTATTGTAGACACCTCTCTACAATTCGAAGAAGGTATCAATACCTCCTTCCGAGCCATAGGACTAGAATGTCTTCTTGAAATCAACGAGAAGATATGTCCAAGGTTCATAATAGAATTCTTCCGTCAAGTGAACTCGTTTGTAACGAGGATCGCTCTCTATCTCTTTGGTTTTATATCAAAAACCAAAAGTTTACTTTATCCCTTGGGCATTTTGCTCACATCCTCCGGATTCTAAATCATGGACAATGTGCCTTCACCGAAGATTGGTCCCTTAATTCTCTGTTCAACTTTCGTGAAGAAAATAGCCCATATTGTTCGCACATACCCTCCTTGGAAGATTTAAATCGCATAATATGCAAACCTCGACCATATTACTCCGATCCAAACATTATCTTCACACGGGACATCCGAGAAGAGTACAAACCCCTTGCACTCATCCTACGTGAAAATGTTTGGAGTTTTAGGGGAAATCGAGAAATTCTTCCCACTTGTTGTGCTCACATGTTGTACTGTTTGCTAACACAACAACCATACAATCTCGCCTATTTCTTTGCAAGGCGACTTGCAAATCTTCAAAGCTCCAAGAATAAATTCATTCCTTATAGAATGTTCTTGACGCGCCTCTATCACAACGTCATGCATTTTCATCCTCAATTTCAAAGTCCGTTGTACGTATTTGTGAACAAGATGATGGAACAGCTAAACATATCCCTCATGAAGACGTTCTTCATTTCTGAATACGCCAACACTCATCAACCATTTGATGATCCCTCTAGCGAAAACACTCAAAGAACTTAGTCTTCTTTCAAGTAGGATCAATCCTTTTGTACTCGTGCTCTATCAATGTAATCCAATTTCCTTCATGAAATAAAACATCTTACATTTGATATCTTAGTACTAGAATCTTTTAAAACTAACTTTGGAATATAATGCATTGCCAAGATCATTGCATACCTTTAAGTAAAGGTCCTGCTTAGCAGATAGACGGATCCCAAAGTTTGGACTAGACGGATCCCTTCACTTAGGGAACCATGGGATCCGGCAAAAAGAAAATGCAATTGCTAGCATTGTATTTCAAACATGTCCTTAGAACACATCACAATAAGCTAGACATAGTGTCTTAAGGAAAATTAAGCCCTTATCAAGTCAAGTAGATCCTTCCTACTCATACATAACTCACATAAAACATACTCAAGACGATTGTAGATCTATCATTTCATTTAAACCCATTACTCTTCCGCTCTCTAGATCACTCATCATTCTCACATGATCTCTCACATCTAGCTTTGGAAACCTTTCGATTATGGCCAAATTTATCATAATCATCTTTACCTAAAAATTGATCAAAGTTGATCAAATTATAGTTGTT
The DNA here is from genome assembly GCA_022545495.1 of Chrysanthemum lavandulifolium. Classification (NCBI taxonomy): domain Eukaryota; kingdom Viridiplantae; phylum Streptophyta; class Magnoliopsida; order Asterales; family Asteraceae; genus Chrysanthemum; species Chrysanthemum lavandulifolium. The sequence continues at coordinate 116,825,472 of CM040239.1, read as the reverse complement.
CCATCTTAAGCCTTTAGGATATTCTTCAAAAGAGTTAATCCAAGTCACTATCTTATCTCTAGGATCATTTAGCTTCAATTGACACTCTCATCCTTAGTGTCATCCTTGTTCACTCATTGGTACTCATGAAAGTTTCAATTCCTTCCATAAAAAGCAATCATTAGCTACAACACTCATTACCTTCAAGTACTTAAGCACCCCTTTATTTAAGACACTTAGGAGGACTGAAATACTCAAGATAATTTAGATCTTAAACCTTGGAAACATCATTTCCACTCTTTCATAGCTGCTGAGAGCCGGATCCCTAGGATTAGCCTAGACAGATCCCTCTGAGGTGGGAACCGTGGGATCCGGGTGACAGTTTAAGTCAAACTCTAGCTAAAACAATCATTTCAAGCTCATCTTGCTAACTCAAACACTCCATCTCATCTTAAATGAGATCCTTGATCAGTAAAACTCTGAACCTCACCCTTGTGCATGTTAATCATCACATTTCAATGAATCTTAATGGCTTAAGTCTTGAATGCACTTGCCAAATCCTTTGCTTTATAAACCATTTGTTAGGACTCCTAAAAGACATCATCTTCATCATTCACTTTCAGCATTCAAAAGGATTTACAACACTCTTGAAAACATTTCATCATGAGGAAAACCCCAAGTAGTAACTCATTCACCAAAGAACCACCTAAGAAAATTGCTCGTGTTGTGCACGAAATTTCTTCAACCGAATCATCTCCGGTCAAATCCACAAATGCAAGGATTGCTCCACAACCAATCAAACCAATCCCTAAAAGTATTATTACTACAAAGCTACCCATGCCTAGTTCCACCATACCTCATAGGCCAAACACTCGCATTTCCACTAAACCATCACCATTAGTGCCAAGAGCTATTTCATTCACAACTCCATTCTCATCACCACATCTCTACAATTTAGAGGACTTGCCTCCTAGGCCATCTCATCCTCCTCCACCGGCAACATTCTCCTAATTAGGAGGAATAATGATACAAAATCAAGGTGTTGAGTCAACACTAGCTCCGGCTTCCTTTTCGCCGTCAACATCAAATAATCTAATTTGGATTATGAGGAATTTTCAAAGTCAACCACCTGACCATATGGAATTTGACACTACTCTACCACCACCATCATTCTTGGTCGAGCCATCTTCAAATGCGCCACCACCGATTCCTCCGTCATTTGAGGCTCCACAACCCGCTTCACTTGATCCTTCGCATCAAGCTATCTCATTTCCTCCGCCATCACTACCTAGCCATGACAAAGATTGCTATCATTGTCAACATGTTAAAATTTTGATACATGAAGTACGAGAAGATCAACGTTTCATGTTTTATCACCTCCTCGAACATTTCGATGAGTTAAAACCTAAACAAACTTAAGCTAGAGGATTTTTAGTGGTGTCCTATTATCAAGCGTTACTTAGTTAATTATAGTATTTCCATGTCATGTATCGCTCATTTTCTTAGTTTTTAGAGTATTGTATATCATATCTCTATTTTTATTAAATGAAACTACATGCTACTTGCTATATCTCTGAGTATATGATTATATTTTATAAATACATTACTCATTTTGGTGGTAACACTTTTCGTTACATCATCTTTGCTGAAACCAACCATCAGCCAGACGGATCCCCTTGATTTGTCTAGATGGATCCCTACTAGGAGGGAACCGTGAGACAGAAAACGATTTTCTTGCTAACTTGAATTTGTTTTGCAGAAAATTACACATTATACTTGTCTTCTAACCTTTGTTTTGTAGTTATTCAATTTACACATGAAAACTTTGACACCATAAAGCTAGGGGGAGCTTTGTGTCAAATCAATACATTGCAAAATCACTTGCAATATTATGGGCTCATTTCATGACATCCCCTTGCAAAGTTGCAATCATAAAGGGGGAGCGTATTCGTCAAAGAGACGAAATCACTTGCAAATTTAGTTGCAAGTAAATCCACTTAGTATCCTTTTTCTTTTGACGCCCTTACTTATGGATGGACTCGTCAAGGGGGAGTTAAGACGAGTACCATTCCCGTCACTTGCTCTCTTTACACTCCCTTTTACATATTTTTCTTATAAAAATTGTGTTAGCTTCTTTTTAACACTTTTTGTTTCGACAAAAAGGGGGAGAATAAAGTAAAAACTACTAATTCAAATTTTCTACGAATTTTAGTTTTTCCTTAAAATAATTTTATGTTTTGTCATCAACAAAAAGAGGGAGATTGTTAACACAAATAAGCCGTAAAAACGTTTGTTTATATTTTACGATCTTCTAATTTTTTGTCGATAACAAACGTAAAATCATTTTAACGAAACAAATAAAATACGTAAATAGTTTGATTCAATAGTTTTCTAACACACTAACGTTTTAACATAAAACACTAAAACAAGTAGAAGTGATTTTATGATTTAGATACATATGTATAACAATTAGTGTTTACATATTGGGTTAACATATACTTAACTAAGTATATACTAAAATGGGTCAAAACAAGTTTATACTAAAATGGGTAAAAACAAGTATATACTAAATGGGTAAGAAACTAGCAAATGGTATTGACCCATAACCCATAGTTTTATCTAAACCACTTAACCAAGTTCAATGTATTCTAGAGATACATTGTATCTAGTATAAAACCCATGGATCCACCCATAACCCATGACCTATGACCAATAACCAAAAATACCCATGGGTAAAAGGGAGCGTCCCACGGATCCCCAGTAATACACTGGATGGATCCTTCAAGGAAGGGATCCGTGGGATCCGGGGAACAGTAGATTTTTTCTTCTATAAATAGTGAGCCATTTCTTCATTGTTGCTCACCCCTTTCTAACACACTTTCCTCTAGAGTTAAAAACTCTCTAACCCCAGATCCATGAGATCTATGTTTGTAGTTTTGTTTTTGTGTGATCTTTTAGGTTCCTCTTAAAGGCAAGATCACCACCTTTGAAGTCGAGCAAGCTCAAGTCCATAAGTTGCAATGCTTCCTCATCATCAAGACTACTGAAGTCTTCTTGTTGACGATTGTTTTTCTTTTCTAAAGAAGTGTTGAAGACATTTGAGAAAGGTGTCTCAAGTGTTAAGACGAAGATATTAGTGAAGGGTATATATCGTCCACATCATACGCACTTGTGGTGGGTGCTTAGAAGTCAAGACTAAGAGCATTAGTGAAGGGTGCTTAGAAGTAAAGACACAAGACATTAGTGAAGGGTGTCTTGAAGATCTAGTTAAAGGCATTAGTGAAAGGTGCCTTATATGTACATTCGATATGGTGTGTTTCGATGTACGAAATAGATTAGTACTAGATCCAAGGATATTGATATCCTTGATGATGTTGTATTAAGGCGTTGATCTCCTTTGGGGTTAGGAGATTGGTGTAGTGATTGGTAGTAGTTCTTCCATTGCAATGGAACTAGGTGCTTAGCCTAGTACCTAATAAAGGGTAGGCGACGTTGTGAAGGTGTAGTTCACCTTGGTGTGAAAGAACTAGGTGCTTAGCCTAATACCTAATAAAGGGTAGGCGATGGTGTGTAGGTGTGGTTCACCTTGGTGTGAAGAACCCGGTGGTAAGCCTAGTACCGGAAAAAGAGTAGGCGACGTTGTGAAGGCTTCTCCGCCATAAGGAGATTGGTGTAGTGTTTACAAACTCTCGAGTAGGTGACTCGGGGAGTGGAGTAGGGCAAGTAAGGTGTCCTTGTAGCCGAACCACTATAAATACTCGCGTTGTGGTTTTGTGCTTCTTACTCTTATCTTTCATTACATATCTTTATATGCTTGTTTATCAACATCCAACACACACATCCAAATTGATTGACATAAGTAGATCTAAATAGATTAAAAGGAAGTTTTAATTGGCAAAACTATTCAACCCCCCCTTATAGTTTTTCACAGAGTCTATTGAACTCATTTGTGAACCGATACCAAAACGTATCTTTGGGTTGTGCACGCCCGACTTTCGGGTCCTCCGTACCAGCTATATAACACCTGGCAAGTAATTCTTCCTATGCTGGTTGCCAACGCCCAGTAGCGAATTCTTCTTCATCATCATTGATTGGTTCGGGCTCGGGGTCTTTGGATTTTTTGGACTTTCGTTTAACACGACCTTTGGATTTTTTTTGGAGAAGACGTGGGTGTTTCAGGAACATCATGTGTTTCAGTTTGTGAATGTTGTGAGTGTTGTGAGAATTGTAGATTTTGAAAGTTGGTGTTTAAAGTGCTTTGTTGACTTTGTTGCCAATACAGATATTGTTGATGTTGTAGGTACATTTCTTGGCTCGACAAGCCTAGTGGGTTGGGAAAAGAGACTTTGGGGTTTGAAGATGAACCCGCGTTCGGGTTTGATGATGAACCCGAGTTTGAGGTATTCCACCCACCACCGAGAAGATTGAAGAATGTATCATCGTTGTTGCCTCCTGACATTTTTTTTTTAGTAATTGAAAGTATAAGATTGAGAGAATTGAGTAGTGGAAGTGTGAAAAATAATGTTGTTTTAGTTGGGTATTTATAGTGGTAAGAAAATGTTTTTGATTTTTTTTTTAATAAAACTAGCCGTTAGGGGCTAAAATGTATTTTTTTTAAACCCCAACGGTAACTAGATGTTAGAGGGGAGTTGATTTTTTTTTTTTTTGTGGTTAACGCCCGTTGAAGCCTAACGCCGCCAAATAACGTCACTTTAACGCAGGATTCGTAACGATTAACGCCGGATAACACGGCTCAACGCCGGATAACGCCGGTTTCGGCGTTAATCGTTGGGCATGCTCTTATGGTTTCTTTTTTCAGTCAAAAACGACCAAACAAAATCTCTATGTTATTCAAAACAAAATTAACCAAACAGTAAGTTTTGGTTTCAAACGGTTAACCGGTCAACTGTTTTTGATTTTCGATTTCATTTTATTTTTTCAGTTTTATTTCTGATCCCTAGTTTTCCCAATACACAAATTTTTTTTAGCAAATTAGTTTCCGGGAAGCGATTTAACCCACCCGCCAAAAGATAGTTAAAGTAGTAAATAATTAATCAAAAGCAACATAGACTAATGATACCTACAAATTCAGCTTGGCATTACAGTATTATTGTTGTAGAGTTCTCGCTGGCTTAAGTAGTTAGTTTATTACATATAAAGCATCTAAGACGTTTTTTGGCAAAACTACGTGGAAGTGGAGTGTGCAAATCACCTATTTTTATATTGTTGTTAGAATATTCTACTCTTTTCAAAGTGATATATTCTCAAAATTATAGACAATAAAAATTAAATGTCTTTTATAGTGTTACAATCATTTTTTTTTATTGTAATTTAGCTTTAAAATTTCCTATTCATAAGGACAAAAAGTTAACTTGCAATTAGAATTCATAGCTAGCAAAACAGTCAGAAGCTACTTATTCAAAGAAACAGAATATCAAAATATAGATCTACCCATAGTATTAAGTATTTGATAACATCAATGATGTTTTAATTAATTAACCTTGACATCGAATTCATCAGGCATTATTTCCTCTTTTTCAGCTTGGGAAAAGTGACAGTTAAAACTCCAGCTTTCATCTTTCCTTTAATACCAGTTACCTTGATGTCGTTTGGTAATTTAGGACATATGTCATACGCTAAAGACTTGTTATCCTTCACCGTTTCGACGTCAATTTGCATATAATTATGTTCATTACATTCAACAACAGTTGCCTTGACATCCTTCTTATCAAGTCCTGGCATGTCTACGATTAGGTAGAGATTCTCAGCATCCTCCTTATACTCTGAGCGTGGAGTTACTTTCTTCGGCATCAATGAGACTGGCTTCTGATGGTATGCTCTCCTGCTCGTGGCTGAGAATATATCAAACACAAAAATCATTTATTTACAATTAATAATCAGAAAATACGTTCAGTGTTAAGAATGTGAGACACCTGTGGCAACCGCTGGACAGAAAGGAACGACCAATCTGTTTTGGAGACTCGAGACAAAGAGCTTCTTCAGGACAACCGGGTAAGCCATACCGATCCAATCTATAATCAAACTAAAAAAATTTCGAGGGGTGAGTAACTGTATTTAAAAAAGCATTACCTATTTTTTATATAATAAAGGAATTACATCATTTCGGAATGATTTTGTCAATTCATTCTTATTGAAAAAACAATTAGGCCAATAGGAGAGCTCAATTTCGCCATGTAAGCAAAATCGTGTGATGTGATTGGTTAATAAAAGTCAAAATTAAATTGATTTTGGTCAAACTTTAATAAATTTGGTGGAGAAATTTGGTTGTGAAAAAAACACATAAAAATATAGGTGTCAAATTTGTGAAAACAAAAACTTCAAAAAAAATGAGGTAATTAATAAAACTTTAGTGGTTGAACTTTTAAAAATTATATAGAGTTAAGTGTAATATTATAATCCTCCATGTTTTTTAATAACTTTGAATTATAAACAAATAACCCCTTATACTTTATACCATGTATACTTTATATCATAAAAAAATACAATGTATATGTTGTTTTAAAATAACAACATATAAATTTGCATAAGATTATAAGTAACAAATTTTTTGTACTATATACTATATATGTTCAATAAGGACTCATTTATTTCATTTTTAAAAGTTTAACCTATGCGGACACGAATTTACATTTTAAATACTGCTAAATTACTGAAAACGAGAATATAATTATCAAATTGTAAGCACGGGTTACTTTAATATAAAAATAAATATACGCGATTGTACTTATAACAATGACTTATGTAATTCTTATTTATTTATATAAGAATATCCAGAAAAATATTTTTAAAAAACTTTAATGAATATACTTTAACTTTATTAACGCTCATTAGGGTGATCGGGTGATTGGCATCAACCCTCGGTACCGAATTCGGCATCGGCAAACCACCACCCCAAGAAGATATCGACAAGTGTATGTCGACCCAACTAGCCGTTGGGATTTTAATTATAAAAAATGCCAAATTTAATGTAATTTTAGTTTTTTATTTAATGAAAGAATACTTTATTAAAAAAAAAAAAAAAAAAAAAAAAAAAAACCATATTTTGGCCAAAATAAACAATTTGGCAACCACCCTATTAAGTATGCTAATTTTTGGCAAAAAATGTGGTGGTGATGTGGCACAATATTATTGGTTGGGGATGTCAATTTTTGGCATGAAATGGTAATTTGGCAACCACCCTCATCACCCTTATGTACTATTAAATTTGCATCATGTGTACAATATAATATAAGTATTGAAATTTAAATAACAATATCAACATCTTTGTCAGCTAAATAAAATTAAATCTTAAGTTACCTAACATAAATTTTTACAAATATTTTACCAAATTCTAATGGATATTAATGAATAATGAAAAACTCGTGCATAAGTATTAGTTGTACTTATATTACAATTTTCATGGGCAAATTCTTATATGTGTATATACTATATACTGAACTAAAATGTTAAAATAAATTTGATTTATGTGTAAACTTCGTTCGTGCACGAAACTTATAACTATATAATTATATACAAATACATTTAAAGACACAATATTCAGTATTAATAAAGAATAATATTTTTTTGTCAAAACTCCGTGCTTGCACGGGTATTATAACTAGTTACCTAAATATATATACATATATATATACTATTTTACCGAATAATACCATAACCTAATTTTTAATTCTTAATAATTTTAACTTTTATTTTATTTGGTGCAAATCTTTGACCATAATAAATCAACTAAATAAACTTTCATTTTCTTTTTAAAATAAAACTTTCCTTTTTAGAATTATGAAATCAAATTTGTAATCAGGCAAATATTCTTTCCAAATTCTGTAAACACTCTGTTACTATTAGAAACTTAAGAAATTACTAGACTTATACGTTGAATAATTGTTACTATAGATTATGCATGTTTTTAGTCATGAATTTTTATATCTCCATATCATTGCTTTATAATACATTATTCATAAGACATTAAGAGGACAATTGACACCCAAATTAAATAAGTAGGGTAAATATTCGATTGATTTGACCAGCCTTAACAATAATAGAGCATATCTTTATACTCAAATCAATGTATGGCACTAATTTGCATTTTCCAACATTTGATTCATCCATTAGCCATTTGTGAATTTTGGCAATGCGATATATTAACAAGTTGAGTTAAGTACTTTTTTGGTCCTTATGGTTTGCCAGGTGTAACACTTTTAGTTTCTTAGTTTGTAAAGTTTCGGGTTTGGTCTAAAAGGAAACAACCGTTACGGGTTTGGTCCATTTTTCCTAACTCGGTTACTTTGACTTTATTTACACAACAACAACAACAACAAACCCAATCCCGTCGGTGCAGGGTATGGGGGGAGGTAGAATGTAAACAGATCTACCCCTACCCCAATGAGACCTCCGGCTAGTGCATGTGTGCGGGTGTGGGAGAAAAGCATAGAGAGCATAAAAGGCAGAAGATAACATACAACAAGCGGGCAAAAAGCAGGAAAAAAACGCTAACAGGACAAAGCAAACAACCTAAGGCAGCAACACAAAGCAAAAAGCATGCAAAACACGCAAACAGAACAAAGCAAACAGCCTAAGGCGACAACACAGAGCAAAGCAAAGCAACACGCGAGGCCTAAGACTGAGGCAAAGTAAAAACCGAAAACGCAGGGGCAAGAAATAGAAGGCAAACCTAGGGGAGAAGCACATGGGGCCAAAAGAAAGGCAAACAAGGACAATCTACGCAAAGGGCCTAAAACTAAGGCAAGGCACCTAGCCTACTAAGCACCCAAAACAACCTACACCCACTAAATATCAAGCCGGTACTAACCGCCGATCCTAATTCTATCTCTCCACACATTCCTATCTGAGGTCATGTCCTCGGACAAGAGAAGCTCTTTTATGTCGAGCTTAAGTCTATCCTCCCACCTGAGTTTGGGTCTACCCCTTCTTGCCACCCCATCAACTACTAGGGCTTTGACTCTGTGGAAACGTAGAGAGGGGGGTGAATACGTCACCGTTTAAAATCATTAGATCTTTTGTATCAAATCGTTTATGAAACTTGTTATAATACGAAAGTACCAATTATTGTTTGTGACTAATGTAAATCATAGTAAACCAAGTTGTCACACAAGCATCAACATCAAACCACATCACAAGGAATAGTATAGTGCAACTATAAAAGTAAAGAGATAAAGAAAGGAAAGTGCAAACCGAACACGATGATTTATAGTGGTTCGGTCACGGATCTCCTCTCCGCCCTACTCCACTCCCCGAGTACCCAACTCGAGAGTTACTTCACTAAATCAACAAGCTCCCTTCTCGGCGGAGAAAACCTTACAATCGTCGCATACACTTTTTTTGGTACAAAGCTAAATACCGGGTTCTAGTTCGAGGTAGAACCAACCTAATGTCGCCTATACAATATTTCTGACACTAAGCTAGATGTCGAGTTCTTTTACAAGGGTACAACCACTCCCAATATGTTTTATGGCCCAACATAACAAACCTTGTGTTTTATGGCACAAACACATAAACCATCTAATCTAGTTTGGTGAAAGTGTTGTTGTGATGCAATGATGTTTGCACTAATGATCCATGACACAAATGTCTAATGGATATGAATAACTACTTCTAAATGAACTTCCATTTGATAGGAAGCCTTCATGATGAAGATCACAAGTTCCCTAAACTTGTTGTGATAGATCTTCAGCTTGTAGTGAGTGGGGATGGCTAGATCTCCAAGCTTTCCTTGGTTGATCAAGATGTAGAGTATGCTTACAACAAAGATGAATGTTAGAAGCATTATGATCATGATTATTAGGGTGTTTAATGTATGTTACTACATTGTTAATGATTGATCTAAATGTATGCAAGAAGGTGGAGAACATGTGTTTTGAAGTGGTGAAGAAATGAGAAAACAATGGGCTTCTAATTATAGGCAAAAGGGAACAGGAGCGTCCACGGACCACGGAACCAAAAAAGGGTTCCGCCTTTATACATTTTGGTTCCGTGGGTGCGATGTAAAATCTAAAAATCTTTCTTCAAATCTTTCCAAGATATTACCATATCTTACCAAGATCACATTTGATATATTGAGTGACAATCTAACCAAAAATTCAAGTGATCTTCCAAGGATTTCAAAGATGATGCATGCCATGATGTAATATGTATTTCCTTTTAGATTAAAAAGTTTATCAAAGTAAACTTGTAAAATGTATTATGTAACTAGTTAATAAAATGTCTAGTTACCTTTTGAAATACTTTTGAATGCAAAATGTAAAATGAGGTTCGAAATAGAATGGTTAACTATTAAAATACTTAGTGACTCTAGACGTATTTTAAACATTCTAAATGATTTGTTAATGGGTTTGATCATAATGCCACATAACAAACATGTACAAACCTGTGTTGTAACATATGAGGACTTGAGTCATCGAGAGGTGTTGAATGTATGTTGAGACGAAGTGTGATTACAAGTAACTTGTACATTTTACGTTATGTATTACAAGTTACATGTTTGTCATCAATCAAAACAAACGAGACTGTATAGATTAAATATCGTAATATTTGTACTAAAAATCTCCTCTTTTTGATGATGACAAATATATGTAAACGTAATAGAAAGTAAAATGTAAAAGGTTACTTGTATCCTTACTACCTTTACATTACCTTCTCCGTTTACACTCTTCTCCCCCTTTTGTGGAAACAAAAAGGGCGTGTCCTTGGAGTTTAACTTTATTTCTCCCCAAAAAGGCGAGATTGCATCATCCCTAGTGAAGTTAAATCATCCACTTCAATCCGTCCCTTGTTTGGTAGCGGATCCATGGATCAAATAAAGAGGCTTAACCTACATCAAGGTTAGTTTTATGCAACAAAAATTATGAGAAATATATGAAATAGAAAAATGCATAGCAATGTTAGCCTATTTTCTCCAGTTGTTATCGAAGCACAAATGCTTGTTGAAAAGTGAGAATGATGCTAAATGCGTGCATGCTTCCCCTTAACGGTTGCTCCTCCTTGTTTGAGGCGTCAGGGTATGATTAAAAACCTACAAAACAAATATTAGTGCAAAAGTGAGAATGATACTAAATGCGTGCATGCTTCCCCTTGACGGTTGCTCCCCCTTATTTGAGGCGTCAGGGTATGATTAAAAACCTACAAAACAAATATTAGTGCAAAACATTATTCGTCATTGGACGAGTAAGTGATATACAACAAAGTGTGTATATGATGCATTTAGTAAATTCTTGACGGAGCTCCCTTGCTCTAGGGCGTCAAGATGAACCTTCAAAATAAATATTAGTATAATAGAAGCTTTGTCTTTAGACAAATATGTCATATACAACCAAATGTATAGGCGATGCAATATGAGTGCTAAAGGATATTCCTCCTTGTTCGAGGGTGTCAATAAGCACCTAAAATAAGAAAAATAATTGATGCAAACTTCATCCTTAGATGAGTATGGTATATACAATCGGGTGTATATGATGATGAACCTACAATGAAAAACATTAGTGCAATATATTTCATCTTTTTCACAAAGAAAAATAAGATGTATATATGTGAAAAATGATATAATCAAAGATCTCATGAAGTGTAGTCTCCTAATTACAATCATAAGAAAAGTGAGAATATAATATGATAAAAGCCTACAAAATAGTTCCTAGAAAGAAGATGTGAAGTCTCCCACCGGGTGTGCCACTAGTGGTGCTAGTGTTGGTGTCGGTTTACTAGTAGGATTCATGTGGTGATGGTAGATGACTCAAGATTTACAAAAGTAAGTTTTCGCTAATCCATGATGGTGATGATTAGTGAAAGTGGTGATGGAAGGTGGTGGTGATAATGTAGAAAACTATTAAGGAGGTAGAGACTTGTATGTATAGCAAATAATATAAAAATATGGACTCATGCAATCCTTTCGTAATTTCAAGTGACCAAGACAAAGAGGAAAACAAATGAATAGACATGAAGATAACTTCGTTCACTGATTGATACGAATTAAAAAAAATGACCTATTCTAGGTGACAATGGGAAAGGTAGTATTAGCATGGTTTTGACCGACATGGATGATTATCACATTGAAAAGAAGTGAAGACAATATGTAAAATACTAATAATGAGTACCTATAAGAGGATGAGTATGACATCATATGAGTGAGAGTTGGATAGACCAACGTGTTGGGAATGGATGTTATGATTAATATATCGTTTGCACTGACAAGGACATGCATGATAAGCGAGAAAAGGATAAGATCCTATGATGGTGTTCTAGATAGTGAAGTTGTAAGGTATTAGTTTAAGGAAAATCCTATATGTGGAGATGAAGACATTTTGTAAAAACACATGATGCGTTTTTCACTTGATGAGGTATTTGGTGCAAACTTGTGATAAAAAGTTAAAAAGGTTGAACTAGTTGTGGTTTCGTAAACCGGTTTTAGCTAAGTGGTGTTTACCTATGTGTTGGTATTTTAGAGTCTAAGAGACATAAAATTTGACAAAAGACAATTATTGATCGGTGCAAAACCGTCAAGTTTTCTCACACAAACCGGCCACTTGTGAATGGTCGACCGTAAAAACTTAAAACAGTTTAAAACCAATGCAATGAAGATCGAGAGAGTATAGTGTTTCCCGTGTCGTTAAGTCCCAACGAGTCGTGCGAGAATAGTCAAACGTAAAGTGATCGAGAGGATTTGAGCGGGAAAGGATAGTGATTGATCTATACCTAAAGAAAGCCCATAAACTACAGGGGGCTTAAATGCAAATTAAAGAAAATTAAAAGATAAAAATATTAAATAAACGCTATCACTATATTTAAAATGATGTTTTGTTTTATCTTTTATAAAACTTAATTTAAAACTACGTAGCGTAAAAAGAAAAAGTGAAACTTACACAATATTAATCCTAAAATGTGAAAATGATATTTTTACAAACCTAATGATAAAAGAAAATTTTAAGAAAAGAAAATTATTTTTATAACTAATTATCTAATTATTATTAATTAAAACTATTTCTAACTATTTAATAATAGCCTAAATTACAAGAAAATGGGAAATAAAGCTAGAAAAATAAAATTATGACTTAGAAAATCTAAAATAACAAAATAGAATTTTCAAAACTATTTTTATATTTTTCGATAATTTTCTATTTTCTAGGAATTAAAAACTATTTAAAACTAATTAAATTATTTAAAATACAAATTTAACTAAGAAAAATCTAGAAAAATATTTTTTAACTTTTGTATTTATCTTAACTTAAGAAAAATGAAAAATTATTTTTTGAAACTTTTCTTAATTAATTGTATTAAATGCTAATTAAAAATGCTTAAAAACTAATTAAAATCAAGAAAAATAGCAAACTGACTTGGAAAAATCTGAAAATTTCAGAAAAAGTCTAAAATAACATAAGGAATCTAAGAAAAATAGAAAAACAGGGTGTTGTGTGTGAGAAATTGCAACTGCTTTGCCAAGGGCTTATAAATAAGCACTTAAAATAAGCAATAAGCTTCCAACAAACACCAAACTGATACAGAAGCTAAATAATGCTAAAAGAACTCAAAAGAAACAAGTCTCAACTGCTCTTAACCTCTGATTGCAAGTATAACAGATTATGATGATTAGAGATTATAGGCTAAAAACAATGTGAGGGTACCAGATTTAAGCAGAAGAATAAGCACATGAATAAGCTGGAAACATGAAACCAAGACTTGTATCCTACACTATACACGGGTGGCTATGTATAAGCCAAAGACTATACCATGACAAGCTCAATCGAGCAGCGTGCAAGAGAAAGCATAAACCGCACAATACTTGTGCAGCCTCGATCCCAGCATTGTGGCACTTTCGCCTTGTTGCCAAGACATTTTAGACCTTATAAAATTTAACAAAAATACACAAAATCACAATAATACACTAGAACAAGAGAGCTTTTCAAAACCACAAGTTTCATTGAGATTGGTCCGAAATGAACTCAAGACAAATCAACCCATTTTGGTAAAAACTGAGTTTTTCAGTTTTGACTTTTGATAAAGAAATGGAAAATTGACTTTTATGAACTTTGGTACTGATTTTAATGACTGAAATAGATGTTAATGGATGAAATGAACTAGTACAAGCTTTGCTACTGATATCCAAACATAGTATAAGATTTTGGATTCACAAAAGTACAACAGTTAAGAGTTTGAGACAGATATTGTGTGATTTGACTTTTGAATGTTATAAGGCACACTTAACTGACTCAAATGAGTTTCAAATGGCTAAAGAACTATAAAGCAAATGACATTAACTACTGCATAGCTTTCTAACTCATTTTTGCCAAGAAATCCAAACACTATGTTAATAACTGATTTGAACTAAAAACTGAGCTCCTTACTGATTTATCTCATTTTACAACTTAAACTAACTCTGGTGACCCTAATCACTACTAAATAACCAAGCTCAAGCCATATAATTATCACAGATACAAACACAAACATAAACTGCAAATTACATACAACATGAAAAGGAGATACAAACTTACAAGTTCCCAGCTTATTTGTGAAGCTTAAAACAAACCCAAACTATTCTAATCTAACCAAATCCAACCCAATACCAAGTCCTGCATCAACCCATTCCATTTCAATGCCTGTTTTAACCCAATCTTCTTCTCAGTTGACTTTCATTGACCATACATCAATATTGCTTAAAACTGAATTGTGAGCTTATCAGAGCTTATAATAAGCTTGAATAAGCTTATTTGGATGAGAAATTAAGCTATTGAAAGCTTGAACATAGGAAATGGAAACTGAGTTTTGCAACAGTAACTTGAAATTTTGAAATATAATTGAAACCTTGAATTGATACTCAAAAGTGAATTACAATGATAAAGTGATTAAAGTTTAATACATTAAAGCTTAGAATTACATTTTTGAACACTTAATTAAGATAACTAAAAAAACGACATAAAAGAAAATTTTAAAAACTAACTACTGCCTATCTCTTGCTTCCTCTTCTCTCTTTTATACTCACAGAGCTTCCACGTGTCCTCTTGACCAAATCCCACCACTTCTTTGAGCCAATGGGTGAGTTTTGCTCAGTTTGGCCTTTTGATGATTTTTGGCGGGAAAGGGGTAATTTGACCTCTGTGGACTCTAAACTGCAACTAGGGGGTGGAGTAGGTGTGATGATGAGGAGGGATGAGAGGTGTTGGGATAAGGTGGGAAAAGGAAAAGGTGAGGTGTTGCAGGGATTCAGTCAAGTGGAGAAGAAAGTAGACAGGTGGGAGGGAAAGGCTGTTTTTGACTTTGGTTTGACTAGGGGGTCAAAAAGGGAAGGGGTCAAAAAGGGTTAAAGGCAGGGGTCAAAAAGGTTTTGACAAGGCTTGTTTTAGTATTAAATGACAAGGACTTGTTTTGTAATTCTGCCAAACTAGAGGGACCATTCCTGTAATTTCTCCAAAGTTGTCACAAGGACCAAAACTGACAAGTTCCAATAGTACAAGGACTAGTTTTGACATTTTCAATTTTCCAAGGACTAAACTTGACATTTTTTTGAAAGTTCAGGGACCTTTTCTGCCATTTAACAAAAGATTTATTCAAGGACCATTTTTGACAAGTTAGAATAATTCAGGGACCTTGAATAACATTTTCTTTATTTTGTTTTACCAGGACCGCTTTTTACAACTTTTGAAACTTGGGGACTAAAGCGCCAATTATGCAAATTTGATACGTTTTTCACCGATTTTGATATTTTGCATTTAAAACACATAAAACACTTATTTGTGATATTTTATCATTTTGATGCATTTAAGTGTTTTCGGATGTTTTTGCGTTTAAATGGTACAAAAATGATGAGTATTTAGACACTTATCAATTATGTGAATGGATTTCTCTCCCCCTTAATTGGTGGACATCTAACATAATGTGTAATGTATCACATAAGGAATGACAAAAAAGTGTTTAGGAGGTTATTCGTGTTAACGAAAGAGATGAGCTTAGTGATGTTTTTCGGATGATGGTTAGCATACAATGAACTTCATCCTTAAAGTCACGTACCTTTTCTCGATTAATACGAGATGATCGTATGATGAGGCATGTGGTTTCCTAATAGGAAGTGAAGAGGATTAGAGTATTGTTATAACTAGATAATGATGGAGGTGATTTTTAGAAAGCGGAAGCAAAAATGAGATTTGGAAAGAGGTTGGTTGAAAGACAAAAATGTAAAGCCAACCCTCTAGAACTTAATTCTATATGCTTTTAAACTATATGCAAATGTAGGGGTCCCATAAAGTATAGTAATAATCTACGTAGCAATAAAGGGGATTATGCAAAATGAGCATATAAAAGTTAGAACCAAGTGAGATAACAAATAATTTGTTATCAACCTACAAAACAAGTTTGTTAGTGACAAAAGATGTTAACATGATAGAAATCAAATAATAACATATTATATAAGCAAAAACAACACATTGCACTTAGTAGACAAGAAATCACCACACAAGATTGCATCAAAACAATCATATTATGCAAGAATACGACTTTATTCAAGACATTTCATTATGAGATTGTTTTGTCGTTAGACTTAGACACTTAAGCATACTTGGATATATAATTGATGAGTGTGTAAATACTCATCATTTTTGGTTGAATCTGAACTGCAAAACGTTTAAAAATGCTCAGAAATGCATCAAAATACTGAAAATATTCCAAAATTGCATTTTATATGTTTCGGATGCAAAATGTTCAAAATCGATGAAAAATGAGCTAAGTTTGCATAATTGGCGCTTTAGTCCCCAAGTTTCAAAAGTTGTCGAAATAGTCCTTGGGCACTTAATTTCAAAAGAAAAATCACCAAAGGTCCTTTTAAAATCATAACTTGTCAAAATTAGTCCTTTGGTGAAAAATATCAAAAGTTTTGAGAAATTACAAAATTGGTCCTTCAAGTTTAAAAATTGGCAAAAATGGCCCTTGGAAATTTGAAAATGTCAAGTTTGGTCCTTATACTATTGGAGCTTGTCACTTTTAGTCCCTTGGAGCAACTTTGAAGAATTGGCAGCATTGGTCCTTGTCTTTTCAGAAATTACAAAAGAGGTCCTTGTTATTAATAACCCTTGGCCTTGTCAAAACTCATTTGGACCCTGCCTTTTACCATGTGACCCCCCTGTCAATAACATTTTGGACCCCCTTTTATATTAAACCTTGGTCAAACCTCTGGTCAAACAAAGCAAACGCGCCATTTTTTCTTTCTTCTTCAACAACCCTTCTGCAACACTTCACCTCCCACACCTCAGCTCATCACCCACTCACCTTGTTCCCCCACCTCAACAAACCTCCAAAGAGCATTTAATGCTCCTTCACCCCCCCTCACTCAACCTCCCAGTTGATAAAAGTATTTTGGCGCCAAAACCAATCAAACGGCCAAGATCTCTCCAACTCATCCAAAGGTCCTGATTATTGATGGGATTTGTTCAGAAAGGTGAGAGAAGATGTTTTGTGTATAAAGGGAAGAAGAAGAAGCAAGAAAGAGAGTAGCACTTAGTTTATTTTAAATATGTATGTCGTTTTCAAGTTTTTTATGTTAGGTCACTAGTTTTACAACACAAGCTTATAAGAGAAGAGATAAGGCGATTGAACAAGTAAACCAAACACACACACACAAGTATACTCGACCGGTTATGCGTAGAGTGTAGTGAAAGAAAAACTTGAACAACCAACCCTCAAATGAGGGTTTACAATAGTTATATAGGCAAGGAGCTAGGGCAACACCCTCTCCTTCCTATTTCTTATTGGGCTTGGGCCTCGACATGGGCCTTCACATAAGTCGGACCTTAAACAAACATAAAGGCCATAATAAAGCTACCTATTACATATGAAATATAAATACTTGAAATCTTGTTTAGGAGTGATTCCAACAATCTCCCCTCAAGTATATATGAATGTAAACGGTGAAGGCGTTGATGTAATAATAGCAAGACGGCTATCATCGACATTCTTCTTTCTTGTGAGAGGAATAGTCTTGATTCGAACAATCTCCCGTGGTAGAGATCGTTAACTTTGAACAGTTCGCTTTGACGTCATCATAGACTTTGTTCTTTGATCATTGTTCTTTGTGGTGAAAGTGATAGTATGTTGTCGTCGCATCGATGCGCTTCAGTGCCTTCACCGCTCCGGTGTCTCCACGTCATTCTTCAACATGCTCACACGCCTATGACGTTGGAATTCAATCTTGATGAAGTTCTCTAAGTCTTTAACTTTGTAGATTCTTTGGTTTGACGAAGAATCATTCGACGGTTGTGTTGCTTTTGAATAGAACTTCCATTAGTGATGATGTTGGTGTGAACATGAGAAGAATCAAGACGATCATCCCGCTCCGAGCTTCCATAAGAAGAAAACATTGCAAACGGTTAGTAATAAGCGGTTTCCGCACTTACAAGTTTGAACTTCGAGTGTTAACACATAGTGTGAAAACACAACTCGATTCTTACAAAGGCCGTTCTGAACTGAGTCCCACAAGTGAGATAACGCGATGTCGAAATACATCTACTTCGGATGAGTCATTTGGTACACCAAGCATCACCTCACGATCAGACCGTTTGAGACACACTCCGCGTAATCCACGGGAGTTACCGAAGCGACCGCCGTCGGTCGTTTGATGTTGACCACGGCGGAGTTTCCATTCAATCATTGAGAATCACGATGTGAACCTCTCATAAATGTTCTCGACAGTTGCTAAGATCTGTGAAGGACTCGATATGAACCATCGAATCATCAAGATCTTATTTGTTGATCAACAAGTGATTAAATGTCAAGTGTTCCTAAGAGATCTTTTGATGAATCTCGTGGCTCTAGACTCAATAGTGCGTTTTGGTTTTCCGAGTGGAGACTAGGAGAGGGTCTCCTTCTTCAATACCAACGATCTCTAAGAAAGCCAATAGATTATGTAGGGTTCCACGTGAGAATGAAACAAGCTTCATTGAGAGAAACTTGAGTGGCTAAGAAGGTTTAGTGCATGCGTCATCGGGTCCATGACGACTTTTAATCTTCAATACCGGTGTCACTAAGTGACAACCAAAGAGTATATGAATTGAACCCGTGTCGCCTAAGTTGAATAACTGGAGGGCTATTTCTTTCACCCTTTACTTTACATTTCTTTTTGATTCTTCAACTCCTTCTTTCTCCGATTCTCATTTTCTCCTTTTATAATCATTCCTAAGGACTTCTAACACTAACTAATGGTAGTGTCCTTGGGTAGATCCCTCCGGCTCTGGCGGATCATAGGACGGTTATTCCTAACCTTAGTCACCTTATAACTCCATGACTATCCTATGTTTGCCATTATAACCATCGTAAGTTAACATATCTCTCAAAGGGTTTGTAAATGAAAACATGTTTGAACCACGGTGAGAGATAAGTTTTGCATAAATACTCCCCTCCACATGTGCTTAATAGTTTTAATGGTTAAATGCACAGGTGAGGAAAGAGCGCGCACTTTATGAATTGATCCACTAAAGATAGACAATCTCCCGAGACACGGTTACGTTGAATAGTTAAAGAGATACATTGTCGACTTTTAGGTGACAACTAGCTCTAATAACTATCTTGAAGGTGTAGACAAACCTCGAAGGTTGTCATACCGTCGAGTTCATGTCTATCAAGAGTTTCTCGAATGGTACTTTCTACTTGGACAAGTCCTTCATAGACACGTTTACATCACTAGCGAACTAGCTTGAAATTATTACCCGTCCGGGATAAGTCTTTTCGAGTTACTAACAAAGTGTAGTAATCACAATTCGTAGGTTAAGTCCGAGGTACATGATTCATTTGCATTTTGTACAACATATTTCTTATCACATAATTTTCTCCCCTCAAAATGGCATATAAGATGTTATTTTTGAAACATTTTGAGAATAAATATGACCATTTTGAGTGTTGGGGGAAGAGTGACCATCGTGAACAATTTGTGAACAAAGTTTTCATCAAATACTCCCCTCAACTAGTGATATAAACGGTTGAGGTTTTGAAATCATATGGGAAGTACTTGTCTTTTGAGCAAAACCTTGAAAATGAAAGGTTTGATAGGTTTTACTCAAAAATTAAGAAGCTTCGCTCCTTTTATAAGGATTGTGGCACCGAGGCGTACTACGTGGTCCTTTCTTGACCATTACGGGTTGTACTACTCACAGAGATGAAGTAGAAGGTCCAAGATTAGGCCGATATGTCTTAGCTCGAAAGACGGACACGAGACTTGTTTTCAATTATTTGTAAGGCTTCTTTGGTGGTTTTGCTAAGGAAATTACCTCCGCGGAGGCATTCGAGAGTCTTGGTCACCGGTCTCGCACCATTATAGAAAGTATCCATTTGCATTAACTCGGTAAAACCATGATGTGGACACATGAGCAATTCTTTGTAACGATCCCATGCCTCCCGAATGATTCATCAAATCTCGAAAAATTTCATTATCTCATTCTTAAGACTTGTGGTTCGAGATGGAGGATAGAACTGCTCACAAACTTGGTAACTAGATCTTCCCATGTCTCTATAGAACGAGGGGTTGTTTCTCGAGCCAATTCGGGCTTGTCCTCTAGAGAAAATGGGAATGAAGCTTGATAGCTCGGATGGGACATTCTTGTACTTGATGGTTGATGCAATTTTATTGAACCATCGAATGTGTGCATGAGGATCATCCCGCTCAAAACCATAGAATTGGCTTTGGGTTACAGTTAAGCAACCCGGTCTTGAGCTCGAAGGTATCACCCACAATGGTTGGAACAACAATGGCATCTCCGTAACCCTCGATGGGTGCTTGAGAAGCTCATTCATAGGTTTGTCTTCCGCCATTTCGACGGTGGTGGTGGTGGTAGGCGTTCCTCGATCACTACCGAAGGAGCCGAACGTCCTACGTTTACGAGGAATGTTTCCAAGTTCGGAAAGTGGACTTGTAGAATCGGAAGAGCAGTCTTGCACTATGTATAAAAATCAATTTCAAAACAAATGAGGCAAAACACAAGTGAACTTAACCAATAATCACAGATGAAATGGCTTTTTGAAAAGGTACACCAAATCACAAGTGACACAAAGGCAAGTTTTAAATCGATGTTCGGGAACTTATTAATGGTCGCACCCAGCTTAGGTAGTGCTTTGCCTTGATTTCTGTGGTTGATTTTTATGTATATATTAAGTACCACCGAAAAGACGTAGGTATGATTTGTCTTGATGGGGTTAAAACTTTTGGAAAATATTTTGGTATCGTCCCGTTTAACCAAATCGTATTTCTTTAGAATCACCTTAAAAGAAACACAAGACAAACGTTACGATTGTTTTGTTGTTTTGTATTGTTTTGGGTTTTTAACACTTTAGGAAAAGCGTTAATGAACTTTTGGTTTATATTAACTTTACGAAAACTTTTACAAACCGTGGTATATGTGCAATGCACGGGTCGATAATGCTAGAAACACGCTTACACCTCCAATGCGCGCTAAAATTTTGGTTAAGGTAAACAAACAAGTCAAATAGACTTAAAACGACTTAAACACAAATGCAATTTAAGATCGAGAGAATATAGGGAATTCACGGTCGTTAAGTCCCACAGAGGATGAATTGGTGTTAAAACACTTAATCGATGGTAGAATGATCACTAAGGATAGAATCGATAAGGTTTTCGATGGAAAATTATACTAAAGAAAAGATTTACAAATAACAATGACTTAAATGCAAATTAAAAAGATTAAAAGATAAAATCTATTAAATAAACGCTATCACTATTTTTAAAGGCGATGAACGTTTAAAACCTAAAACTTAAAACTTACGTTTAAAATAAAATTACGCTCACGTATAAAATAAAAGTGAGTTTTAAAGAAATAAAAGACCTACAAAGATAAAAATTATACTTTGGAATCCTAATAATAAGAGAAAATTATTAGAAAAATAAAATTATTTTTACAACTATTTATTTAATTATTATTAATTAAAACTATTTATTAAGTATTTAAATTGCACTAAAATACAAGAAAATACAAAATTAACCTAGAAAATGAAATTATAACTTAGAAAATCTAAAATATGATAAAACTTATTTTAAAACTAAAAATATATTTTTAAGACTTATTATGTATTTATTATTAATTTAAAACTATTAAAACTAATAAAAATGCTAAAAATACTTTTTAAACTAAGAAAATTATGGAAAAATACTTTTATTACTTTTATATTTATCTTAACCTAAGAAAATTGAAAAATCATTTTTTGAACTTTTATAATTTTTAGAATTAAAAGCTATTTAAAATACCTAAAAACTGCTTTTAATTACTAAAAATAGCAAACAGTTATGAAAAATAATGAAAATTTCAGGAAAATCTATTTTAATATGTAGAATCTAGGAAAATAGAAAACATGGTCTTGTGTAGAGAAATAAGCAACTGCTATGTAAACTGCTTATTAATAAGCACTTGAAAAAGCTAAATGTTAACCAAAAGCTACCAACTTGATACAGAAGCTATATTAAGCTATAATGACTCTATTTCAACCAAAAACAACAAGCTATAACCTCTGGATTACTAGCTAACACAGATTTGAGGTTTTGACTTTGATAAGCAAAACAGAAAATGGTATACTACTTTAAGCTATTGCACAGGGCACTCAATAAGTTAAAATTGAAAAGCAATTATTGAAACTTGGAAAAGACCTGGTTGACTACCTAGAAACAAAAGTTGATGGCCAGACAAGCTATAATGAGCTTTTGAGAAGCTTACACATAACCTGAGAATTCACTGAGTAAAACTCAGTGAATGCTGAGTTTTTTTAGACAAACTTATAAGCTATAGCAGGCCTAGTAAATAAGCTGAGAATGGAATTTTAAAACTTGGAGCTTGAAAAGGACCAGGTTGGCTTCCCAAAGAACTAACAAGCACAAGCTATGGACAACTATCAAGTTCTGTGTGAGCTTATGAAAAAGTGGTTAAAACCTGTGCACAGGGCACATTGACTTTTTGATTGAAATGAAATGTTGACTAAAATGAATTTGGAATTTAATCTAATGACTTAATATGTTATAATAAGCTACACTAAAGTTGGATTAAGCTATTTTAACAAGTTTTAAACTGATTTGATGTGATTTGTAATCTATGAACTTAACAGTGAACTATCTATATTGATTTAAAGATGATTTTGACTTTTCACCAAACAAGGTCTGATTTTTATTGTTTGTTTGAGTGCTTGAATACTAGTGTGACAGGAAACAAGCACAAACAAAAGAATACACAACCTATTACATAGTGAAATGAACAAATCCAAACACCCTTTATAATGATAGATTTTGAGTTTTTCAAAGAGTAACCAAGATTGGACCATGAACATGATTTTAAACTTGATATTATCACTTATTAAGACCGAATAAGTGTGAAACAATGGCCATAACAACATAAAGCTTAATAATAATCCTAAAACTATTTTAACTGTTAAAATAAAATTTATATGAACTACCAATTCTAGTGAACTAACAACTGTTTTTATGGTTTGATTACACTGAATTACAACTACTGAACATGATTAAACAGAAATTTGAGCTACTAACTAACTGCACAGTAATAAACCAAATTGGATCAAAAGATGCTTACAAATGACTTGAGGTCACAAACTGAGAACTAGGACCAAATAACCAATCCTATAGCTTACCAATAAGCACTATACCCAAGACCATCCATTATATATCCTGCTCCATCCTTTTTGAACCTTGTACCATGATTTTTGATTTTTAGCTATTTATTTGATATTTTTATGAATTTTGATTTTGCTAATAAACCGATTTAAAGAGTATCTAAAAGCTTGTATAAGCTTTATATGGAGCTTATATGAGTTTCTCAGTCCAAACTAACCACTGCTAACAACATTTCAACATGATGAGATTTTCTTGAAATTTGAAAATTTGAAAACTGAGATTGGAACTTCAATACTTAAATTGATTATTAGAAAAGTTTAAACATACACTGATAACACTTAATAAAGTACTTGAGAGCTTAAAAATACACTGGATAAAGAGAATTAACTAAAACGACATGAAAATTGAAAATTACACTAGATAGATAATTACATTGGACCAAACTTGATATATATTGACCTCTGACTTCACTTGTCGACCTCTGAAGATATCCCACCAAATCCTGACCATTGAAATCATCCAGATAATCATCTATGCCAAATGTCGAATTTGGCGCCATTTTCAAGGAGTGGGTTTTCGCATTAATTGAGTTGGATTTGTGTGGAGGTGGAAGGAAGAGGTGGAAAGGTGTTTGGGGTGGTGGATTGAAATCAAGTGGTAAAATACCACCGTATTTGTGAAACAAAGTGGGGGGAGACAATGAACAAGACCATGGTTTATTTGATTTTAAATTTTGGGGGGTTAGTATTTGGGCTTGGATTTGACTTAGTGAATATATTGGATCCGGTTTGGCTTGGTTTTAACAACAAGGACCATAATTGCAATTTAGCCAAAGTTAAGGGCTGGACTTGAACATTTCCCCAAGCTCTCATAAGGACTAAACCTGCCAAGTGATAATAGAACAAGGACCATAGTTGAAATTTTCCATTTTTACAAATCCAGGGACTAAAACTGTCAAGTTTAGAACTTGAGGGACCAATATTGTAAATTCTCAAAAAGTTTATCATAAGGACCATTTTTGCCATTTATTAATAGAACAAGGTTAAAACTTGATAATTTTCACTTTTTAATTTAACCAAGGACTATTTTTGACAATTTTCAAAGTTGAAGGACTAAAGTTGTCAATTTGTGATTTTTAAACTTTAAAGGGTTTATTTTGACAACTTTTGAATCTCAAGGACCTAAAATGACTTTTTATAAGTTTTGGAATGACCAGGGACTAGTTTTGACATATTTTCAAACTTGGGGGACTAAAACTGCCAATTATGCAAACTTGATACGTTTTTCATCAGATTTTGATGTTTTTGCATTTAAAACATATAAAACACTTGTTTGTGATATTTTCATCATTTTGAAGCATTTCTGAGTGTTTTCAGATGTTTTTGGCATTTTATCAGTATAAAAATGATGAGTATTTAGACACTCATCAAATACCATGAAGAAATTGAAGGGCCTTAAAATACATTTAAAGAAACTTACTTGGAAAAAGGGTAACATTTTGAAAAGGTCAAAAAGCTGAGAGGTATGCTTAGGGATGGCAAAAAAAACCCGAATCCGACGGGGAAACCCGAAACCCAAACTTTTGGGGCAGGTCTGGATATGCTTATAGGGTTTTAGGGCGGTTTTGGGGGCCTTAACGGGGATTCTTATCGGGTTTGGGGCGGGAACGGCGCACACCATCCCCGACCTGCCCCTATATATATGTATATAGATATAAATATATGTATATACATAAAATATTGTATTAGTATTTGCGTAATAAAAATATAATTCTCTAATTTTTGTTAGTTTTTATCTTTGTAATATTTCAAATTGTGATGATAGAAGCTTGTTTTATGTCATAATATTCTAAAAAAGTTTTGAATTCATCCAATACTTAATTTGTCATTAATAGAATATCGATTCTTAAAAGTTATTTCATAAATTTATATTGTTAATAGTGTAAAAATAAGAGTAAACAGGAAATACACGAGTATGATGGAGCATCATGCTCAATAAAGACAACCCGATAAGAACCTAATGAGGATTAGGGCGGGTTTGGGGATGACTTTTGTAATCGGGTTTGGGGATGGGGATAGTCGCGCCGCCCCAAATCCGCCCTATTGCCATTCCTAAGTATGTTGAAAGATTTTCAAATGAGAATTGATAGAGATCCTCATTAAAAAATAACTTAGAGTAGAAGAAAGTTTGATTTTATAAGGCTATGTTGATGCAAGAAAGATGAAGAGAAAATCCTTTTCCAGAAGGCAAAAATCAAGTAGCTAAGTATGGGGGAAACAAACAATGCCTTTTTCCACAAAGTTGTAAAGAGTAGTATTTACAAAACCAGAATTAATACCACTTTGATGATACGGCAAATTGCTATGTTGGAATGGAGGTTCCTGATGAATTTGTAAAGCATTTTCAAAAGTTTTTGGGAGAAGAAGTGCATGTCAATGATTTAGGTACTATAAATAACTTGATAAAGAATAAGCTATTTGAAGAAGAAGAAGCTAAATTGATGATTAGAGAGGTTAGTGATGAAGAAATCAAAACTGCTATGTTTCAAATTAATAGTGCTGAAGAAATCAAAACTGATATGTTTCAAATTGATGGAAATAAAGCCCCTGGTTCTCATGGCTATCCAACTTATTTTTAAAAACTCCTGAAGCATTGTGGGTATGGATGTTTGCAAGGCTGTGAGGGAGGTCTTTGTCACTCGGAAAAATGCTTAAGGAAATCAACTCTACCTTGATATCTCTTATTCCTAAGATCCAAACACGTGTAAAGTTACATTTCGACCTATTGCTTGTTGAAATGTTTTATACAAATGCATCAACAAGATCATTCCTGAAAAAAGAAGTTCTCTTGGAAAGCTAGCGGTCAAATCAAAGTGCATTTATTCCAAATAGACATATTCAAGATAATATTCTACAATCTCAAGAGTTATTGAAAGGGTATCATAGAAAAGATAGGCCAAAGAGAGTAGCTATGAAGATAGATATTCAAAAAGCTTATGACACAGTCAATTGGAAGTTTTTAGAAGCCATTCTTAATGGTTTTGGTTTTCATGAGAAAATAGTGAACTTGATTGTTAAATGTGTCACTATTATATCCTTTTATCTGCGTAAATGGAGAAAGTTGTGGTATTTTAGAGGACGCAGGGGGTTGAAACAAGGTGATCGTATGTCATCTTACTTATTCACAGAGGTGATGGATATTTTGTCCATTATTATTCAAAATAAGGTGGACTAAACTAATGATTTTTAATATCACTTTGGATGCAGAAAAATGAAGCTGACTTATGTGTGTTTTGCTAATGACCTACTTATGTTCTATCACGGTGATCTAACGTCAGTTAATTTTATAATGGAAGTTATTGTTGAATTTAGTGTTGTCTCTGGTCTCCTTCCTAACTATGCAAAAAGTACTATTATTTTTTAAAGCATGAAGGAGTTGGGAAAGCAAAGTATTTGGAAGGAGTTCCTTTTGAAGTAGAAAAGCTTCTTGTGAAATATCTTGGTGTTCCACTGTCATCTAAAAGGATTGGAGTAAAGGAATGCAAGAGCTTAATTGACCAAATCAAGAAAAGAGTTTTCAATTGGAAGAATAAGTGTTTGTCTTATGCTGGTAAACTGCAACTAGTTGCTTCTGTTTTGGAAACTCTACATGTTCATTGGACCTCTGTCTTCTTACTTCCTCAATCTGTGATTAATGACATTAATAAGCTTCTCAAAGGTTTCTTATGGAATCAAAGTGAAATGTCAAAGGGAAAAGCAAAGATGTCCTAGAAGAACATTTGCAAGCCTAAATGTCAAGGAGGTTTGGGTCTGAGGGATTTGAGATTATGGAACAAAGAAATGATCATTAAGCATCTTTGGTATGTAGCAATTGATAAAGAGTACATTTGGGTAAAGCTGTTAGGTCTAATTTTTGACCCAATTATCTTTGGCAAGTATTTAAACATAAAATAGCCTAATTTATTAAGTCTTTGATAAGGATCAGGGAGAAAAAAACTCACTGATGAGGATCAAAGAGTAAGGCATTCCCTGATGAAAATCAGAAGTCTTAATATTTGATGGTTATCATAAAGTGTTACTCCCTGATGATTATCTGAGAGTACACCCTGATGGTTGTTAGTGAATTTACCTCACTAATGATCATTAGTGGATGTAACTCACTGATAAAAGAAATCAGTGAGAGTTGTATAAAGCTCAATCAACAACCAAGCTTCAGGGAACTCGAAGACCAATTGAAGAAACACTTTGTAAACTGATGTGGTGTCAAGGAGCAAGGTATACGGAGCTACAAACAACACCGAGAGCACCGAGATCGACAAATGTCTTTTAACCCGAAGACTTATCTCGAAAAGAAACTTAGTCTCGATGAATGGGCGGAAACTTCATAAGAAGATAAGCGAAAAGTCTTATCAAAGGACGATAAAGTAAGATTTTTGGAACAAAAGGTTGTCATTGGAAAACCAAAAGCACACTTTACCTAGTTTCCTAGGTACGTGCTATCTACTCCAAGTTGGCAAACTACTATACCTATGTGTATCAACATTATTTCCCCTCCTATTTAAACGAAACCTTCACCAAGATAAGCAGAGATCCTAAATAAACACATAAAGTAATACTTAGCATTACAGTTGATAGGATCCCCTCTCCTATGAATGAATTAAGCAAAGATAGCTACCACTAATCATTCTAATAGGAGAGTTACATTTGTCATCAACCGGAATAGTTTGCCGTGAGCTATTTATCTCTAAATATTTGATTCATTTCTCATAAGATTTATACACACTGAAAAGTAAAAATAGTGTTATTAATAAACTAATTGGTCTGTATTGTGGGTTGGTCTCCTTATTATAACATTTATAATCCAATCTTTGCTTAGGGATCTACATTTACATCATGTAATTTTCATAGGACGTGGATGGTTTAAAAACCCTTATTCTGTTGGGGTTTTTTGTGTATTATTGAAGACTGAAGCTTTATAATTCTTCTAGTTAGCTTATATATGATTGAGTAGAGTATGAAATCTGGGTTCTTGGATTCGGGTGGGGGAGGAGGTGAGAAGAAAAAGAAAAAAGATGATAGCTTGGTTGACGAGGTTGCGATTAATAGAATCGTGAACGAAGCGCTAGATAAGAATTTTCCTACGTTGGCTGACTTGGTATATAAGGTTCAAGTGGCCGAAAATGTTAGTGTTACTGGTAAAAATGTTATGCATGGTCATGGTGGGGTTATGTTGAACCAATGGTAATAGTGATACAAATGTTGAACATGAAAAAACATTAGGTCCACACAATGAAGGTGCTATATCTACTGGGGTTGCTTTAAAGTCACAAAATTTTGGTACGAATACGACTATGGATTCGATTACCAAAGTTGCGTGTATGAGTTTAGAAGAGACACTTCGTGGTGTTTCTAATGCTGATGCTACTATACATTCACATTTTAATATTGTTACGACACCCACTACTAATTCTAATGTGGATGCCTCCTCGACTTATGCTTCTAAAATTATCCCTTCGTCATCTTCTAATAAAGCTAATTTTTGATTTATTGATGAGGAGGTACCTAAGGATGCTAACTATGATGCGGTTTTACCCATTGGTTCGGTTCAAGAGGTTAATGAGCAGATGAAAAATTCACTTTATGGGTATTTTATTGGGAAAAGACTTGATTTTCCTGTAGTTGAATGGTTCGTGCGTAATAATTGGGGTAAATATGGTATTCAGAAAGTTACAATGAACGCGAACGGTTTCTTCTTCTACAAGTTCTCATCTATAAAGGATCTTGAGGCTATTCTTAGGATGGACCTTGGATGATTCAGTAAATTCTCATCTTTCTAAATAAGTGGTCTCCATCGGTAAGTCTTCTTAAGAAAGACTTGTCTTGTGTTCCGGTATGGGTGAAGTTCCACGATGTCCCTATGGTTGCTTATACTTCAGATGGGTTAAGTTTGATTGCTTTTAAAATTGGTACTCCTATGATGCTTGATTCTTATACTAATACCATGTGTTTGAAGTCACGGGGACGTAGTAGTTATTCGAGAGCTTTGATTGAAATCAATGCTTCCAAGGATTTTCATGACAAATTAGTTTTGGTTGTTCCTAAACTCGTAAATGGAGGGTATACTAAGGAAACTATTCGTGTTGAATATGAGTGGGAACCACCTTGGTGTGGTACATGTTTGCTTTATGGTTATTTGAATGATGATTGTCCTAAAGCCACTCCTAAACGTGTGGTTAATGGGACAGGTAATAAAGGCAAAGGTCCGGTTTCGAGAGCTACTAAGGAGGTGTTGAATGATGGGTTTACTCTTGTCGGCGAAATGGTCCCATTATAAGCGGGTTTTGGTGTTTCTAATACTAAGAAAATGGAGTATCGTCTGGTTGCTCCTAAGAATACAAAGGCTTCTTCTCCTAAAGACTATACTAAGGAGGTTTCTACATCTAAACAACTAAGTAAGGATGCTGAAGTGGTTAAAACGTCTAATGCCTTTGATGCTCTTGGTAATTTGGATAAGGATCCTATTGTTAGCATAAATTTGAATTTTGATAATGGATTTGGGTACATGGATAAATAGGAAAGTGCTACTATTGATTCATTTGGAAGTCCGTGTACTACACCTATTGTTAAGAAGATTAATAAGCTTGAAAGTCAATTAATTGAGAGAAAGCTTGTACTTCTGGGTGATGATGGGAAGCCGCTTCATATGAAAAAGGCTAATGTGGAAAACTATGCAAGCACCCCAAGTTCGTCCAATGCGTCTCCTCCTTGTATTTCGAAGAGCACTCCTAACATGGTTAAAGAAGAAAAAATGTAGGCAATCCATTTTCTAAGGTTGGTGATATAGTTATCTCGGATAGTGATGATGAT
The DNA here is from genome assembly GCA_022545495.1 of Chrysanthemum lavandulifolium. Taxonomy (NCBI): domain Eukaryota; kingdom Viridiplantae; phylum Streptophyta; class Magnoliopsida; order Asterales; family Asteraceae; genus Chrysanthemum; species Chrysanthemum lavandulifolium. The sequence continues at coordinate 116,795,004 of CM040239.1, read as the reverse complement.
GAAGTCCTTGATGACTTTAATGAAGCTTCTAATTTTATAGCTTTTGACGGTTCTAAAGATGGTAGTGAAGTGGGCATGAAGAGCTTATTGGAGCAATGGAAGGAAGATAGACATGACCAAAACCCTTATGATGATGATGATGAGTTTGAGGATTGTGGTCAGACCGATGCTCAATTGAAGTTTGCTTATGCTTATGACATTAGTCTCCGTGGTCAAATTAGATAGGTTGTTTTTATTTTGTTTTGCATAAGTATGACATGTCATTTCTTATGCTTGGTTAGGTCTTAAGCACTGTTAACTTTTGGTTTTCCTTTTTTGGGCTAAGGTGTGGGATTCACCCACATCCGTTATACTTAATTGTTTTTTTTTTTGGAGTAATAATATTTTACCGGGGGTAACCCTTTTACCAAAAAAAATAATAACAATAAAAAAATGGCCTTGAGTAAATGATCTTGTTTTGTCTCTTAATATTCATTATATATCATCATTTTCTCAAACTGCGTGGACCAACAATTGGTATCAGAGCGGGTGGGTTTCTCTTAATCAATTTATATTCTTAAATGTATGCTAATAATACAACGTCGTTCTTGAATGTCGGAAAATAACATTCAACACGATTCTCAACAAAACCCCACTAAAACACCCTTATCATACCTTCATTTCACTTCTCAACTACACGATTGAGTACTTCCATACTTTTTGTGTAGGAAAAAGCTCCAAATGCTTCTTTTCCAACTCATCCAATTACACTTCAAAGTATAACTTCCTTGAAACCTTTATTTAGAAATAAAGCTCACTAGGAAAACTCGTCCAGAGTAAATGTTTTCAACTTGAAAACTTCTGTAAATAGTTTCTTGTATAAATATGTGAATTAATACACACAAGCTATAAGTGTGGTTATGGTTACTCTCATAAGCAACTAAGAGGGAGAAAGAAGCATTAGGCATTATTGCAAATTGGAGCATCTGAAGTAAATTGATGAAGGGAGCATCTGGTCAAGAGGAGATGTCTTAAGGGAATGCGCATCAACTGCATCAGGGAGTGTTTAATAAACAAGACAGCCCCTGATCTTTCAGAAACTTCACCAGAAGACATCAATTACAAAGAATCAAGCTTTATTGATATTATTTATTCTTTGTTGTAATTTAGTTGTAAGAAGAAGCTGTTATGCTCACTTACAACTAATTGATCTAGGTAATTCATGTGTTTAAACAAATAAGAGACAGTTTGCTAGGAAAAGCTAACAAACGGTCTCTGATTTACTTAGAATAGCTTATTATTAAAAAAATAGTTGAACCAATAGTGACTCTGATCTATGAAATAGATAGCTCAAGTTAGTAAGATTATGGGTACAAAAGGTTGTCAGCATTGGAAAACCAAAAGCACACTTTACCTAGTTTCCTAGGCACGTACTATCTACTCTATGTTGGCAAACTACTATAGCTATGTGCATCCACATTATTTTCCCTCCTATTTAAACGAAACTTTGTAACCGGGATAAGTAGAGATCCTAAATAAACACATAAAGTAATACTTAGCATTACAGTTGATAGGATCCTTCACCTAGGAATGAATTAACCAAAGCTAGCTACCTCTAGTCATTCTAATAGGAGAGTTACATTTGTCATCAACCGAAATAGTTTTCTTTGAGCTATTCCACTCTAAATATTTGACTCATTTCTGACAAGAGTTATACATGCTGAAAATTAAAAATGATGTTATTAATACACTAAGTGGTCTTGAGTAAATTTTCTTGTTTTGCCTCTTAATATTCATTATATATCGTCATTTGCTCAAACTGTGTGGACCAACAAGTGGTATCAGAGCGGGTGGGTTTCTCTTAATCAATTTATGTTCTTAAATATCTGCTAATAATACAAAGCCATTCTTGAATGTTGGAAAATAACATTCGAACCCGATCCTCAACAAAACCCCACCAAAAACACCCTCATCATACCTTCATTTCACTTCTCAACTACACGATTGAGTACTCCATACTCTTTTTGTGTAGAAAATACCTCCAAATGCTTCTTTTCCAACTCATTCAACCACACTTCAAAGTATAACTTCCTTACAACCTTTATTTAGAAATAAAGCTCACTAGGACAACTCGTCCAGAGTAAATGTTTTCATCTCGAAAACTTATGTACATAGTTTCTTGTATAAATATGTGTATTAAGACGCACAAGCTATAAGTGTGGCTATGGTTACTCTCAGAAGTAACTAAGAGGGAGAAAGAAGCATTAGGCATTATTCCAAATTGGAGCATGATAAGTAAATTGAAGAACGGTGCATCTGGTCAAGAGGATATGTCTTCAGGGAATGCGCATCAAGTGCATCAGAGAGTGTTTAGTAAACAAGACAGTCCCTCTGGTCTTTCAAAAACTTCACCAAAAGACATCAACAATAAAGAATCAATCTTTATTGATTTTATTTTATTCTTTGTTCTAATTTAGTTGTAAGAATAATTTGTTATGCTCACTTACAACTAATTAATCTAGGTTATTCTTGCGTTTAAACAGATAAGACACTGTTGGCTAGGAAAAGCGAACCAAACGGTCTTCGGTTTACTTAGAATAGCTTATTATTAAAAAAAAGAGTTGAACCAATGGTGACTCTGATCTATGACATAGATAGTTCAAGGTCTGAAAGTCAGTATCTTCTTTAATGACAATAAGGAATCATATTTTAATTTTTTTTTATTATTTTGTTCCTTGTTGTAATTTAGTATGTAAGAAGAAGCTATTATAGTCACTTACTACTGATTAAAATTAGGCTATTTGTTTATTCAAATATGGAGAGATTGTTGGGTCTGGTTTTTGACCCAATTATCTTTAACAAGTATTTAAACATAAAAGTTTCTAATTTATCAAGTCTCTGATAAGGATCAGGAGAACAACACTCACTAATAAGGATCATAGAGTAAAACACTCCCTAATGGAATCAGAAGTCTTACTCTCTGATTGTTATCAGAAAGTGTTAATCCTGATGATTATCTAAGAGTACACCCTGATGGTTGTCAGTGAATGTACCTCACTAATGATCATCAGTGGATGTAACTCACTGATAAAAGAAATTAGTGGGAGTTGTATAAAGTTCACTCAACAGCCGAGCTTTAGGGAAGTCGAAGATCAATTGAAGAAATAATTTGTAAAATGATGCGGTATCAGGGAGCAAGGTATAAGGAGCTACAAACAACACCAGAGGCATCAAGATCTGACAAATGTCTTTTTGACCCTGAAGACTTATCTTTGAAAAGACAATAGTCTTTAATGAATAGGCAGGAAACTTCTTGGGAAGATAAGCGTAAAGTCTTATCAAAGGACGATAAAGTAAGATTTTGGGTACAAAAGGTTGTCAGTATTGGAAAACCAAAAGCACGCTTTACCTAGTTTCCTAGGTACATGCTATCTACTCCTAGTTGGAAAACTACTATACATGTGCATCAACGGTATTTCCCCTCCTATTTAAATGAAACTTTGTAACTGAGATAAGTAGAGATCCTAAACAAACACATAAATTAATACTTAGCATTACAGTTGATAGGATCCCCGTTCCTAAGAACTGATTAAGCAAAGCTAGCTGCCTCTAGTCATTCTTATAGGAGAGTTACATTTGTCGTCAACCGGAATGGTTTACCGTGAGCAATTCCATTGTAAATCTTTGATTTCATTTCTAATAAGATTTATACATGTTGAAAAGTACAAATGGTGTTATTAGTAGACTAAGTGGTCTTGAGTAAATGATTTTTTTTTGTCTCTTAATATTCATTATATATCGCCATTTGCTCAAACTGCATGGACCAATAAAAGTGGATCAACAATGAAAAAATTAAAGGTAGAAGTATTTGGTCGGTTAATGAAGAGAAATATGATATTAGGGGTTGGAAAGACATTTTAAGACTGAGAAATTATGTCAGAGAGTTCATTGTTATGAAGGTGGGTGATGGAAGTAAAGTCTTTGTGGTATATGATAAATGGAGTCAAATTGGAAATCTACAATCTTTTGTTACTCATAGAGAATTGTATAATGCTAGATTAAATGCTAATATGGTGGTACAAGACATTGTGGTAGATGGTGTTTGTGTTTGGCGTACTGGATGGATCTCTAAATACCATGTCCTCTCACAAATACAAAGAGTTTCTATTGATCCAAATAAAAGAGATATGATGGTCTCGAGGGATAGAAAAGGTAAAGAAAGAAGATTCCATGTGAGATAGGCTTACAAAGACTTCCAAAGAGAAGGTGAAAATGTTACTTGGAGCAGGCTTATTTGGTTCTCTCAAAATATTCCAAAACATGCTTTTGTTTTATAGATGGCAATTCAAAATAGGTTGGCCACTCAAGACAAGATTAAGATTTGGGGTACTTATGGTATGATGGTATGCCCTTTATGTTGTCAAGATATGGATTCTAATCAACACCACTTCTTCAAATGTAAATATGCAGAGCAGTTTTGGATAAAAGCCAAGCAGCAATTGGGTCTGATATGTACAGAGATGGATTAGAATTATCTTGTGAGATTCATGTCTGAAATGCATACTGGAAACTCTATTGACAGTGTCATAAGAAGACTTGGATTGGCTACAAGTGTATTTTCATAAGGCAAGAAAGAAACTCAAGGTTGTTTAAGGGACCAAAAAGGAGTCTTGATGAATTGTATGGACGATTTTTTTGAGACTATAAGAATGAGGTTATAAGGGTGGATATAATTGGTAATGCGACAGTAACTGTCAAAACCTGAAGTATCAGGGGTTTTGGATTAGTAATGGCTAGCAGATGGCTAGTAATCGGAGGCTCTCTAACTGTACAGTTCTCTTACTTATACCTTGAACATGAGGATGGTATCTATGTTTTGGTATGGTTGAGTATTGGAATGTTTGTTGTGCTTCCTAAGATAGTTTCATGCTTGATTGCCCTTAATGGTTCTATGCAAAATAAATGTTCATAATGGTCTGCAAATTTCAATGGTATATCCATGTTTCTCAATATCATCAAATCTGATGCTGCTTGGAGGAAGTTTAGCTCATTCTAATAGATGGCCTTGTATCTTGGTATACTTGTTGCTTATTTCATCATAGTTCAATGTATGCTTAGTATCTGGCCTTGGGAGGAAATATCTGAGTAGTAGTATGTGATCTATTTTAATAAGTTGATATATGTACCATAAAGTAGGTTTCCTATTGGGAGGGTAAATGAGCTAGGTGGATAGTGCATGCTATATAGAATAGAGAGTTGTAAAAGATCAAACTTCTTGGTCTATATAATGCAATGTCATTGGAGGTTTGGTTGGATTCACACAGTTGCGATCTATCTGCTAGATGAGGCCTGATGTTTGTAAAATTTATGTTATGCTAGTGAGGATGTAGCTACTAACTTAATGTGGTCTAGACAAGTGATCAGGAAATGTAATCTTAGCAGCAGTGTCTATACTGCGGTGAGATATGGGTTGCTATAGTTTACATGATGAGGCCATTCTTTTAGCTAGGAATGCAGTGGATCATGGAGTGATCACTGTGTTTTTATCTGAAATGGAAATGTAATCATGGAACTATGGTGTTGGTGAATTTTGTGGTGAATTGGTAGCAAAGGGATTAGTGTTGTTGTTGTCATTGTTATAGAAGCTAGTTTGCAATTCATATTGTCTTGTTGGTTCTGTATTGCAAGGTTGGGACTTGTCCAACTCTTATCTCTAATTGTTGTAAAGTTGTTGATGATTAATATATATTCACTATTTTTCAAAAAAAATAGAGAATTTTATAAATATCTGTCATTTGTATTAAAATTACATATATATCCAATCTAAATTTTAATTTACATATATATCCAATCTAAAACTTAAAATTATCATATATGTCCAAATACTCAATTTATATATAATTAAAACCATAAAATACATATTAAATATCATTTGATTTTAAAATGACAATTATACCCTTGTTTCTCTTTTCATTAAAATCACACATAGGGGTGTTAGTCTAGTTGGGTTGGTCAGGTTTGGGTCAATTTAGGTCAAGGCTAAAAAAATACCTGAAACCGACTCTATTTAGAACCCGACCCGAATAAACCCAACCGACGGACCGACCGGACCAAACAACCAACGGTTCGGTCTCGGTCTAGTGTTTTTCATTATTTCGGTCCCGGTCTGGTGCACAAACCAGATATTTAGCCTATTTGGACCGGACCGACAGAAGGACCGACCGAACTGGTCCGGACTGAGACCGGACCAACCACATTCCGTCCGGTCTCGGTCTAGAGTTTTTTCCTACGGTCTCGGTCCGGTCCGGTCTTGGTTGGTCCGGTCCGATTTTTAGACCGTGAGCACCCTTACGACTATCCAAGGTTCTAAATAGAGTCGGGTTCGGGTATATTTTTAGCCTCGACCCGAATTGCACCGAACCTGACCAACCCGACCCGACTAACACACCTATGTGTGACTATAATGAAAAGGGAAAAAAGGATATAATTATCATTTTAAATTCAAATGATATTTATATGTATTTTAAGCTTTTAAGTGTTGGACTTATATGATAATTTTAAGTTTTAGATTGGATATATATGAAAATTTTAAGTTATGTTGGATATATATGTAATTTTAAGTTTTAAATTTGATATATATATATAACTTTTAAGTTTGGTTGAATATATATGTAATTTTAATGCAAAAGAAGAACATATATAAAATTCAACCAAAAAATAATAATGGAGAAATTATATATATAGACAAACCCCACCGGACCATACCCAGGGACGGAGCTAGGGGGTGCCCGTGGGTGCACGTGCACCCTATCAAATTTTTCGATATAGTGTTAATTTTTGAAAAAATTATCGATTTTTTAAAAATGTATCTTAAATGCACCCGGTGCATCAAAATGAGTTTCTAGTATTATTTAGTTGGTTTAATTACAAATAAAAAAATATATAGAATTTTGTAAAAGCCCCGGTATGACAAAAGCCCAAAGATAAAACAAATTTAATAAATTAAAGCACAAAAGGCCAAAGATGAAATAGGTTTATCAATGAAACAAGTTTATTCATTATCCTAACAATTTTATAAAATCCAAAATTGTAGAATATGAAACAGGTTCGAGTATTCGACATATATCATTAAATATTTCAATTGTTTATTATATCTTAAATTGATAGTATGATGATTGGTTGTTTACAATTGTTTATTATATCTTTTAAATTTATAACAGTAATATCATTGATAGTATTACAAATTTACAATTCGATCTTTTTTTGCTTGATAGTATGATGATTGGTTGTTTACAACTGTTTATTATATCTTTTAAATTTATAACAATAATATCATTGATAGTATTACAATTCGATCATTAATAGTGATATGAAATTGTGTGATTTGTATTTAAAAGATTTCGTGTAATGGCTCTAATTTGTATTTTGTTTATTGTAGGCTAAAATTGGGAGTTATTTAAAAAGAAGGTTTCCGTCTAATAAAGAGAATGATCACAACATCTTCATAAGAGCGATCAAACGATCTTAGAGATTGTTTCATTGGTAAAAAGGAACCAAAAGAGCATTGCAAGAGTATAGGGCAACAGGGTTTCCTTCACTTTTGAAGGATGTAACTTCATTTTGTGGTAAACATGATATTGAGATGGTAAATATGGTTGACTTTCATTCAAGAGGCCGAAAGGATAGAATTACAAATCAACATCATTTCGAGGTCGATATATTCAACACTGTTATGGATATGCAAATTCAAGAGTTTTGAGATCGTTTTAGTGAGAGAAGCACCGATTTACTTGATTATATGGCGGCGTTGAGCCCGCATGATTCATTTTCAGAATTTAGTATACCAAAGTTAGTGAAACTTAGTGAGATGTATCCGCGTGATTTTACTTATATGGAAAGGTTAAGTCTTCCTACAGAACTTGGAGTCTATTATCAGATCATGCATAACGATAAAGATTTCGCTAACTTGGATAGTATTGCCAAACTTGCTGAGAAGATGGTTGATAAGAAAAAGCATACATCTTATCCTTTGGTTTATCGGTTGTTGAAGTTGGCTTTAGTCTTGCCTGTTGCTACTGCTACGGTTGAAAGATTTTTTTCTAAAATGAAGCTCATTAAAACTGATTTGCGTAATCGGATGGGCGATGATTATTTTAACGGCGCTTTAACTTGTGCCATAGAGAAAGAAGAACTTATTAATGTTAAAAATGAGGGTGTACGTAAGCCTTTTTTTGCTATGAGAGATCGTAGAATCACTAATTAGAAGGTAATATGTTCATTTATTTATCGTTTTTATGAAATCTGCGTTTTATTCCACTTTTTAACTCTATTATATCATGGTTCAAAAAAATTTGTGCACCCAGTCATATTTGTTCCTGGCTCCGTCACTGACCATACCACAATGTAATCTTGAATTACACTACTAGAAAAACTGCGAATAGCAACGGCCTGAAATCGTTGGTAAACTGCCTAATTTCGTTGCTAAATGGCGTTTGCAACGACATTAGCAACAAACACCCTTCGTTGCTATATCGCCCGTTGCTAAGTGGAAGATCGTTGCTAATTTCTTCAAGTCGTTGCTAATCAGCAACAAAATTTGAAGTCGTTGGTAAATTGGCTATAGTGTAAAGTAGTTGCTAATCATCCAATTTAGCAACAAGGATTGACAGTTGCTATTTAGCAACGAACTATAATTTAGCAACGACAATAACTTTTGCCAACAAAAGCTAGAGGTTGCAAATTTTGCAACAAAAGTCATTGCCAAATTAGATTTTAAAAAATTGCTGCAGATTAAAATCTAAAAAAAGCAAAAACTACTTTTTTTTGTATCAATCCACACAACATAAGAACAAATACAATATTTATTTACAGTATGATTGTATAGCTACATTAAAAATCTCAAATCCAATACACTAACAATCATGCTAAAACTAATACAACTACAATATTTTGCATAGAACATATACAACTGGACCAAAAACTAGGCTTCCACTTTAACGCATACATTCAAAATCCAGAAAGTCGACCAAGCGTCCGTATCATGCCATGTGCAGCTGTGTATCTACAAAATGAGCATTGGTTTTAAGACATGGATATTTTTATCTTGTAATCAACTAATCAGGTAATGAAGAGAGATGTGCTCACTTGGTTAATTACTTCTAGGATACACCATGGCCAATCTTGAAAGTTAATTGACCCTTAAAACTAGAATCCAAGTGAGAATGGTCATGACACATCTGTGATAAACAAAAATAAGCAACCATGTCAGATTACAAGATACAACAATAAAGATTCAAAGTTGTGTACTTTTAGTGGAAATGTACACTAGATACAGGCAAAGCAAATACAAAGTATGAGTTAAAGTATGTCAATGTTGATAAAAATGATACTACGCATCAAGTTAAATTTAGAGAAAGCTTCACTTAAGTATACCAAATACACACTTAACATGATCTAAAAAAAAGTATGATTAAGGTTAGGACATACTTTAAAGAAGATATATATATATTGAGCTATACCCTTTACAACAATCACTAAGAAAAATGTTATAAACAAAACTAACACCTAGTATCACCAAGCTAAAGCTAAGAAGGACCAAAATTATTAATTAATACAGTACTTTCTAAAATAGTGTAGAACAAGTAGAACAAAAGTTAATCAAAACAAATCAAGTCAATTAATCAAGTGCGTGTAATCTCAATAGAAGGTGCAAGTTATGGCATGAATTATAAAATTTCAATCATCTTTGACATCCTATAACGTCAACAAACACATACCCAATTAGTAATTAATTTATATCATATGTAATCAAATACAGTAAAAAGAAAAAGAAATTTATCCATGAGTCCCTGCACATGATGGTGGCTTGACATCAATGAATGAACAGTGATGTAAGTTCTTCAAACTACAAAAAGGCAAAAAGATATTCAAACTAACCATACATCTTGATTTTTGACTTAAAATTTTAGAACAAGATAGAACAATATGTTGGAAAATTTAGAGCACTTGTGGGATTAGTTCACACCTTGTAATGGGTTAGGAGGTACGGAGTGTACACCCATAAGGTCCATGAACACCCTGACTCTAATAGTGGTTTGTATTGGTAGTGCTAGTAGAAAATATTGCTGGTGAAAGTACTGCTTGTGGAAAGTAATGCTTGTGGTTTCCACTGATAGGTAGTGTTTCCACTGATAAACAGTATTTCCACTGAAGCAGTGTATCCACTGATAGCACTATGAAAGTACTGATGCTATGAAAGTACTGATAAGCAGTGTTTCATCGATAGGTCGTATTTCCACCGCAAGTGGAAAGTACCGCTAGTGGAAAATCGCTTATGGAAAGTCTTCGCTAAATGGCGATTACAACTTCATTATGACCACGTTTAATTGGTCATGTAACCACTAACGGCTATAATGGGGATAATTATAAGGCTATTAATGGGCCGATTAATACTCATAATTCCATGGGAATAGCTCAAGAGTAACCTCCTATATATAGGAGATCTGATTATGCATGAAAGACACACAGAAAACACTAAACACTTATAAGAGCAAGGGTTATAGAATTGTGCCTAATTCCATAACTACATTTGGTCTTATCCCAAGTAGATATTCGTGTAACCCAGGCATTAGGGTCGAATAGTTTACTTTGGAAAGTGATCACACGATTCCAAGTGATATCCGGTAACCACCTAGTGGTATTGCTACTGACATTGATTATCTAACCCTGCTACTGGGCTCACCAAACCAACAATCAAAGTAAACTATTCTGTGATAATCAATGGCAACAGCTGCAATGAAACACATGGCTTCAAACTTTGCTAAGCTGGACAAGTTTGAAGGGGTGGACTTTAAGAGGTGGCAGAAGAAGATGCATTTCTTCTTGTCAAGCATGAGTGTGGTTTATGTGCCGACTACTCCAATTCGATGATGGGGATGATGCTACGGTTGAGCGGATCGGGAGGAGGAGCAAGTGGGAGAATGATGACTACATATGCAGAGGTCTTATTCGAATGGTATGTCGATTCTTTGTTTAATATTTATCGAACTTTGAATCTTCCAAAGAATTGTGGATTCCTTGGATGCCAAATATATGGTGAGGATGCATCAAGTAAGAAGTTCCTTGTTAGTAATTTCACAAATTACAAAATGGTGATTCAAGACCGGTTATGGAACAATACAATGAACTTCTTGGAATACTTGGAAGGTTTACACAACACAATATGCACATGGATGAGGCTATTCAAGTCTCTTGTGTTATTGATAAACTTCCTCCTTCATGAAAAGATTTCAAGCATACCTTGAAACATATGAAGGAGGAGTTAACTCTTGTTGAGTTGGGCGGTCATCGCACATTGAGGAATCTCTCAAGGTGCGGGATAATGACAAGCCAAAGAGTAGCAATGCTCTTGGACCATCTGTTGTCAATATGGTGGAGCATAACAACTCCACCGGTACAATGAGAACAAAGGCAAACGCAAATATCATGATAACACAAAGCGCGATCTTAACAAGAAGGCAACTCCTACTTGTTGGAAATGTGGCAAGACCGGTCACATTAAAAGGGACCGCAAAGGTGTTAAAGTTGGTGGTAAAGCCAATGGATCGAGCACTAATGGTTCGAGGAGTGGTGGTTCACCAACTCACTGAAAGGTCGAATATGTTTAATAAGTCTTTTCGATTTATTATGTTACATATGTATCGAATCTTTTATGTGCGGATGATGATGTTGCGTGGTGGGTTGACTCTGTGCAACAGTTCATGTGTGTAAAGATAGAAGTCGGTTCAAGACTTATGAGTCACGAGAATGACGGTTCTATTCTTCACATGGGAAATGAGTCAACGACCTTGGTGCATGGTCGTGGTTGTGTAGATCTTAGGTTTAGTTCGGAAAGATTGTAACTTTGTTTGATGTTATTCATGTTCTTGATATCGGGAAGAACTTGGTTTCAAGTAGTATTTTGAATAATCATGGTTATAAACAAGTTATTGAGTCGATAAATTTGTGCTTTCCAAGCATGGTGTTTTATTGGTTTTGGTTATTTATGTAATCAAATGTTCGGGCTTAATATTTCTACCGACAATGTTAATTCGACTTTTGTGACCACCACCGACATCGATTCTAGCCTATGGCATGCAAGACTTGGCCATGTACATTATAAAAGAATGCAAGATATGTCTAGGGATGGTTTAATCCACGCTTTGACATGGACACTGAAAAGTGTAAAACTTGCATGTTGACCAAGATTACCAAGAAACCCTTTCGGGTGTTAGTCGTGAGACTAATCTCTTGGAGCTTATTCACGTGATCTCGTGTGATTTGCATGCCACTCCTTCTTTGGGGAATAAGAAGTACTTTGTGACATTTATTGATGATGCTTCTAGATTTTGTTATGTCTATCATTTACATACCAAGGATGAAGCATTAGATAAATTCAAAGTGTTTAAAACCAAGTTGAATTACAACTTGGGTCTTTGATCAAAAGATTAAGGACGATAGGGAGGTGAGTACATGGATACTCGGTACTTTCATCTGTTGGAATAATCCATGAAATGATCGCCCTTATACTCCTCGGAAAAATGGTCTCAAGGAGATGGTTAATTCCATGTTGTCCTATTCGGATGAGTCAAGGGTTACGGGGTGAAACTATGTTAACGACTTGCTATTTATTAAATAGGGTTCCCAACAAAAGGAACAAGGTTACCCCTTATGAACTCGGACTAAAAGGAATCTCAACTGAATTATCTCAAGGTTTGGGGTTGTAGGGTCATTGTAAGACTCTCGATCCAAAGTTGAAAACTTTGGGTGAAAGAGGCATTGATCGCATCTTTGTTGGATATCTTGAGCATTCCAAGGCTTTTAGGTTCTATGTTATTGAACCTAATGAACATGTTTCGATTAACTCAATAATTGAATCAAGGGATGCAAATTTTGATGAGAATAGATTTTCATCGGTCCCTAGACCAAATCGGAGGATTCCTAATGGAACTCATGACACGGTGTATCGGAGGTCCCATATGATGAACCATCATTGGTCCCGATGAGGTTGTGGTTCAAGAATGAACTCGTGCTCGGGAAGAGCAAAGGGTCGGGACTCAAAGTCATTTGGACACGAGTTTCAACTATACTTAGTTGAAGGCACCGAGGATGAGGTCTCGGACCAATACTCCAATTGCTTCATTGTTGAGGATGATCCCAAGACATTTGAAGAAGCAATGAAGTCCCGTGATATTGCTTTACGGAAAGAAGCAATTAATGATGGGATGGATTCCATCATGGGCAACAACACTGGGTGTTGGTTGATCTACCACCAGTTGCAAACCTTTAGGGTGCAAATGGATTTTCAAAAGGAAAATGAAGGTAGATGGAACTATTGAAAAGTTCAAGGCTAGACTAGTCATTCGGGGCTTTAAACAAAAGTCGAATAGACTATTTTGATACTTATGCCCTTGTGGCTCGTGTCGATTACCATAAGACCGCTATTGCTATGGCATCTATTCACTACCATAAGGCTGGCGATTGCTATGGCATCTATTCACAATCGTTATTCATCGGATGGATGTGAAAACAGACTTTCTTGAATGGAGAATTGGAAGAGGAGGTTTATATGAACCAACCTCGTGGCTTCATCATGCCCGCAATGAAAACAAGGTGTGTAAACGATTAAGTCTCTTTATGGATGAAGCATGCACCTAAGCAATGGCATCAAAAGTTTGATGAAGTGGTTTTGTCTAGTGGTTATGTTCTTAACCAAGTCGACAAATGTGTATATAGCAAATTTGATGAATCTGTAAAGGAGTCATCATTTGTCTATATGTTGATGACATGTTGATCTTTGGCACCGACCAAAATCAGTTGACTGACAAAGGAATTTTGTCATCAAGGTTCTCCATGAAGGACATGGGGAGGCGATGTTATCCTTGGTATAAGGATTAAACATGAAAGTAATAGAATTTCTATTTCTCGGTCTCATTATATTGAGAAGGTCTTGAGGAAATTCAATTACTTTGATTGTACTCTGTGAGTACACCTATGGATACTTGTGAAGTCGATGCTAATGCCTAATATATCTCAACTTGAGTATTCTAGGGTAATTGGTGCTTGATGTATGCCATGACTTGTACAAGACACGATATTGGCTTTGCGGTGGGAAAATTGAGCGGTATACTAGTAATCCTAGTGCTCATCAACGGCAAGTCGCTCATGAAGTCTTGAAGTATTTGAAGAGAACTATGGATTATAGTCTCTCATATCTTGGTTATCCTTCGATGTTGGAAGGTTACACCGATGCAAGTTGGATCGATAACATCAAGACAATTAGTCTACCGGTGGTGGGTATTCCTACTTGGTGGAGGTGCAATTTCTTGGGCATCCAATAAGCAAACTTGCATCACCAGTTCAACAATGGAATCAATTTGTGGCCTTAGCATTTCTTTGGTAAAGAAGTCGAATGGTTGAAAAACTTACTTCTTGAGATTCCATTGTGGCCTAAACCTATAGCACCTATTTCTATCCGTGTGATAGTGCAACTACATTGGCTAAGGCTTATAGCCGATGTACAATGGTAAGTCTAGACACTTAGGTGTCGGGCATAGCATGATTCGTGAGCTTATCATGAATGGGTGGTATCTATAGAGTTTGTGAGATCTCAATGAACTTAGGCGATCACTTGACGAAGGGTATGGCTAGAGACTTGGTTATAAAGTCTCGCTAAAGGGATGGGTTTAAGTCCAACTTAGTCTCAGAATGCTAGGACACCCAACTCCTCACGAGGAAACTTGGGAGCCGAGTTCAATATGGAAAGTCGAACATTCGATGGTGGAGCACATGTTTTATTTTCATCCCAAGGTTGTGCTCGAAACTCTTTGAAAGGAGGATGAAGTCTTTACTTCTCAATGGTTAATTTTCTTTGAAAAAGTGCTTGGCGAGAGCATGAATAAAGAGGAACCACCTATGTAAATGTTGAAGTTTTGCCGCTTGTGAAGCTTTGGACTTTAGCTTTTACAACATTTATGAATTTGGATATGGACACATGGCTTGTATAGTGTCGGGAGCTTTTAAGTGTTTGAAAACTTGTGTGTATTTTATCTTCGTGTATTCAAATGGGTTGAAGGGTTCAATTCTTAGAACACCTGATTCTCGAATATTTGAGCGTGTAATTTACTAAGATGAAAATTCAATCCTCGGGACATTTTCGTTTATGCACATGTTTTGATTGATGTTTATTTTTCATGCAAAGGAAGTGAACTAAATTTGGGGAGGATTGTTGGAAAATTTAGAGCACTTGTGGGATTAGTTCACACCTTGTAATGGGTTAGGAGGTACGGAGTGTACACCCATAAGGTCTATGAACACCCGACTCTAATAGTGGTTTGTATTGGTAGTGCTAGTAGAAAGTCTTGCTTGTGAAATCTTGCTTGAAAGTAATCGCTTGTGGTTTCCAGCGATGGCGATGTTTCCACTTATAGGCGATTTTCCAAGCAAGCGATGTATCCACCGATAGCACTATGAAATCTTGATGCTATGAAAGTATCGATAGCGGTGTTTCCATCGATAGGTCGTATTTCCACCGCAAGTGGAAAGTACCGCTAGTGGAAAGTACTGCTTATGGAAAGTACTGCTAAATGGCAGTTACAACTTCATTATGACCACGTTTAATTGGTCATGTAACCACTAACGGCTATAATGGGGATAATTATGAGGCTATTAATGGGCCGATTAATACTCATAATTCCATGGGAATAGCTCAAGAGTAACCTCCTATATATAGGAGATCTGATTATGCATGAAAGACACACAGAAAATACTAAACACTTATAAGCGCAAGGGTTATAGAATTGTGCCTAATTCCATAACTACATTTGGTCTTATCCCAAGTAGATATTCGTGTAACCCAGGCATTAGGGTCGAATAGTTTACTTGGGAAAGTGATCACACGATTCCAAGTGATATCCGGTAATCACCTAGTGGTATTGCTACTGACATTGATTATCTAACCCTGCTACTGGGCTCACCAAACCAACACAATATACCAAACGAAGAGTCCCCGCAGAAAATGGAACCAATGGAAAGAACCGGCGAAAAATTTATTTGACGGAAGCCAATGGAACCGGCGAAAGAACGACGGCCGGTGACAGTGAAGGAGATATTCATGTGAGGCGGCTGTGGTAAATGAATGGCAATAATTAGGGTTGTAAGTTGTAACTTAGGTATTTATATTTTCTTTTACTTTTTTATTTATTTGATAAATATACTTTTGGTTTTTGGGGCAAAATGTATCAGCGAAAATATCAAAATTTGGGAAAAAAGTTAAGTTTAGTATTTGCGGGAAACTAATGTTTCTTTTGGAGGGATATATTTTTGTTATTTGCTACTACAAATTATTGTAGTTTTTATTTTTGTAAATCTAATTTTTTATTTTGAAACAAGATAACTAAGTGAAAAAAAAATAAAGAGATCTAGTCATGCTACTATAAATCTATGTTAACCCTAACATGTTTACAAATAACCCGAACCTGACCCATTTAACTCGTATACAATGTTTTAAAAACCGGGTTTTTAATCAACCCGGTCGTGTCAAAGGCACCAGTTCGACTGGGTCAACCCGGTTTTCCATTTAATATTATATTTTTTTTCCGATCGGGTCAACCGGTTCGACCGCCGGGTCAACCCGGTTTTTATAAAAAAAATTGAAAAAAACCAAACCCGGTTTGACCCGGGTGACTCAAAACCCGGCGGGTCTAACCGGTTAACCCGGTTTTAGAATCCCAGGTTTTTTTTACCCGTTTTTGTGGTAGGGCACCTGTCTGACCGGTTGAACCGGTCGGGTTGACTCGGGGTTTGAAAACATTGCTCATATATATACTTGGGTTAGCGGGTTAAATAAGTTACACGGGTTGAATAGGTTACGGGTTTCGGGTTAACCCATTTAACCTATTTTATATGCAAAAGTAGGCACAGTACATGAGTTAAAAAGATTAAACGGGTTTGCAAGTCGACCCGTTTAACCCATTTAACTCGTATAATAAAATATCAATAGCTTTTAATTTAAGTATAAGATCTTAAACAGGTTGGCGGGTCAACCCGCTTAATTTATTCCTATCCCGAACATGATATATTTAATATACAAGTTAGTTGGGTTGACCTAAACCCGACCCGAAATCTATTATAGACTCAACACGAACCTGTTAATTTGCGTGTCGGTTTCAGGTAGGGTTCCGTGTTGGGTCAGAAATTTTCATTCCTATATGCCGCTATAAAATCCCGTTGCTATGCACGGTACTTATCTAATTATGTTATATACCGGTCTTTATGATTAATTATGCAAATGTATATTTTTCATAAAGTATTCACTCTTCATAAGTGTTTACGTAAGGTATGTATTGGAGGGTTGAGGCGGTTATCCGGTTTGGTTTCCCACATTCGGTAAGGATCCCAAGGTATGACCGGAGTCATGAGCTGGGGTAACACTTATCGGAGTAGCCGGAGTGAATTGTGATAATTCACTCAGTGCATGTGAGGTGAAGCTAAGTTGGTTCATTTGTGGAATTTAACCTTCTATTAATAAGGGCATCTCGAGGGTTTGGCGCCCTGCTTGGGAGCCCATACAAGTTTCCAGGATGGTCCACGTGGTGGACATCTAACGGAGAGAAAAGGGATGACACGTGGCGTGCCTCTTTTGGTTTCACTAATGCCTTTAAATAGATCTTCAAGACACCCTTCACTAATGTCTTTTGACTTGACTTCTAGGCACCCTTCACTAATGCCTACAATACGGACGATCGACACCTTTCACTAATGTCTTCGTCTTGACACTTGAGACATCTTTCACTAATGTCTTCAACACTACACTTCTTAGTAGAAAGAAACCATCAACAAGAGGACTTCAGTAGTCTTGATGATGAGGAAGCATAACAACTCATGGACTTGAGCTTGCTTGACTTCAAAGGTGGTGATCTCGCCTTTAGGAGGAACCTAAAGAATCACACAAAAACAAAACTACAAACATAGATCACTTGGATCTGGGGTTAGATAGTTTTTAACTCAAAGGGAAAGTATGTTAGAAAGGTGTGTGAAACAATGAAGAAATTGCTCACTATTTATAGAGAGAAAATGCCCACTTGTTCCGGATCCCACGGATCCCTCCCATGAGGATCGATATCGCTAATAAGTCTAAACAGACTTAAACCGCTCGACACAAATGCAATGAAGTCCTGGAGAATAGATTGAATTCCGGGTCGTTAAGTCCCACGGAGACTCAATGGTGTGTTAAACACTTAATCAGACGATAGAATGATCACTAATGATAGCGATCAGAAAGGATAGGATTTGAATATTACACTACTGAAAAAGGTTTACAAATTACAGCGACTTAAATGCAAATTAAGAAAATTAAAAAGATAAAAGATATTAAATAAACGCTATCACTATATTTAAAGTGATGAACGTTTAAAACTTAAAACGACAACTTACGTTTAAATAAAAATAACGTAAACGTACAAATAAAAACGTGAAACTTATACAATATAGATCCTAAAAATATGAAAAATACATTTTTACAAACCTAATGATAAAAGAAAATTATTAGAAAAGAAAAATTATTTTTACAACTAATTATCTAATTATTATTAATTAAAAACTATTTATTAAGTATTTAAAATGCACTAAAATAGAAGAAAATACAAAATTAACCTAGAAAAATGAAATTATAACTTAGAAAAATCTAAAATATGATAAAACTAATTTTAAAACAGAAAATATATTTTTTAGACTTTTTATGTATTTATTATTAATTTAAAACTATTTAAAACTAATTTAAATTATTAAAAATACCAAATAAAAGGAGAAAAATAGGGAAAAATACTTTTTAAGCTTTTTACATTTATCTAAACTTAAGAAAAATGAAAAATTATTTTTTTGAGACTTTTCTTAATTATTTGTATTTAAAGCTAATTAAAAAGGATTAAAAACTAAATTAAATCAAGAAAAATAGCAAAACAC